>BTPG01000002.1:232991891-233021891 GCA_036245525.1 Semisulcospira habei
GCCTTTCCATCATTGAAGCGGCAGAACATTGGTATTAATTTTATACCCACTCTCTGCACTGCAGTCACTGAATTTCACATCTCACACATCGAAGTCTACTTAACTGAAAGCATCATCGGAAACGACAAATGCACCATCGCAGCAGAAACACTACCTCTCTGAATCGAGAGAATGAGAGCCCGCACAGACATCAATATGTTACGACCAGCGATGTGCAACGGCTTTGACACACACCGTAGTTTTCAGATCTCTGCAGCATAAAATGTGATAACTAGCTCGTAACTATATGATAAAACAGGTTTAAAAATCTTGCGAAAGCACTAAGAGATAAATTCTATTGAAGATCATGAATTCTGAAAATCACTAGCGCTCGCGGAACTATAGGAAGATCGACAAAGACCGTAGATTACTTACTGATGCAGTAGGAAATCGTCAAATTCCGCCGAGTGGGCGGTCAAGCCAAGCTCTTGCTTTTACGCGTTGCCACATGTCCATATTCTCTTGTCCGATGTCAATTCTAATTAAGGATATATTGTCTCTCTTTCTCTTTATTTTCTTCAATTCCGAGTCATTGTTGGTTTTAGTCGATGATACTTTCTTTTTTTCTTCGCTGGTTCATCCACCGTCTTGTCTCTGATTGGTTATAATTATGCAGATGACCTAAGGTCGTATAGAATAGTTATGACGTCAGCTACCATCGCCTATTAGAAGCAATTTTGTTACGTGTCCCGTCAGAAAATTCCAGTGGGCCTCTTTTCGCTTTGAACGGACGAAAGAAAGCATTTGGTGCGACAATAGGATGGTCACTGTCTAAGTGGGTATGTATACTGAGGCCCAGTAAAAGCTTTTTGCGAACTGAAACCTTAAAAAAAGGTCGGGCCTGCCCCTTTAAGCCGACGTACTCGCAAATGGTGTTGGGTGTTTTTTTCAATCATATAAAACTAAAGTTCACTGTATTGTTACATTTTTCAGTGCCCAGAAAATGTGAACACCACCCGACTGCAAGAGGTATAGATCCTCATAGGCCCCCGCAGTTGCGAGGGCTCATGAGGATCTATGCCTCTTGCTGACACCACTTTAAATCCATAATCCTGGGACATCTATGGATTTTTGGTTTTGAATTAATGAAGACTGCAGAGACCAGTATGCGTCAGCTCTCACCGTAAGGGTTAATTAAAATGAAGACCTAGACTTGTCAGTGGCACAGTCACGCAATTTACATTTATATACACCCGTTCAACATTACCTGTTACACGAAACCGGATACCATCCGGAAGTAATCGCTATGATATTGATGACTGACCGAAGTGTCCAGTCAGTTGCACAGCGCTCTCCCTATCTAGGCCCCACCCTCTATCTGGGTCCCATCGGTCAGTCCAAGTAGGGTCAAGCGAGTAGGGTGCCTGTGTTCACACCCCGCTGACTCAGTCATTATTCACTGATAACGAAACAAAAAATATTGCTCATAGACAGCAGTACATGTACTTTGTTTCCGTGAAGACCATGGAACTAGGCTGCGAAGTTTGAATGGAATGCTTTGTTTCAGTAAAGAACAAGAAATTAGGATGCGAGGTTTCAGTCGAACGCTTTTTTCAACACGGAATTAACAGCAATGATTTGAATCGAATGCTTTGTTTCAGTGAATACCTAGGAGTTAGGCCGTAGTTTCAATCGAACACTGTTAACCCTCTCTTTGCTAGTATACTTGGATTGCGTTCATTCAAACAGCCTCAACCGTCCAAGGACCATAAATGCAAGTTGGTGTCAGTAAGAGACATAGATCCTCATGAGCCCCCGCAACTGCGGGGAATCATGAGAATCTATGTCTCTTGCAGTTGGACGGTGGTCAGTTTTCTCGGCATTAAAGGGATTCATTAATTCAGCACTATCAGTTAACTATCAAGGGAGATCTGACTGCCGGTTTCCAATGCATCAAGCTTATCTTGAGTTGTCACAACTCGGGTTTCGAAAAAAAAACTCTAGCGTAACCGACGTTATTCTAAGTCGGAAGTAGGGCAAACGTTGCACGGACTTCAAGCGTTCAATGGAATCAACAAACCTTGATCCATCTGCAAGAGGCGTATATCCTCATGAGGTGTGCGGCCGCAGGGGCTCATGGGAACACGAGCCTCTTGCTTGCAAGGAGTCGCCTCATTGAAAACACTGACGTCTAGAGTGTCCTACTGCAGCTGACGAGGACTTGTGATGTAATGATGGGGCAATCCACCAAAAACTGTCCCTTTATAAAGGGGCACAACCTAATATCTTTCCTTACGATATAGTTGCTCAATCTTCTGTAGGAGTCAGTTGCATGAGTGAGCTTAGTTCTGCGCCCGCCACTAAGCAAGGCCGTGCTCCGCTAGCGGAGCATCTCGCTTAGTGACAGGCGTAGGATAAGCACACTCATGCAACTGGCCCACGACATGATTTTGATAACACCTATTCTCAAGCAAATGATAACGACAAGACACTAAATTTTTCAGGGCGCGATATAAAAGGACTGGAATGTGGCGTCATGCAGTGTATATATAACGTAACACGATAAAAACAGAAGCTCACGTCATATGAAAATGAACTAAAAACAAACTCGTGATATTAAATATATATTTTATTTATTCGTAGCCAAGTCACAATTCAGTCGCAGCCAGTCTAAAACATCCGGCAGTCATAACGGATAATGTACACAGTTCCTCAGTTCACAGTTGCACAAGCAATCATCGTAAGCAAAGTGTTTTTATACACAAATACATACCATAATTCAAATAATACTGATTGTTCTCGATGGAAATTTCGGCACAACGATATAATATAACAATAGTTTGAAGAACGAATAAAAAGATGACAAATAAATGCTGGCAGTGGCAGCTCAACAAAGCCCCTATGTATATATCGGTAATTTCATTAACTTTTAATATCTCAATCGGTAATTCAGCAAAAACACAAGAGTTAATCAATTTGCGTAGCGAGACATTTCATTGGTTCACATCTGCCCCAGTAAATGTCTTCTAATTATGCTGGGATCATTAGGGAAACTATTACTTTGAACAAAACAAAGTTCCCGATTTGGGATACTTCGTACACCTTTAGCTGTCTAGTCTTTCCTCACCACGCGGATAGGGAAACACGTCTACTAGAAATACTCCGCGGAAGACCGGTCGGCCAGTTTCATAAGTGAGCTTAGTCCTGCCCCAGCCACTAAGCAAGGTGCTCAGCTTTAGCGGAACATATTGCTTAGTGGCTGGCGCAGGTCTAAGCTCACTCGTGCAACTGACGCTTTCAATTTTAGGGTCAAGTAATTCAAATTAAAAGACATGTTGATTGGAGGCGGATGGACCGTGATACCTCAAAGTAAGTGCTTGGTTAGACTGGTGTTTCAGAAGCCAGGTGTCAATGTATTTCCGTCCCCTGAATTTTACTCTGGTAGCAAAATTGAAATTGATCAAGAAAAGAAGATGAAAACAACAACAATAACAACTAAAGCGTGTGCACGGCACATACATATCACATCAGCATAAAGTGATGACCTTGTTCGGTTTAGCCCGATACGTTCTGGACATAGTAACTGCATTCCATTCAATATGAATCAAGTAAACAAAACGCATCTAAAACAAGAAGTACGTTGTAAACATGATAATGACTAAACACGGCTAAACAAGGACGGCTTTGTCACAAAACAACCGAAACACAGGAAGTATACGCAAACTACACAGTCACACAAGGACATAGCGTCATAATTCAATAATAGAGAGCATTTCCTTATCCTGGTTAACCAGTGGCCTAATTAAAACAACAGATAAAAAAGCGACACATATTGCAAGGCCATTAATCACCTCGTTGTAAGAGGACTCAGACCGGCCGTGTTTTTGAAATCTTTGTAAATTTCACGTCAAAGATCTCGAGCCGTACAAAGAAAATGGATTCAAAATGGTTTCAGCAAGAGGTAAAGATCCTCATGAGCCCCCCAACTGCAGGGGCTTATGAGGATCTCTACCTCTTGCGCTTGGGTGGTGTTCAATGTTTCTTGGCAGTGAAAGAATTAACCTCGTTACGCGTGCAGCTGCGGGACTGTTCTCAGTGAAATCTACTGCTGTAACCAGTACCTACGGCGCCACGCGCAAGGAAGCAAGTCTGAACATGAACGACCCAATGTTTGACAACACTACAGACATAAACACACAGCTAAAGTTGTGTCACACTCACGCACCAAACCAAGTTAAGATCTTTAAAACACGCAGGCACCTACTGACTACGCCTACATCACATGTAAACTTAACCTACATAGCGCGCACCCTCCTTTCACTTCCAAAACCTTAGGCTGCAGATGGATCGACTTTGACAGTTCAAGGGCCGTGCATGCATACCTAATAAATTTGGCTCCTAAACGAGGAACAAGTCAGATCACACACTACATTCGGTTAGTCACATGCGATCCATCTTCATCTTCCCGCACTTAATGCTTGGCATAAAAAATGTATTGCTTGGCTGTGGAAGCGAAAGGCTGAAGGCGCAGCTGACTAGATGAGATTCTGGCATTACCTACCCACACATACACACACGCAAACACAGGTGTGTGGGTTGGACGCAAATTGCACATAAAATAAAAATTACTATCTTTGGCATATAGCACAAGTAGACGTATGGTGACGAAACCACAGACTGACAAACTCAGCTTTGATGACGTGTTTCGTGACGAGCATGATCTCCTAACCAGACGGTACTAATGACGGTGGAATCGATATACAGCCCCGCGACAACCTTCCAGCCAACGCACTGATGAACTTGCATTCGCCTCCCGTGTATCCAGACACAGGACGTCTTGAATGAGTTAAGACGTGGTGCTCCAGAGTGGAAATTTTCAAACCAATCCAACAGGCACATCGACCGCGGTAGTTCAAGGGTTGTGCCTGGAGGCGCCAAGCTATTCAGGCACAACCCTTGAACTACTACGGTCAGTCAGTCTACTGCTGCTGTATATCATGTCTGAGTGTGCATTAAAAATATGAAAAAAAAAAAAACAACAACTCTCCTTTAGGCTTAACATGACAGTGAAAAGACATTGACACAACTCGGTACTGGATCAACAACGGGGGTTAGTGGAGGTGGGGGGGGGAGGGGAATGAAAAAAAAAAGGGGGGGGGGGCTTGGGCGGAGTCTGGACAGCGGCAGACTGAAGCCCTCATCCAGGAGGCAAATGGGGCCGCCCACTGTCAACAACACGCATAGATTTTCATATGACCCTCCGGGTTCAAAGACACACGTGAATGTGTCTCCGATATAGACTGGGATGGATTAACAATAAGAGTCGTCACAACAAATCTGAACTTGGACGCAAATGTCTGACGTTGCGTTGTTATCACAGTCACGTTTGCCATATTGTTCACTACTGGCTTCACTGACGTGCGAAATACAGTGTCACGGTGTCATGGCACCCTGCTGGTGGACGTGACAATGATGATGGTGAAGAAACGATGTCACTGAGGTTCCTTTCAGTGCTGCCTTTCACAGTCAGTCTCAAGCCCTGGCTTAACTCCTAAAACTAAACGTCCTTTGCTTATCTCTCAGTACTAAGTGACTTCCATTCTAAAGAATGGAGGTCATTTAGTTCTGAGAGCTAAAGGGGTTACACTATGAAAGAGTTATTGCGGTATTGGTCAGTCTTTACTGCGTGCCTGTTTCGCTAGAGGATCCTTGTTTGTCCGAGTTCCGGCCAGACTTTCGTCGTGCTTTCTTACCGCCCCTGCTGGCTTTGTCGCCGCGCCCTCTGGTCTTGCCTTCACCCTTGCCCTTGCCTTCTTTTTTGTTCTTCCTTTTCTTCTGGTCCGTGGTCAGTCCGCTGCTTGGGTCCTGGCTACTGGCGTCCGAGTCAGACGCAGTGAGCTTGGTGTTGTCATTCTGCTGCTGTACGTCGGAATCTGTGATGACATTATCTGCTGGCAGCTCATGGGTGTTTTCACTCACAGCAAAATCATTCTCAGACTTGTCCAGGCGCTCAGACTTCTTGTCCTTCTTGCCCTTCCTGTCCTTACGCCCCTTGCCGCCCTTACCTCCATTGACGCCTTTGCCTCCCTTGCCGCCTTTATCTCCCTTGTGGCCCTTACCGCGCTTGCGTCGATCACCGCCCAGGCTGGGAAGTGCGTCCAACCTGTCTTTCAACAAGCGCAGCGCCTCGCCAGCGGCCTCGCAGGCCGAGTCCGTATTCTGAAAGACGATGATGTCCGTCGGTGCTTTTGTGTCGGCCTGACACTGGTCCCCGCTGTTACTGAAAGTGCGGCAGTGTGCCAGCAGGCTCGTCTGTAGAGTGTCCAGGGCCCGCACGAAAGGGTTGATGGCCCTCCCACAGCGGTTGGCAGTTTTAGACTTCACCCCGTGAAACAAGCGCCGGAACACTGCCAGCTGCCGGGTCAAGTTGAGGAGGAACGGCAAGGACTGGGTGTCGACGGAGTAGTTGGCGTTCATCTCATTTGCCTGCAACACGCACAGAGCACGGCTCTCAATATTGGTGTTCACTTACTCTGCCAGTGATTATGTTTTTGGGAACCATTGTAAATTCAAAGTCAGAGATCTTCAGCCGTTAAAAAAATAAAATGCAAAGCTATTTCAGCAAGAGGTATAGATCCTCATGAGCCCCCGCATCTGCGGGGGCTCATGAGGATCTATACCTCTTGCAGCTGGGCGCAACCTTTTCGGCACTGAAGTTGTCAACACTCCAGTTATACAGTTCGACTAGTCTACACAGTCTAGACAGCAAAACGAAAGTTCTAACCTAGCACCTAATCAGCTAACAAATCTGTAACCCCTCCCAATAGTCTCCTCTTGTCGGTGTATTATTGCTTGCTGTAGCATGAATTAACCCGCTGACTGCTACTGATCGTAACGACGCGGCTTTTCCGCCGGACGGTGTCGTCGGTATCTAGCCATTCCAAGTCAATGTTCACCATTCACGTTTAGCCGTATTGTCTGCAGCAGCCCAAGGGGTTAATTGACATTTATCGTACTGTTACTAATGCCACCTACTCCAGGCAGTAAAGGGTTAATAGTTCTCAGTATCTCCTTTACAAATGTTATTATTGTGTCTTACAATAATGCTGGACAAAAGGGTTAACTTACATCATGAAATTTGAATGTCGTAAAAATGAAAGACTTTTCTGCTCTTGTTCTTCTTTGTACGGAGAGAGTTCAAAAAGACAATGGTAAGTGTTCTTCTTTGTACGGAGAGAGTTCAAAAAGACAATGGTAAGTGTACCCTGCTCACATGGATTGTGACAAGGATAGAGACGTCTTAACTCATTCTACCCCAACACCGACATCCCCAAATTTTGCCGTTGTCCTCTGACTGAATTGCGGTGCAGGACACAAATCGACCATGATAGTTCAAGGGTAATGCCAGAATAGCTTGGCGCCCATAGGCGCCAAGCTATTCTGGCAACACCCTGGAACTATCATGGTCGATCCTTATCTTGCTGTGGTGTGTCTGGGATAGAATGAGTTAAATAAGGCAAGATAACCCGTTGTATCGGTAAATTTTAGCAATCAAAGCCTGCCACGGATATCTAAAATCCCGTTAACACTTATATATATATATATATATATATATATATATATATATATATATATATATATATATATATATATATATATATATATATATATATATATATATATATATATATATATATATATATATATATATATATATATATATATATATATATATATATATACGTGCAATATAGTAATGTGACATTTTCGGAAGTGTTTCTGATGTTTGATATTTATTTTGCTCGTCAGTATATATACGCGTATTATATACGCGATACGCGTTTAAAAACTGCACAGCTAAGAGGTGAAAATGGAAAGACACTTACCAAGTCATCGCTCACGTCCTCAGGAAAGGTACCGAGTTGCGTCAGTCCCGACTGCAAAACAGAAAACAACAATTGAAATATTGTGGCGGGGCGTTTTTCAGTCAAAGCTGGCCATGCGCGTAATTCTGTCTATTGCACGTTCTATCAGTACTGACGTCATAGGGCGTATATCGTTCTGACGATTACAGCGGACTTAACATAATATCTTGACTACCTCGAAGTCCTACAATTAATCAATCAAACAAACACACGATAAATATGTTAAGCATTGAGGCCGCCCACAGTCATTCGGACTTTGATCAGAAATGAAAAGTCTGCCAAAACATCACGTCCTTCCACGAAAACAAGTGGATGAAAAGCCCGGACAAACATGCGATATCGCTGTCTGTGAAACCAAGGCAAATTCAACACCGAATAATCCCTACACTCCAAGGAACATAGACACGAATGAACAGGATCAGCAAGAGGCAAAGAACCTCATGAGCCCCCGCATCTGCGGGGGCTCATGAAGTTCTTTGCCTTTTGCAGTTTCTCATTTTTCCGTCAGTGAAGGGGTTACGAGAAGTGTGCTAGCGTACCGTTTCCAGCTCGTTGAAGAGTTCGCGTGTTTTCCTCTGCGCGCTTTTGACCTGGAGGGCAGGCCATCGGTTGTCTCGCGCTGCAATGTGGGGGGACGCCTGGCCGGCTCCTCGACGGGCTCTCGGTTCAACTGCTGATGTCTCTGTGGTGGGCTCGGAGTCTTCGGGAAAGGGTCGCGGGAAGGCAGCGGTCACCGCCAGCAGGGCAACCAGCCAAACGACTTGAAATACTGTCAACAAAACATCCATGATAAATCACTAATATGAACAAACACTACAACTGTTGCAAAGCTAGTGACAAAGAAAATAATGATTTAAAAAAAAATGCACCTTATGAGTTTTGACATCTTGAATCATGATTTTGTGGCCAATGCGGTTTCTTTTAGTTTATTTTACTTTATTTCATTTTATTTTGTTATAAAGGAGACCAGAATTGGTTTGGTCTTTTGTTGCGTTTAGTTTAAACGCAAAAAAAGACCAAACAAATTCTGGTCTCCTTTATAACACAATAAAATGAAATAAAGTGAAATAAAGTAAAATAAACTAAAAGAAACCGCATTGGCCACAAAATCATAATAACGGACGCGCCGCATCGTTTGCGTGAGTACTCCCCAGTTAGACCCACTCGGGGAGTGCACCACAAACACACTTCTGTTCATATGAGATGCTGAGCACAAGTTCACTTCTGTTCAGACAAGATGCTTAACCTAATCTCAGTTGATGTTGAAAAGAGAGCGTAAAACAAACGAAAGCACGCTGACATAACATTTCATGTCAATGCCTATCAATTAAACTTTCAGGCCTATTTCTCAATTGCTGTGATTTTCACATTGCATAGTCTGCCTGTAAAACACTATAGTAATCAAAGGTCCTCGGGCCCACGACGACCGCAGTGGGCCCGCGCACGGCAGTGCGCGGGCCCACTGCGGCCGTCGTAGGCCCGTGGACGTTTTGCTACTGTGGATGGCACGGTCAACCTGCCGTTGCATAAAAGCACTAGAAACACATAAGCTTACCGCTGCTTAGAAGCATGGCGAGATCAGTGTACGATAGGTCCTACACTAATGTAATAAAGTGAAGTTTGCGTGATGAGACTGAATTGAGTGATTTTGTGTAAAGGTGCCGCGCCGCTTATATATCACTGATAAGACTGGACAAGGCGGAATTCCCATGGTATTTTTTTTTATCACTGGACAGAATCGCGCCAATTATTGGAGGCCGGCGATTAATGCCGAATAAAGTTATTTCCTCAAATAAGTATATAGGGTGAGTCCCTTTAGTCCTATAGGGTGGGGATTACCCCGACTGACAGTTATTTTCTTTCTCAATCTCAGTATGAGCTGTATACAAGTACGGTTCTATTAGTATACTAGTCTGAGTCAAACACTATACGGACGGACGTAAAACGAAACTGATTTACAGGTTCAGTCATGCGATGTCACTGCGCGAATCAGTGTAATGACTGGGCCCGCGACAACTGGTGTCATTTGATCTTTTGTTCCCATGATACATGAGGATCTGTGCTTCTTCAGTGGAGCTGGTCGGTGTTTGTGTTTGAGTGCTAATAAAGTGCGCTTGCCTGTCCGCCACATGTATCGTCACATGAATAAGCAACATCATGTGCGCACGTGGTTAGTTTCAAATCCGTGTTCAGCGCGCGAACTAAATCGGAACTTCCCGATTGTGGTATTAATAGACATTCTTATCTTTAGCCTGTGTGTAGGTGTGGGAGGATTGTGGAACAGCCACACGGGATGCATGAACTACAGGTAATGTATGTACTGGGACTGAGAAAACAATGTAACGGGTATTTAGCGTTCGCTTTGGCCTTCAATACAGGTAATGCCGTCTTTAGACCTACACTGACAAATATCAGTCTGCACGGGAAAGCTGCCAATCGGCATTACATTAAATACCAAGGCCATACAGTAATTACAATTTCAAGTCATAATTATTTGCGCCCCGCCATATCTCTTAATAACCTATGAAGCCCAGACATGTTTCAACACTGGGTGCGGATTAACCATGATAGTTCAAGGGTGGTGTCAAAATAGCTTGGCGCCTGTTGAGGCTCCAAGCTATTCCGACAACACCCTTGAACTTTAATGGTCGATAAATCTCACTTTGCCGTCAACATCAAAAGATATCTTTGAAAAAAAAATTCATCCGCAGGAAATTAATTAAAGTTTATTCAACTAATACACCTCTACATAAATAGGCGGCAAATTTCTTAAATCGAATGCATGTATTCTAAATCAGATAAGGAGGGGGAAAATGATTGCAGTTTCGAAAGAGAATTGACATGCTGGACTCGGTAACAGGATTACGAATTATCAGACAAAACACACTTACGCAAAACACACTTACGCACATAGTTACACGACGTTTCGTGACTTTTAAACCCGAGTCGAAACTTCAGGTATTCATTTAAAAATTTTTCACGAATAGAAACACAACTTGAGTGACATCTTACTAGATAGTTTATGTCTACCCAAATTAGAGGCACTGTATTCATACGTTCCGTGTGACCAGCGGCCCGTGCAAGCGTAGAGCGTAGAGCTATTTTTAGACACGCCTTGACCCTGAATTGTCTTCCATTCACATCCTGCGGCTCAGTATCCGGGTTACCTTCCCCGACCACGTCTATTTCGCTTTCTGTTAGCAACGTCTCGGCCGCTTTTCTGTACTGGTTTGTTAATTTGCACCTTACGGACTAGACGTAGAAGGCCCCAACTCACAGACCCGCGCAAACGTCTTAAGCAACCCGCCATTAAACCCCACGGCCGCAGTTCCCCAATTTTGGAGGTGTTATCTACTCGATATGTATTAGTTGCAGGTGATGAGATGTATTGACTTTGTTGATTCAAAGGTAGTGCCAGATTAGGCTTGGCGCCGTCAGGCGCTAAGCTAATCTGGCACTACCCTTGAATCAACAAAGTCAATACATCTCCTGCGGTAGTGTGTCAAGGCTGAATGGATTGAATATACTCGACTGACTGACTTGACACGGAGAGAAAGACACCGAAGTCAACTCAGTCGTGCGTCAGAAACTGAAAGTGTGATCATTAGGCGTACTGTCAAGATCATGTAAATTACCCACACAGGAATAATAAGCTCATTTGTATTCTTACCAGTGCGGCCTTTAATCGCATATACCTTTTTTTCCCCGTGTACATAAGAGAATTTATTGCAAGAACAGGCCGAGTTTAGACGAATAGATTAGTTGTTAGTGCTTAACGCCTCGGAGGATGTTTAGGCCATCTCACAACAGCTTTGTTATATGAATGAATGAATGAATGAATGAATGAATGAATGAATGAATGAATGAATGAATGAATGAATGGAACTTCAAAAAAATAACAATAACAAACTTTTTTTTATTATTAATTTAAGCCAGAAAAAAAAATAGAACGAACGAACGAACGAACGAATGAAGGAATGAATGAATAAAATTAAACAAATAAATGAATAAAATAAATAAGAGAAAGAATGAATAAACAGGATGATCATGTGAAACCCCCAATGACGAAGAATATGTTGAATGATTGAGCTAAACACTGACCCTAACATGACACAATGTTTCTGTCAACAGGAATTTTCGCTGTAATAATTTTCGGATGTACGTTTGGTCACTGGCATGTCTACTGTCAATAACACGCAGGAAGAAATTTATTAAATGATCAAAGCAATCAACACTTCCTACACTTCAATAGCCGAGCCGAGCTGACCCTTCGCACCACGTCAACGTCCTGTTTGTCCGGCGCTGTGCTTGTCGTCAGATTGAGTGCGTGTGTTTCACGTAAAGAGTGCGTGTCGCCCTAGTAACCAAACGTCTTCTGGCCCACGATGGCCGCAGTGGGCCCGAAGAAATTTGCTTACTGGGTGGGTGCACTTTACTAGTGTATATGATGACCGGTATTACTCACGATAATCAGTCTTGATCGATGTTCAATCGAATTCCTCTGACTTAGGAAGTTGTCAGTATACGACAATTTAGTGACTAATAACCCTGTCCCTGACACAGTGCGTACATTGTTGTGCCTGAAATCTTATAATAATAAGCGCATTAAATAGGCGCTTTATCCCAATTGAAAATCGGCTCAAAGCGCCGCCGCGAACTGAACCCAACAAGCACGCTCACGTGAATCACGCGCATTCACTCACACACTGAACGTAAACACAGAACTTTCACGTGGTGCTAAGGGCAAGCTCAAGCGAGCTACTGTAGTTGAGTTTTTGGAAATTCAAAATCGTTTGTATTTGAAATTTGATTAAGTGGACTGAAACTGATACCAAAGGAGGAAGAGCCGGAGTACCCGGAGAAAGAACCCCCGACGGTCCGCCCGAATTAACGGTGACACTTACTAGAGGAGAAAAATCCGACGCCGGAACCCGTAATCGAACCTCGCACCTTTAGCATTGGTGGCAGGCGCCTTAACCACTGCGCCACGGACTCATGGTTCATTCAGCGACCAAAAGCCAACACCGTCCGAGATGCGTGGATTCAAATTGGTCTCAGCAAGACTCAGGCATAGTTTCTCATGAGTCGCCACATTCGCGGGGGCTCATGAGGATCTATGTCTCTTGCAGTGGGATCGTGTTCACCTTTTTTTCGGCAGTGAAGGGATTAAACTGATGTGAGACCATCACTTAAAGCTCTTCGTGCCGAGAAAAAATGAATACGGTCTATCTGCAAAAGACATAGATCTTCATGAACCCCCGCATATGCGGGGGTTCATGAGGATCTATGCCTCTTGCGGACACCATTGTGGGGGGGGGGGGGAGGGAGGACGGTCGGGAGGGGGGGGGGCGGCTCTATGCCTCTTGCTGACACCCTTTTTTTTTGGGGGGGGGGGGTGGGGGGGGCCTATGAGGATCTCAGCCTCTTACTGCCACCACATTGCCTCCATGTTCATTGGAAGGCTGGGATTCATAGACGTGGAATTAACAAAGATCTGAGACCAAAAAACAAAGTGTGCCCACTTCTATGGCGAGGGTAAATTCTGTCAGCTGAGTGACCTGTGCGGCTTGCTACACAATACGCTCTCTCCTACACTGCAATTACCACTCTTCCGTCTGAATGGGGTTAAATTTATGCTCTGACTATGCAGCTGTAAGCGCTCTCGAGGATCTATGTCTTTCGCTATACCTACATGATTTATTTACATCCGGACACTCGTTAGGAGTCTGTAGATCGGGGACTGTCACACTACATACACTTCCGCGATACGCACAGCTGTAGTGGGTTGGCACTGCGGACGTGTGTCATCGAAATCATAATGAATCATTATTATTTGGTACAAAGTGAGTGGGGACAATGTGTGTACTTATCGCCAAGTATCTATACTTAGATCTGCTCGGGCTATACCTAGAAGGACACAGAGTAGCGTGGGCAGTTTTACGTTTGCAAATGTCGAAACAACCTAGCTTCCAGTGTGGTGTGACGCAAAATGTCAGTGAGTGCATGCAGCAAGTACAGACCAAAGACAATGACGCAAGGAAACAATTTTTGTGTCACGATTTGATTGGAAAATTCGATTCAAAATTCAAGAGAAAAAAAAATCACCCCTTCAGTGACGTTGCAGTGGACAATGGGGATAGAAACTTGAACGGGAGACCACTTTTACAACATCAAGAAACCGTACTTAACCCCGTCACTGCCGAGAAAAAGTGAACACGATCTAACAACAAGAGACATAGATCCTCATGAGCCCCCGCAATTGCGGGGGCTCATGAGGATCTATGCTTCTTGTTCAAATCATTTTGTAGTCAAGTTCTTTTGACTGTGTAGGATTTTTTTTTTTTTTACGTTGAATTTACCCAATATTTCAGAAACACAATCTGTGTAACAGTGAAGGGGTTAATATGGGTTTTGACTGAATGATTATCGAGACATTCTATGTATGTATGTACATTGTTTGTATGTTTCCGTAAGCGGTAAATTTCTTGCATCCAGTTATAACACCGTTCAGGTGATGATTATTATAAGTCAAAATGCGTCCTGTTCGTTTATCTGCGTATTTGTCTGTGTATGCGGCTGGGTGCCTGATAGGAAATTAAGGGGCAGGGGACCTCACCGTTGTCGGTCCATCACTGAGTAATTCCCCTTGGGATGCGTACTAATGATGAAACTGTTATGCGATCAGGGCAAGCAATCTATTTTCAATTGGGAAGTAGATTTTATCGAATTTACAGTCACTGCTGAGCGGTTTGCGGCGTAGTAAGTAATAATTTGGAAAGTTTGCACGTGTGTTGCTTTCTCATTATAATTAGAGAATTTGATTTTTCTCGTTATAATTAGAGAATTTGATTTTACCTTAAGACTGTTAATTATTATTACGTAGATTCTGATGTTTATCACCGAGCCCGTCGGAGTGGAAATGTGCACGTATGTATTATTGATATCGCTTTGTCTCCATAATTAGACTATAATACAATTTTACCTTAAGACTGTTAATTATTATTGGCGTAAATTTTGATTTTTATCACTGAGCCTGTTGGACTGGAAGTGAGCAGGTATGTTTTATTAAAATTACTTTATTTTCATAAATAGATAATGCAGTTTTACTTTAAGACTGTTACGTGAGCCAAAACCACTAAGCCACTGCGAACACACACCGCGAAACGCAGAGCAGTAAGCTTACAGAAACATAATAATAATAATAATAATAATAAGCGCATTAAATAGACGCTTTATCCCAATTGAAAATCGGCTCAAAGCGCCGCCGCGAACTGAACCCAACAAGCACGCTCACGTGAATCACACGCATTCACTCACACACTGTACATATACACAGAACATTCACGTGGTGCTAAGGGCAAGCTCAAGCGAGCTACTGTAGTTTTTGGAAATTCAAAATCGTTTGTATTTGAAATTTGATTAAGTAGGTTGAAACTGATACCAAAGTCGTGGGGGAGGAAGAGCCGGAGTACCCGGAGAAAGAACCCCCGACGGTCCGCCCGAATTAACGGTGACACTAGAGGAGAAAAATCCGACGCCGGAACCCGTAATCGAACCTCGCACCCTTAGCATTGGTGGCAAGCGCCTTAACCACTGCGCCACGGACCGCCCCGGTTAATAGTTAATACATTATCGCAGAAATTCAACGGCGTCAAACTCATTATTGGTAGCTGCTACAGTCACTTTGATTGTTGTTTAGGGTAGACAGCACCCAAATGAACACACCAGCACGTCAAAGCATGAACGGAGTTTGTGTACTTTGATTTTACAGCATGTCAAAAAACGCTAAAAAATAAATAAATAAATAAAAAATAAAAAAATCAGTCCGCCGAAACATTTACCTGAGAAAACATTTTTGTGTATGGCAGGACATCAATGAAAAGTACTGGGATGAGAAGAAGATAGCGTAAACTATGCCCTTTTGCACTTTATAGGGTAACTTTTACGTTTTAGTGTGATTTTTCAGCTCCGAAAAACAAGCCAAATAGCACCGTTTTCCGCTCCAGCAGCAAAAATTCTATAAATCCGAAAATTTCCAGAACATTGCTTTCTTGGGCTTGCCTCAACTCAGATACTTTGAATAAGACTTTAATCATATCTAACCCCTGTCATTGCAATCAATGAAACAAACAGGTCACCGAACTACAAATGTTGTGCTTTTAATTGTTTTTTTAATAGGTAAAGGAAATGTTAACCATTTCCACAAGACAGCTTCATTAAAACTAATGTACGTATTTATCATACATCATTCAGTTTAAAATATTAGCGATTAGTACAAGGAAAGTTTTGTAACAATAATTAAGCTTCTTTTCAACACTGTGACAAGATGGCTCTATGGAACTTTCAAACTTCAATAAAGATGTCATTATGCATAGTAAAAATAGCCGTTGTGACCTTGACCTTGAAGAAAATATAAATGATCCTGGTGTGCGGTACTCTGTATTAAGAAAACGTATCAACACCTAAAATTTGGAACAAAATGGCTGGATGGTTTTTAGATAGATACTATAGACCAACACTCTTGGTTTGACTTCGCGAACGAAGATTTTATAGGGCTTGCCCACGTCTGCAGGCATTTTCGTGGCTGCGGAGGCCAATCCGGGACAGGCAGGTTCGACCGCAGTGGCTGCAGGGGAAGGTCTGGTCAGGGTTCTGAGTTACGACAACTCTGTTTTTTCTTCTGAGCCGCTTGTCCTTAAGGTTAGCTCTGCGAGAGTCCTCAAAGGAGACGGCTGCCTTGTGAATGGTGGAGCGCCAGGTGTCACGGTCCGCAGCAAGCGAAGACCACTGGCGGTGGTCGATTTGGCAGGCACTAAGTGACTTCTTGAGACCGTCTTTGTATCTCTTCTTTGGTGCCCCTCTGTCTCGGTGTCCAGTGGCGAGCTCGCCGAACAGAGTGATCTTGGGTAGGCGATGATCCTCCATCCTGGAGACGTGCCCCGCCCAGCGAAGCTGTGTCCGCTGCAGCAAAGCCTCGATGCTCATAGTTTCAGCCTGTTCAAGGACCTCGACGTTGGTGACATAGTCACTCCAGTGAATGCTGAGGATGGTACGCAGGCAGCGCTGGTGAAAGCGTTCGAGGAGTCGTAGTTGGCTGCGGTAGAGGGCCCAGGACTCGGAACCGTACAGCAGGGTGGTGAGGACGACAGCTATGTACACGCTGATCTTGGTGCCTTTTGTCAGCTGTTGATTGTGCCACACACGCTTGAATAGTCGCCCGAAAGCACTGTTCGCTTTTGCCAGCCTGTTGTCCAGCTCCTTGTCCAGCTTGGCGTCTGACGTGATGATGCCGCCAAGGTAGGTAAACTGGTGTACAGACTTCAGTTCGGACTCGCCGATGGTGATGTGGGGAGGGCGATGCTCTTCCTTGGGTGCCGGCTGATGAAGGACCTCTGTCTTTTTCAGACTGACCTCAAGTCCAAAGAGCTGGGCAGCATCTGCGAAGCAGGACGTAATGCGCTGCAAGGCTCTCTCTGTGTGTGCAACGAGGGCAGCGTCATCAGCGAAGAGCAGCTCACGAATCAGTTGGTCTAGGGTTTTCGTATGGGCCTGCAGTCGTCTGAGGTTGAACAGGCTGCCATCGAGACGATACCTGATGTACACTGCGTCGTCATCGTCGAGGTCCACTGTGGCCTGCTTCAACATCATGCTGAAGAAGATGGTGAAGAGGGTCGGTGCCAGCACGCAGCCTTGCTTCACGCCGTTGCGAATGGGGAATGGTTCTGAGAGGTCACTGTTTAGTCTGACCTGGCCTTGCTGGTCCTCGTGGAGCTGGACGATCATGTTGAGGAACTTTGGGGGACAACCTAGTCGCTCCAGGATCTGCCACATACCTTGCCTGCTCACAGTGTCAAACGCTTTTGTTAGGTCGACAAACGTTACGTACCGCCCTTTGTTCTGCTCACGGCACTTCTCCTGAAGCTGTCTCAGCACAAAGACCATGTCGGTGGTACTCCTGTTGGCTCTGAAGCCACACTGGCCCTCTGGGAGGTGGTCTTCAGCGATGGCAGGTACCAGCCGATTCAGGAGCAACCTTGCGAGAATTTTCCTAGCAATGGACAGCAGGGTAATTCCACGATAATTAGAGCAGGCAGACTTCTCTCCTTTGTTCTTGTACAGGGTGATGATGACTGCATCACGGAGATCCTTTGGTAATGTTCCTTTTGCCCAGCAGCAGAGAAAGAGGTCGTGGAGCTTGTTGTGCAGTGCTGGGCCTCCATGTTTCCAGATCTCTGGCGGGATTCCGTCAATGCCTGCTGCTTTGCCACTCTTGAGCTGGTGGATGGCTGTGAGGGTCTCTTCGGCGGTGGGCGGTTCGTCCAATTCAACCTTTAGTGGAAGGTGTGGGATTTGGAGGATGACTGTTTCTTGAACAGTGCGCTCAGCGCCGAAGAGGTCCTGAAAGTATTCCGACCAGCGGTTCAAGATGGAGGTATTATCTGTGAGGAGTGCCTGTCCATCAGCGCTTCGCAGGGGACTTTGTACCAGGTGCCTAGGGCCATACACTGCTTTCAGTGCTTCGTAGAAGCCCCTGTAGTCACCGTTGTCAGCGCAGAGCTGGGTCCTCTGTGCGAGTCTGGACCACCACTCGTTCTGGAGCTCTCTAAGCTTGAGCTGGAGACTGCTGCAGATGAGGCGGAAGGCAGACTTCTTCACAGGGCAGGAAGGCTGGGCTAGGTGGGCCTGGTGGGCGGCTCTTTTTTTTTGTTGCTAGAAGTTCCTGGATCTCTACGTCGTTTTCGTCAAACCAGTCTTTGTTCCTCTTTCTTTTCAAAGACCAACACTGCTCCATATATATAAAACACTGTTCTAAAACAGCGTTTCATATTAGGTGCTTTCTGTGTTTCATAATAGGAATAGGATACCTCTCCAGGAAAATGTTTGCCTCCAAAACAACAAGAAGATTAGATGAACCATAACCCACAAAGTCCCTTCTATGTGAGAGCTGTCTTCGCTGTCAAGGGTCTCTACCTTTTGTCTTTGACTTGATTCTGGTGTTCAAATATCTCCTTTTGAAAAAGCGTCGCAGATGTGCCAATGCGTCATAGTAAACTTTATAAGGAGTGCGCGCATTGGTTTGTCAAACGTCATTTGTCATGACGTATTTAAATTAAAAAAAAATTTTTTTACGTAATTTAATATTTAACGTGATATGAGTTTCGCTTTCGCTTCAAGATTTGGGAAAATGGTGACAAAGTGGGTGAACTAGAATTTCACGGTACAATTTCAGTCTTGCTATAATTTGTGTGAAATCAGGTTGACTTTACCTAGCTACATGCTATACTACTAGTACACCAGCATGCTCTTCTGAAAGCGCGTTGATGTGTGTGTATGCGTGTGCGTGTGCGTGCGTGCAAGCGCGCGCTCCAAACATCCTCAAGAGGCATAGATGTTTATGCGCCATCCGGACAAATGAGGATCTATGCCTCTTGGAGATGCACACACATGAGAGAGAGAGAGAGAGAGAGAGAGAGAGAGAGAGAGAGAGAGAGAGAGAGAGAGAGAGAGAGAGAGAGAGAGAGAGAGAGAGAGAGAGAGAGAGAGAATCAATGAATCAATGAATCAATGAATCTTTATTTTACAACGGTAAAGATATTAACAATGCCAGAGGCAATGCCATTTTTCAAATCTGCCGTTGCTACATTTACAACACAACAATTACATTACATTAATACATGTATAGGACGAACGCCTACGGTGTGTTGGGGGAGTTGGAGCAATGGTAAGGGGAAAAAAAAAAAAAAAGCAACAACACAGCAGCACTATACATACACAGCAGTAGAATGGGTACATTACTAACAATGATATCTACGTATAGAAAGCAAAGCTTGAAGATAGTTATGGCTGCGAAGATAAATGTTCAAAAAGACTTTTCTTGAAACATGATACCGTTGGAGTGGTCTTCGTGTGAGATGGAAGCGAATTCCACAAAGTCGCCCCCGAGAATGCTAGACTGGTTTTAAATAAGTCTATTCTCGTTTTGGGTACTACATATAGGCTTTTTGTATCGCCATAGCGGGACTGTGACCGGACTAGCAGCTGGGTTAGATATTCCGGAGTGAGAGAGAGAGAGAGAGAGAGAGAGAGAGAGAGAGAGAGAGAGAGAGAGAGAGAGAGAGAGAGAGAGAGAGAGAGAGAGAGAGAGAGAGAGAGAGAGAGAGAGAGAGAGATAATTACGTCATATTTAGAGTATGTCTGCGTAGTTGACGGAGATGCTTCTTTTACGTCACCGCCACTGTCTGACTTTCTCCTAATGTCAAGTTTTTTTTTTTTTTTTTTTTTTTACTGTTTTATTTTTTTTCTGAAAAGAATTAATTTTTCCTGAAGAAGTTGAAAGTATACAAAGCTGGTTAACGAACTCATCCAATACTAAATGATCTTTCTCCAAACTAGTATATTGGGTCACCTGAATGCTCTTCTGAAAGCGCGACTATGTGTGTGTGTGCGTGTTAGTGCGTGCATGCGCGCGCGCTCCAAACATCTCCAAGAGACATAGATCCTCATGCGCTCTCTGGGCGCATGAGGATCTATGCCTCTTGGAGATACGAGCATGTCTGAGAGAGAGAGCGCGCGGCGCGCACTAGAGAGAATTTCGTCATATTTAGAGTATTATGTCAATGTCTGCGCGGTGACGGAGCTGCTTCTTTTACGTCCCCGCCACTGTCTGACTTTCTCTAGAAGTAAAGTTTTATTTACTGCTTTAATTCTTTTCTGAAAAGAATCAAATTTTTTCTTAAAGAAGTTGAAAGAATACAAAGCTGGCTTACGAACTCATCTAATGTCTTTATCCAAACTAGCTATATCCAAAATGTCAAGTAAATAAATATGACAAAAATTACGGACTCTAATATGGGTCAACCGACTTCCTATAAACGATTGTTTATGTCTTAAATGAGACATTCAATTACAATATGCTCGGAGGCTCTCTTAGCCACCCCTTTAAGAAAGTACTTCGCCAAGTTTCAAGCTTGTGTGTATAGAAATGTCGGAGATTCTCTTGTTTACATACATACGCACACACACGCATACATACATAGATACGCACACATGGCGCTTCGCGCCAAATGTACGTTCAGCAGCGAGGTTAGCGTAACTAGACATGATGTAATTTTTAACTTGTTACTTCAACCGTGAGAGGTTTAGGCCTGCCCGCCTTTGACATCATGGACATGCTATTAAATTCGCCCCACCGCGACCCGTCCTAAACTGAAGTCCCTTCTATAAATAGAAGGGACTTAAAAGGGGAACCAAAAGAATGCCACTGGTTACCTGAAGACTGCTCTTCATGACAAGAGTGGTTAATTCTAAACAATCACAAAAATAAATGCTGATTTAAGTGTTTTAAAATGGCAAAAATATAAGAAGCAAAAAGGGCAAAAATAACATTTTCTTGGCGTATGTTTTTTGTCATCACTCCTGACATTCTTGTGCCGGAAATAAGTTTCAGGCCCTATATTACTGGACAGGCAGAATGTGGGAAAGTTATTCCGTTTCGACGGGAGCAAGGTGTTTCATATTAAGCACTGCTTCATAAACCGGCGGGTCTCCTCCCCTACATACACTATGTTTACATGAACAAACCCTCAAAATACAGCCTCAGGCATCAACAAGGCTCAGTTGTATGAGTGAGCTTCATTCTTGCGCAAGCCACTAAACAAGGTGCTACACTATACCGGAGCACCTTGTTTAGTGGCTTCCGCAAAAATGAAACTCACTCGTGCATCTGGCCCCTGACTCACAAACGCTCACTGGCATGCAAGAAAGGCGAAGGCAAATGACAAAAACGAGCCCACCAGAGAGGAGGGCAATACAGCCAGGACAGACACGTGCTTTGGACACAGACAAACTGTGATTGGTCAAAAGCGGTACACCCAAAAGAGGCGGCACGTCTCGAATGAGTTAATTATCCTGCAGTTTGTCTCTGGACGGCTAAGGAAATTGTAATTTTCCGCACCTTGTTTTCGGCATTATCTTTAAAACAGTTAACAAACCACTGCCTCACTATTACCCGAATGATAAACAGTTTTTACATAAGCCCGCTGTTTGTCCCGGTTTTCGGGTGTGATTAGATCAAATTATTACCTAAAAGTTCCAGGTGTGATAAGCTTGAAAATTGTCAAGTTTCACCCTCTCATACGTACAGTTTTAGTACTACAATGAATGACGTAAAACATCAATTTCGTCACTGTGAACACGGCGTCGTGAGACTATCGATGCCATGATGTGAATACTGACTCATTTCCCCGCTCTTGCCATTCTTCTTCTTCAGAATAGTTACACCAGCCAACAGAGCGAACAAAAGGCGTGTGTCCGTCTTTTTCTGTGTGTGCCAGTGTGTGTGGATCAGAGAGTAGGTTAGGGTACTGTTTTAAAAATAATTTAAACAACGTGCCGAAAATCACAATATGACCTAGAAATACTCGAGAGCCGGGACAACAGCAGGCTTATGTAAATACTGTTTATGAAGAATTATTCATCTATTTATGAGAAGTTTGCTTTTCTATATAAAAATATTCGAAGATTTTTAACCGTTTTAAAAATAATCACAAAAATTCATGAAAATTGCGCTTAAAAAAATGTCTAACACACCATACTCTTCACTCAAAAGGTTTAGGAGGTACGAAAGCTGGTGCCCGAGGTACGAAATACCCACCTTTTGGAGTTATCCTTTGAGGGCTGCATTACAATTCAGGAGACAGATCGACCATGATAGTTCAAGGGTGGTGGCACAATAGTTTTTCGCCTATAGGCGCCAGGCTATTCTGCCACCACCCTTGAACTATCATGGTCGAGCCATATCTTGCTGAGGTGTGTCGCGGGCAGAAGGAGTTAATGAATTTATTTCACGCAGCCGAGCTACATGCAGAATATCAAGTAAGTGAAACAAACATTATGGGTTGATTTGGGGGTCAACTGTTTTTCACAAAACGGCCGCTTTCTCGTGAGTGATTCTATTTTAATACCCTGGGGAGGCATGCTAGAGGACATCTCGTATGGAAAAAGAAAGACACAGTTGATTTATTTACTTTACTGTCTGCTAAATGATGACAGATGTTGACGATAAAACGTTTATTAGGATAAAGATTTAATGATATAAAGCGGTGAGAGAGGGGTGTTGTGGGGTGTTGTGGCCGTGGGGTGTTAGGGGTTGAAGACATTGCACAATCACCCGGCATGGCCCACATAACAAACCTAGTGGAAACGACACTGCGGTGGCAGTCGAGAGGTCCTGGGTTCGAGTCCCCTGGTGCGCATAAACAGCTTTAGTCTTTTCCATATTAACCCCTTCGAGCTTTTCTGCCAACGGACGTACAGTGTGTTTCTGAAAGCTGTGTTCACTGAACGACCAAACAAGATGAGGATTTCATCTCAAAGTCTACCGTATTGTTTGGACCTCACATGCGTTTTTCTTTTAGGAACATTTACAGTTGTTCGTATTGTTATGCTTATCCTTCTGATCCATTTCCTTCCTCTCTAAGCCAATTTCTGAACAACACACACCGGCAAACACAAATAACACGGTGCTTCCCGCCATTAGTAGCTCTGTGGGCTCGAGTAGCGACAGGAATTTTGAAGGATAAGAATAGCATGAGCAGCAAAATGGCGTCATTATGAGCTTCACGTCATGACATCGCTAGTCCCACGACGCCGTGTGCACAGTGTCGAATTTGATGTTTCACGTCACTCATCCGAAAGGTACGTAAGGTGTCTTCCACACAGCCTCAGGACTGACAGTTGGATGGGAGTATAACGTGTCTCCAAAACTTGCAAAAATGAATGAATTATTATTCAAAAATGTGAACGGTACAACGCTGGATTACGAACTCATTCAATATCTAGCTGTATGCAAAGTATCTAGTAAGAATAAGAACAATTACGGACTCAAATGAATAAGGATCAACCGGTTTTTGTGAATACGTTATTTTCTCTTTAATGTGTATCCAAATAACAAAAATAAGTTTAATAAAACCTCGAGATAACTACTTTAAACACACTATCCTAAAGTTTCATGCTTGTCCGTTCTCAAACGCGCGCTCTAGTCGCTGTCACACACACACACACACACACACACACACACACACACACACACACACACACACACACACACACACACACACACACACACACACACACACACACACACACACTCATACACACACATTCCCACACACACACACACACACACACACACACACACACACACACACACACACACACACACACACTCACGCACACACACACACACAAACACACACACACACGGCGCCTTTTGGTGCTAGATCTGCGTTCAACAGCAATGCTGGCTCAGCTGTCAAGTCAAATTGACGTACAGACCGGGTTGCGGGACCTGCTCACCCCAGTGTACACACGGCACATAAATTTAAAATACGCCATGCTAACCCTTTGGCTTTCGGTAGCGCTTTTTGTCGCTATGGTTCCTACAGGACTCATGGCGAGAAAAAGCGCTGCCGAAAGCCAAAGGGTTAAAATATATATTGTAAAAGAGCTGAGTGTCTGTTAGCAACAGTGGGTAGAAAGTCAAACGGTGCACGCACGCAAGTTTAAAGCGATCTTCTTCAGGACGTGCTCGGATTGCTCAAAGTCGGTCGTATAAAGAGTTATCAATGTTGTCTTGCCTCAACTAAGACTTTTCTACCTCTCTTTTCACAATCTGTGTAAGTATGCACACGTAACTAGAGTGTTTTTTTTTCTGCCCCTGGTGGGTTTCAAGGGTAGTTTTACCAGGTAGACAAGAGAAAAAGTGCAGAAAAGTACGACATTCAATCTTCACAAATCAGTATTTTTTTGCAACATTATTGAAACAGTCGAGTGCGCCTGGGAAAGTTGCCACACAATGAAACAAATCTTTGACTTAAATGTCCCAGTAAAGGCCCCGCCACACATGCCCGATTTTGAGGCCGATTTTTGAGCATTTTCGAATCGGAGTGTGATCGGACCGGACTGTAAAAACGTGTGCACTGCCACACATTCCCCGACTTTATTTAGCCGACCGGTTTGAATCGAAGATCAAGGTCATACCTGTTCAGCGAAATGGCTGCTAGTTTGGACAGTGATGATGATGTGCTTGCATTATCAGCAGTTTTGCATCATATTCGGGAAGACTGAGGCGGGCGAAACTGATCGGCAACGAAGGTGGTTGAGTGATCTTCCGCCATTTGCAAACTGAAACGACGTGCTTTGCGAGACACGCTCTGATTGGTTGAAGCTTACAATCGGGGCTGATTCGGATCGGAAAAATAGAGCAGGTTCTATACACGCGGTTCCCAGCCGATTGGGATCGGATCGGATTTATGACGTCATCCGATCGCAGTCGGATCGGAATCGGCTTCAAAATCGGGGCACAACCGGTATGTGTGGCGGGGCCTTAGTGCTGTTCTTAATTGGACGAACTTCTGGTCAGCAAACCTAGATCGGAGAAGCCTATCGGCGATCTTTTGGTTTGTTTCTTAATTGAGGTTGATCGAACCTAGGCGAACTTCAGCAAACCAGGTTTGCAATGGTTCTCTTTCTTAACTGAAGTGCTTGATTTGGCGTACTTACTGGTTCAAAATGGCTGCCGCTATGCCGCTTCGCGATTTGAACGATGTTTGTTTTTGTACTCCTTGCAGTAGCGACACCACAAACAGCGTTGCGCCTCCCACAACTTGAATCAATAAAAAATAGGTCTTGTTCTTCGCAAGAGTAAAATATCGCCGTCCGCCATATTTGTTTGTATCGGTGACTGTCTTCTTATCTCCAACGCAGAAGAGGGTAAAAGTTTTGACCAATCAGAGAAAAGGTTCGCCTTGGTTTGCTCAACACGTTCAGCGAACCTTTTCCGACAGCGAAATATGGTTTGCCGAGGTTCGTGAACTACTTCGAACTAGGTTCGCCGTATCTTTAGGTCGTCCAATTAAGAACCAACCTGGTTCGTCCGAGATCGTGAACTGTAGTTCGTTAGAGTTCGCGAACTAAAGTTCGCTTAATTAAGAACATGCTTTAAGAGCACCCCACATGTCCACGACGACCACTGGTTGAAAGTCAGTCCCTTTTGGGTCGCATGTGTTATGTAATGCTCTGTCGTTTTGACACTTTTATTTGACGTTCCTTTTGTGTCACTTCTTTTATTACGCACTTTGAGTTCTTCAATCTATTGTTTTACGTCATACCCTTTAGTTGCCATTTGCATTCAACCAAAGATAAGTAGCAAATTATGTACTTGAGTTGTTCTCCAGAGCTGGTTACTACTTGGGGTAGACCACTTTTTGTCCTTGCTTGTATCTTCAGCAGCTTCTATGTGGATGACTATGCCACAAATCCATCAAAGATATGCCAAAGAATCAGCTGAATCAGTCGGGTACATGAGGGGTCTACAATATGAGAAAATTTGAATAAATGTTCAAAAAAGGTCGCAAAATGGCGTCTTGAAGTTTCCACTGATCACCTTTTCGCGGAAGTTTCATGCTATCAAATCCATACAGTAAACTTGTCATATAAATTGCTTTCGTTTTGTTAAAATGATGTCAATAAAAGTATGTCCAAAGGCTACAATTAATGTGTTTTTGTTGTCTTTCTGCATCACTGTGTGGCTGTGTGTCCCGTGCATACAGCAGATGTCACGTTTCTGACGCATTAACAATTGTGCAATTTCAAGAATCACAAATCTAATGTATGTAATACCAAAAGATTACAAATGTCATCTTATTCACATAGGCTAGATAATTCCACATTCACATCACATTATTGAAAAGTGTTGTTTTAATCAAGTCTTTTGAATTTTAATACATCTGTCATGCACGGGACATCCGATTTTCAAAATCAAATTACGATCGAGAAACCCTCGAGAGCTATCAAAAGAATGCTGCAGATAAACCAGGCATAGCTACACATCAGTTTATGGCGTTTGTAACAGGACTTAAGCTGTGACGTCATACTAACAAATTAGTTACGTCACACTATTCAGCCATTGTATGCACGGGACGGCCTTTTGATTTTTGAGAAAGGTTTGCTAATAAATCATCGTTACGCGTAACTAGCATCGATCGAGATGAGTAAAATACGATTCTGCGGTATTTTTTCCAAATACAATAAAACCTGCCTGAGCGGCTACCTTTATATGCGGTCATCTTCTCATAGCGACCATTACAATTTACTCCCGTTCATTTTTACTGTATAACGACCCTTCATACAACAGCTACCTGTGCATAACGCTTGCATCCAGCTGTTGTCACTCCCGACCTTCATATGACCCATTATAGCGGCCGCTTTGAGTCCGAGGATCTCTTGTGTAAGATTGTCCTCTGTCTATCGTCAGAGGTTCCGACCCGCCTTTGCGTCAGTCGCATATGCTCAGTCAAGCATGACAGGTCGCTTTGTTCACCATCGCCCGGCAATTTACGTCTATCACACCTCGATTGAAAGGTGCGTAGACCTTTTTTGATGAGGGTGAATTTGTATCAGCTGTACATCATAAGGCTTTCTGAAAAATACCGTTAGGCTTGTAAATAAATCTTTGAAAATTTCAAACTGTCTTGTTTAACATTGGTACTGTGTTTCAGTGTCTGGTCGCAGTATATTGCGTATATTATTATGTTCAGGAAGGTTACAAAGAAAAGTAGGTTATAGCACTGTCAGGGGAGAGAAATGTGCATGATCGACCAGTGATCATAGATCTACTGTGGCCAAAGCACACAAAAAAAGAGATAGGAAAGAGAGGGGCAGTCATCCCTTTTCTTTTCATTTATTATTATGTTCAGTTTGTTATGTGACAGTACGGTCGCATGTCCTAAAAACAGTCCTGAAAGAAAATCGCGCTCATGTTGAACTATACACATGCCAAGGGAAATTACTCAGCGCTGGACAGACAAACAGTTAGATCCCCTGCCCCCGCCTATCAGGCACCCAATCGCCAGCCCACAGAAAAATACGCAGGTATAGAACCAGACGATCATCTACATCTCTAAAAAGGATGCATCAGGTCTAGCCTATAACCCATGTCTTTTTCTGGAACTTAGGAAGTAGGCAGGGGAAACAAACATACACAAACAAGAAGGTGCACTACTAAATGTTTGTGTGTGTGTGTGTTACTCTGCCTACTTCCTAAGTTCCAGAAAATGACATAGGTTATAGGCTAGACCTGATGCATCCTTTTTAGGGATGTAGATGATCGTCTGGTTCTATACCTGCGTATTTTTCTGTGGGCTGGCGATTGGGTGTCTGATAGGCGGGGGCAGCCGGGGATCTAACTGTTTGTCTGTCGAACGCTGAGTAATTCCCCTTGGTATCTGTACAATTCTACCAGCGCTAGCCTCACCTATCTGGTTTGTGAGTATTCTATAACTGGAGACAAAACTTGTATCGTTACATTGTTGTGTATTGTCTTGTGCATCTACTGTGGGAAATCAGGGTATTTACCCGACCACATTTAGTAGTGCGCCTTCTTGTTTGTGTATGTGTGTTTCTCCTGCCTACTTCCTAAGTTCCAGAAAAAGACATGGGTTATAGGCTAGACCGGATGCATCCTTTTTAGGGATGTAGATGATCGTCTGGTTCTATACCTGCGTATTTTTCTGTGGGCTGGCGATTGGGTGCCTGATAGGCGGGGGTAGGGATCTAACTGTTTGTCTGTCGAACGCAGAGTAATTCCCCTTGGTATCTGCACAATTCTACCAGCGCTAGCCTCACCTATCTGGTTTGTGAGCATGTTGAACTAGACAATTGAAGCGATAAAACTAAACGTACAAGGGTACGCCAGATGCTAGCTGTTCATTGGAGTTTATTTCTTTATTTCTTATGTAACGGCCACCAGTTTTTCTCCGTTCCCTGGGTGGTCGTTATAGATAAGTTTGGTTGAATTGGAAATCTTTCTCATGTGCATTAGTTTGATTTGTGTTTTTCATTCATTCGTACAGTATGAACCAACCGGTTTTGAGTTTGGTCGCATTACTGTCGCAAGTAACAGTCGAGACCGCCACACTTGTCATCAGCTCATTATTAGATCAACTGAGCTCATTTTCTGGCATGGTACTCATGACACATTATTTCTAGTTCGATGTCAATCCGTTTTCATAGACCCGTTTACAGGCCGAAACTGTAATAACTAATATGTTGCGAAGACGTCCCGTTTAGTTCCGTGACATCATGACTTGCTTCCGGCGGTCTGTAATTGTAGTAGCCGTAATAGTTTGTCTCTTTTTGTGTCTGTTCAGTAACAATTAATACTAAACACGTAAGTTATTTCTTCTTAATTTTTAGATACGATCGAAAGATGAGAAGGAGGGTGAATCTGAAGTGCGAGGGTTCCTGATAGAGACCGAGGATAAGACACTGCTTTTGCCCGAGGTAGAGGACGTCGCATGGGTTGAAGCAAGCGACATCACTGGTGGCCTGGACCACAATAGACTGGAAACCCGAGTCTTAAATTGATATGTCGTTGCCTTGATTACCACTTACGTCTACATTTAATACAAGTTTCTAAATTTGGATTGCCTTGTGTATTTTTCTTTGATTTTCAGTTATTTTCTCATTGTTTATGTCGCATGTAACGTGTGACAGCAACCTTTACTTTTGCTTTCTCATGAAAAATAGATTTTCCTGTTTTAGTACATTGTCATGAATAACTCTGAAGACGAAAAGGATTGAAATTCATTGAAAATAATGATTTTTTACGGAAACATTTTAAAGCGGCGCCCCGTAAATTACATTGTGAGAAATGAAAAGAAAAGGGGAGACTGCCAGTGCCAATATTTTAGGAAGGTTACAAAGTAAAGTAGGCTACAGCACTGTCAGGGGAGAGAAATGTGCACGATCGACCAGCGACCATAGATCCACCGTGGCCAAAGCACAAAATAAAAAAAAGATAGGAAAGAGAGGGGGCGCCAAGAAAGTGACCGAAAGCAATGCACATGGAAGCCCCCCCGAAGGGGGGCGCACCACACATCCACTGTTCCAGCCACTCAGTGCATGGAAATTCAAATCCAGGTCCCCCCAAAGGGGGTCCAGATATTTAGCCGGTGTGGACAGCTGTTTCGGTCTTTGCGACCTCGTCAGCACACCATCGGCAATACTGGAGGAGGCAGGAAATTCTGCCTACCTG
>BTPG01000002.1:233026891-233034391 GCA_036245525.1 Semisulcospira habei
GGGGGCCGAGGTATCCTGACTGTGCCATGTGACGATGCATATGATATATGTGAGCATATAAAACAAAATATTTAAAATCAGCTAAAAAAAAAAACCCAACCCATTGAAGAAAGGAACACGCTAAGAAAGACAAAATAAGTACAATTTATTAATATTTCGGGTTAAACCTCTCTTTTAACCCATTACATCCTGAGGCTGCTTTTGTCAAATTTGCTTATTGCCCTATGAAGGCTACATTACAGATTAGGAGATAGATCAACTGTTTTAGTTCAAGGGTGGTGCCAGAATAGCTTGGCGCCTCAGGCGCCAAGCTATTCTGGCACCACCCTTGAACTATCAGTCAAATAAATGTCAAGCAATGGGTGTATCAGAATGATAAGGGTTAAAAATAGACACTCAAACGAGTACACAAATTACTCCACATGTTTTCGTGATGGTTGATGTTGTCTTGTCCTTTCTAAGCGTGTTTCTTCCTTCTTTGGCATGTTCTCTGCAGTTTACACGCTTGACAGTCATCGCGACTAAAAACCGCTGCAGGCACGCAGAGGAATAATATCAGCCAGAATATTCCACATTCTCACGGTTTAATATGAAACATGGTGAAGATCGTCAGAGCAGCGATCTCAGTTTTGACTTCCACCCGAAAGACTATCACAACATTTGATTGTAACATGAGTGCTCTAAAAACATTTTATTTTATTTGCTCAAATATTTAATTTTTAAATGATAAACATTTGGTATTATCAACTAAAACACCGAGACCAACAGGTGATTGCAAAGCGTGTCAAATGTAGACAACGTGCACATGAAGGATGAGTCCTTTTCAGATTTGTTTAACTCATTCAGCCCCGACACACCACTGCAAGACATGGATCGAGCTTGATAGTTCAAGGGTGGTGTCAGAATAGCTTGGCGCCCATAGGCGCCAAGTTATTCTGGCACCACCCATGAACTAGTATGCTCGATCTGTCTCTAGAATTGTAATACAGTCATTCAGAGGGTAACTTCAAAATTTGGGTATTTCGGGCTGGGGCGGAATGTGTCAAGCAATGGGTGTATCAGATGAAAAGTGTTCATTCCAAAAATCAGCATTCTTTTTTCTTCTGCACCTTTGTGACAAGAAATCTTTTTGGAAAAATTTGGCAACCATGAGAGGGGGGAGGGGGAGGGGGAAGGGGGGTTCACTTTGTAGGTTGACTTTATGAGAAAACTGCTTTCATCTCGAAATGAGATATACTGCTTTGAGATATTACTCGAATGTCCAATCACAACTCATTTGTTCAGACAAAATGATATAAAATATTAATGATCTAGCAGGAACCATCAAAGATATTTTACGTACAAGCATAGCAACAACTATTGTTAAATTAATTTGTCAAACTCCTGTAGGTAAACTTTTGTAATGCAAGTTCGATCGTTTAGTTTATTAAGTTTCACGTTTATATGTGTATGTGTGTGTGTTGGTCTAGAATCACCAAGAAGTAAAGAGACCTAAAATAAAAATTTTCATTCATTTAAATACTGCTTCATTCAAGTATTATGCAAGAGGATTCTGCTGAGTTCATGACTTGAGCCACCGCTACACAGCTGTCTATTTCATGTATTATGCAACGTTGGATTAATTCATTAATACAGCGAATCCTCCGGCGTCGCAACGTCAAAGCTCATCAAGTTTCCCCCACGATAAAAACCCAACGGGGAAAGAAACGCGCTTAGAAAGGTATTATGCAAGAGGATTCTGCCGAGTTCATGACGTGAGCTACCGCAACACATCTGTCTATTTCATGTATTATGCAACGTTGGATTAATTCGCCTCCGTTGATTAAGCGTGACATGTACATGTGTACAGCGTGAAACTGGACGCGTCGCAACGTCCAAGCTCATTTCCCCCACGATAAAAACCCAACGGGGAAAGAAACGCGCTTAGAAAAGACAGTTACAACGCAATTCTGCCCCGGGACCGAAATCCCGAAATTTTGAAGTGGCCCCTTGGAGGACTATATAATTTTTAGCGATTCTAGGGACAGATCGAGCATGATAGTTCAAGGGTGGTGCCAGAATAGCTTGGCGCCTATGGGCGCCAAGCTATTCTGGCACCATCCTTGAACTATCATGCTTGACCCATGTCTTGCTGTGGTGTTTTGGGATTGAATGAGTTAAAGCACACAATTTACAAAGTATTGCAGGTTATGTGCTGACAAGCTGCAAATTGTGTAACTTGTTTGTATGTCTACTTTTGAAGCAAATGGGTTTATCCCGAAACATGAATAAACTGTGTTGTAACTCTTTTCTCCCTTGTGTTTTTCTCTCTGTATTTGTCTCGCTTGGCAGTCACCATTTTGGTCCAAATTTTATTTTCCGAACAAGTGAGTTTCACTCAGTGTGCCCTAGGTACGAAATACACACATTTTGGAGTTATCCTATGAGGACTGCATTACAATTCAGGAGACAGATCGACCATGGTAGTTCAAGGGTGGTGGCGGAATAGCTTGGCGCCTATAGGCGCCAAGCTATTCTGCCACCACCCTTGAACTATCATGGTCGAGCCATATCTTGCTGTGGTGTGTCGCGGGCAGAATGAGTTAAGCAATTTATAAATTTTAGCAGACAAAGTATTATTTCCCCGTGTTATTCTAACAGTTTATAAGTTATTGATAATATTGATATGAGTGAAATGTTGAAATAGTATCAGTAAAAGACTCGTGAAGCACAGAAATAACCGCGTCGTTGAGAGACCGACATAAATAAGGAAACATTAATAAGAAAACCGCAATTTCAATATCATCACCATATCAACTCCTTCTCTTGATTCTTTTGCATAACGACAGTGATAATGCTGATTTAGTAGTAGTAGTAATATTAATAATAATAATAATAATAATAATAATAATAATAATAATAATAATAATAATAATAATAATAATAATAATAATAATAATAATAATAATAATATAATAATAATAATATCATACAGAGAGACCGCAGTCTTCCTGCAAATTTTGTTTTTAGTGGAAAACGTCTTTCACAAATGATTGGAAACTATTTCTGATATGTAATGATAGCATAAGTATTATTATTATTATTATTATTATTATTATTATTATTATTATTATTATTATTATTAAAGAGGAAAATTGGTTAATTAATCTTGCATTTTGTGTATAATTCTGCAACCGCAGTCTAATTTCATGGTAGACCATCTGATGTATACAACAACATATATTACAGGCATTTTATATAACAGTAACAAAATCATAAAAACAGTTCATAAATTAATGTTATGCCTTAAGGTTTCATAAAAATATTGTGTATACTGTTGTTAAGTCTCTTCTATTTATAGAAGGGACTTTTTAGGACGGGTCGCGGTGGGGCGAATTTAATAGCATGTCCATGATCTCAAATCCGGGCAGGCTAAACCTCTAACAATTGAAGTAACAAGATAAAAATTACGTCATGTCTAGTTAAGCTAACCTAGCTGCTGAACGTACATTTGGCGCGAAGCGCCGTGTGTGCGTATGTATGTGTGTGCTATGTATGTAAACCAGAAAATCGCCGAAATTTCTGTACACACAAGCGTGAAACTTGGCGAAATACTTTCTGAAAGGGGTGGCTAAGAAAGCCTCCGAGCATATTGTAATTGAATGTCTCATTGAAGACATAAACAACCGTTTATAGGAAGTCGGTTGACCCAGATTAGAGTCCGCAATTTTTGTCATATTTACTTGAACGTTTGCATATAGCTAGTTTGGAGAAAGCCATTGGATGAGTTCGTTAGCCAACGTTGTATCCTTTCAACTTCTTTAGTACAAATTAATTGTTTTCAGAAATGAATTAAAACACTAAAAAAAAAAAAAACACCATTACTTCCAGAGAAAGTCAGACAGTGGCGGTGATGGAAAAAAGGCAACTCCGTCACCACGCAAACACTGACATATACTCTAAATATGACGTCATTCTCTCTCACACGTGCAGCTTTCTCTCTCTCTCTCTCTCTCTCTCTCTCTCTCTCTCTCTCTCTCTCTCTCTCTCTCTCTCTCTCTCTCTCTCGATCACACAAACAGGCGCGCATCTCCAGGAGGAATAGATCCTCATGCGCCTGGAGCGCGCGCGCACGCACGCACTAACACGCACACACACATCGACGCGCTTTCAGAACAGGCGGCATGCAGGTGACCCGTGTACTTAGTATATCATGTAACTAGGCAAAGTCAACCTGCTTTCACACAAATTATAGCAAGACTGAAATTTTATCGTGAAATTCTAGTTTTGTCACCATTTTCTCAAGCCTATGAAGCGAAAGTGAAACTCATATTACGTAAAATATAAAATTACGTAAAAACTTACGTCATGACAAAAGACGTTTGACAAATCAATGACGCCTATGTCCTGCGCCTCTTATAGAATTCACTGACGCATTGGCAGATCTGCGAGACTTTTTCAATAGGAGATAATTCAACATCAGGATCAGGTCAAAGACAAAAGGTAGAGACCATTGGCAGCGAGGATAGCTCTCATATAGAAGAGACTTTATGGGTTATGGTTCATCTCCTCTTTTCTTTTTTTTTTTTTTTAAAGGTAGTTACGTATTCTATTTTAATTCTTATTCCTGCTCGGCGTTAAACCCAAATAACTAAGTAACTAATTAATTTTAATTCATATTTTTCCGCAAGTGTTTTCGTTTTCTCGTCATGTATCGCCCAGTTGTGAACAAAGATGAAATACATCATCGATTCTGTAATAATAGTGATGATGATGATGATGATGATGATGATGATGTGATGATGATATTATTGTTATTATTGTTATTATTAACTCATTGGAGACGTGCCGCCTCGGTATACGCGGCTTATGCCGCGTATCCGGAGGCGTGCGCACGTCTCCAATGAGTTATTATATTATTATATTATTATCATCATCATCATTAGCATCATCACATCGCTATTATTATTATTATTATTATTATTATTATTATTATTATCACCAACACTATTATTACTATCATTATTATAGTATTATTTCTTGCCACTTGCGGTTTCTTTCTCTCACCATGCTGCCCTCGCCGTCCGCCCAGGAAAACGCGCATTTCTCCTTCTCTGCTTCAGCTTGAGCAACGCGGATAGAAACCAGTGTTCCAAAACATCATGAACAAAAAAATTTCCGCATTTTTAAAAGAGATTAAACAGCTCCACGGCCAAAACAGTTTCCCAGTTGACCGGGAGGGAGAAGCGACACGCGGAACGACATCTTCCTTTCCACATCTTCCCCGCTACCCATCACCAAACACTCCAAATGAAAACAGAGTTCTATTTACTACGCACAGTTGGTGAAACCCAACGTAAGACTATTGGACAAAACGTCACCAACAGGAACAGGGAAACAATAAGAAAAAGAAACATTGACAATCATGATCCCCTCACACGTTAATTTTTTGTCTTGAACCGATGTAGACAAAATGACGTACTTAGACTATTGAGCCTTGACGCTCTACAACAGGAGATGGATCGACCGTGATAATTCAAGGGTAGTGCCAGATTAGCTTGGCGCCATGAGGCGCCACGCTATTTTGGCGCTACCCTTGAATTATCATGGTCGATCCATCTCCAGCAACAGGTGCATAGTCGTTATGGACGCATCCACAATTTAGGAACCACTCCTGTGGGCTTGAGAGGGTTAAACAAAACTCTGTGTGTGTGTGTGTGTGGGGGGTTAACGCTTCATAATATTAACCTCTTCACTGCCAGTGGACGCAGTTGGTATTTTTTAAATCATGGTGTGAATTCAACGTCAAAGATCCCCAGCCACAAAGTAAAATGGACATTGACTAGTTTCAGCAAGAGGTACTGATCCTAATGAGCCCCCGCAACTGAGGAGGCGCATGATGATCTACACCTCTTGCAGTTGGTTGGTGTTGATTTTGTTCTCGTCAGTGAGGGGGTTAACTTCTTCTTTCTGTCACTCTGTTGTGTGCTCAAGGCTCTACGTCAATCTGAATAAACAGCCAAGTGCCTTTTAAACAACTAATACTGTCGGCAATCATGTTTATTTGCATATGTGTCTGGGAACTGACTGGTTGACAAACGGGTGAAATATTTATATTGTCCAGCCTGTTTCTATGTGATATGTAACTTGATATGTGATGGTCATAATTATATATCTTTTCTGTACATTCTAATTTATGTTTATGTTTGTTACTAAGCTTTAAGTTTGTTCTTGTATGATCTGGTGAGCTGTCAAAAGTATATCCCTTTTGGGATAATAAATATCTTGATCATTGAAATGCCAAAATGTAGCAGCTGTCCTCTATAAACTAGATTACACTTTAGGAGAGAGACAGACCATGATAGTTCAAGGGTGATGTCAGAATAGCTTGGCGCCTGTTGGCGCCAAGCTGTTCTGACACCACCGTTGAACTATTATGAAATATGCATATTCTGTTGTATTGTAGCAGGGCTCTTTTCTTCATAATGCAGTAATTTCAACAGGATTGGTTTCATCAATCGTAAAGGACTTCTGATGAAACGCAGCCATGTTTATCGGCCGTTTGGACTATGCTCAGTTACCAGTCACCGGGACTTTGCCTTATGCACCATGGCTGACTTATCTGTCAAATTAGAAAATTTCAAAAGGTCGCTTGTCTGGAACCCTGTTCAGAAATAAGTTTGTATTGACTCACTGAATATAGATATAACGTTTCTCAGCTGAAGTTGAATGGAATAAATAATTCTTATACCAAATTGTGCGTTATTTTTCTGAGTGGTTTGTTTGTGATATGATTTTAAATTAGAAAAACACGAGAATTTCGGCACAGAAAAACATTACACAGAATAGGTACCTCTGATAAGAAAGCTTCAGCATGGAAACGGATGACGAAGTAAATCTTGTTTGTGTGTTGCATAGGGATTAAAGTACGTGCACAGGGCAAAATGTTTGGTTGATGATGATATATTTATAATATGATATTTATAATTTGAATTTGAAAATTACGGTTACTGTCGTTACCTCAACGGTCATAGTAGTCCCGAAAGTTGAGTCATTACAACAGATGATACAGCTAACGGTACATAATCACGAATGCAACATAACCACACGATTATTAGTGCATAATTTGTTTTGTAGAAAACGAGCTTTGTCCATTAAAATGAGTCAAAAACAATTATTTAGCAGGGGACAGAAGTAATTGTGATTCCGGTCATTTCGTAACGTTCAACACCGTGACTGTAGCGCGACACCATGCTGAGCACGAAACAAATTCTTCTCTAATTCCCTAAAAATGTTAAAAAAAAGAAAACAATTGCTGGATACTGTTTCAGTAGTGTCAGATACATGCAATAAAAATCAAAATCACTATGTGTAATGTTTCCTCTCTGACATTTTTAGATTTGCTGAAATGAAGCTACATGTAAATATCCTATGTGACGTTTGTATTTGAAAGAATGCTATTAGTAGGTATTTTCACACCAAACAGAGAGGAATGGAGGGAGCTGGTTGCCAAGTCATCAG
>BTPG01000002.1:233039391-233073211 GCA_036245525.1 Semisulcospira habei
AAATATTGCTGGGAATATGCTAATGACAAGAAGCAAACTACATGACGTCAGTACAGAGGTACTTGTCTGGCGGACCAGTGATCTAATAAGCGCTCTCAGCATTAAACTCTTGGACTTTTCCAGCTTCAATAATTCAGTTGACATTCAGATGGGCGGCCTTAGAGCGACAAGAAATATGGGCTGGTGTTACCTTGCTGTAGAAGATCGCTATTCAGTGACCTTGGTACAGCACATTTCAAAAGATCTACTAATATGTTTGATCGACACGTAGAACACGGCGCAATAGTCAGTGACACTTTTTCAGAAATGGAAGTGTTGACGAGTGAGTGTTAGCGTGGTGATGTTATGTTGAGTGATATTATGCTTTGCACACAGCCCGTTCAGTCTCGCAGCGAAAGTAACAAATCTGCTAGAGGGATAGATCTTAATGTGCCTCCGTAACCTGCAAGGCCCATTAGAATGTATGCCACATGCCCAGGAGATTAAGGCCTGTCCCGCTGTAATGGAGAGTGTGTGATGAGTGTTGTTATCAGAGTACAAACTGATTACCGCGTAGGCGTAACTCTTTTCCAGAAATGGTGAGAGGTCAAAAGTCCAAGAAAAACGTTCCTACCGTGCGCGTGCATGATGCACGCGCATGTTTGTGTGTATGCGTGCGTGTCACCGGGCGAACGCGTGTGTGTGTGTGTGTGTGTGTGTGTGTGTGTGTATGTGTGACAGTGCGTGTGTTTGAGCGCACGCCCCGGCGCTTTGGTGTGTGTGTGTGTGTGTGTGTGTGTGTGTGTGTGTGTGTGTGTGTGTGTGTGTGTGTGTGTGTGTGCGTGTGCGTGCGTGAGTGCATGCTTGCCTGCGTGCCCACGTGAGTACGTGCGTGCGCGCATACGCGTGTGTCGGTGTGCGCGTGTGTGTGTTTGTGTTTATGTTTGTGTTTGTGTTTGTGTTTGTTTGTTTGTGTGTGTGTGTGTGTGTGTGTGTGTGTGTGTGTGTGTGTGTGGTGTTTGTGCGTCATGTGCGTGTGTTTGTGCGCGTGCGCGCTCATGGAATTGTGTCTGTTTACTGAAAATATCTGAATTCTCACTTTCCCGCTGTTTGCTGGAAATGTACAATTCCGTGCCGAATAAAAACGATGTGCACTTTACATGACATCAGACTAACAACATAGTCCCAGGACGCAAAAGACCCTCGGGACGACGTCCAGCGACTTTAGCTCGATGGTTTTTGCGTACTGGGAATGAACGGGGTAGGAAACAGACCTACATTCAGCCAAGGACGCCCACCTGCCAGAAGCTTGCATCAGCTACTTACATACCAGTAGTGACTCTCATGCGGCACAGTAGGGCGTTCTGTCGACTGCACACAGAGTGGGACCCCAGTGTGCAAGGCGTCCTCAGCGATAGGATTTCTAGCTCACACGAATTTAAAACTCATTCTACCCCAACACCGAAATCCTTAAATTTTGCCCTTGTCTTCTGAAGATTGCATTGCAATGCAGGACACAGATCGACCATGATAGTTTAAGGGTGATGCCAGAATAGCTTGGCGCCCACGGGCGCCAAGCTATTCTGGCATCACCCTTGAACTATCATGGTCGATCCTTATCTTGCTGTGGTGTGTCTGGGGTAGAATGAGTTAACCTACAGTGACTGATACGGAAACAAAAGCCAAAGCTGTAGTGATCCCAGTACACAAAGGTCCTCGGACCCACGACGGCCGCAGTGGGCCCGCGCACGGCCGTGGCTCGGGTTCACTGCGGCCCTCGTGGGCCAAACACGTTTTGCTACTGAGGATGTTACGCTGAGCCAGAATAATCCTATTACATAGCAGTGGCCGTATCCTTTGCAAAGCCGGTTCAAAACGCACCTGCAAGCCGAACACAACACTCACGCTCACCTGACGTAAAGCGCGTATACCTCCATCCACACACTGAGGTGACGCCAGAGCAATGCGAAGGTCAAGGTAGAGCAGATATCGAAGTTTTCTCGAAAGTCAAACTGCTTATTTTCAACATTCTGAAAAAGCAGGGCTTAAACAAATTCCGGCCGTTCGACAATCTTGGGGCCCAACCCATCTCAGGAACGCATATATGCAAATTGGTCTCAGCAAGAGGCATAGATATTCATGAGCCCCCGCATTCGTGGGGGCTCAAGAGGACCTATGCCTCTTGAAGTTGGGTCGCGTTGACCTTTTTCTCGACAGTCCAGGGGTTAAGGTGGTAAATCCCAGACTAGCTCAGTCTAAGTTATTGTTTTCGTGAGTCTTGCGGGGTCCCGTCGGTCTGAAGTGCCGCTCTGTGAGGGGGGCTCGACCCGGTTCTGTTAGGGCAATGGCGGAAGTTTGTTTACGCCCTTTGTGTTTGCTTTACAATTGATTACAGCTGGTTGTGTCCTGCGTGATGTAGTTTCCAGTAAATCATTTAGAGCAGAAGATATCTTGTCGTGGTCATTGTTTTAAGCCATCAGTGTTCTGTGCCCCACAAGCCATGATACACGGTGACCTTTGACATTTATTTACCGATCTATGACATTGATTGTTCAAATTAATCCTCTGGATGTCAGTAGCGATTTTGGTCCAGGTGATTTCTGCAGGAATCACCTGGACCAAAATCGCTGCTGACACCCAAAGGGTTACAATCGCCAGATCTTTTAGCTTTGCGTGAACACACACTCACACACACACATACACACACACACACTCTCTCACACACACACACATACACACACACTCATACACACATACAAACACACACACACACACACACACACACACACACACACACACACACACACACACACACACACACACACACGCGCGCGCGCGCGCGCGCGCGCGCGCGCGAACACTATTACGGACTTTCCACACTTTCTGAAAATGTTCACACAACTACCGTTTCCCCATTGCTTCAACTGAGCAACACACCACCAAACACACCCACCCACCCGCCCCTCCCCCCGCCCCGGCCCGCCCCTCACCCACTCCCCCCCCCCAATCCCCTCCCTCCCACTCCAACAGAACTCTCCCCAAGAACCATGGTACTCCGATGGATTTCCCGCGTCTGGAGACAGGAGGCGGACATTCCGTATCTGGGAAGTCTGTGAACAAGACCCAAACATTCTGAGAAAAGCTCGAATTTAGAGAAACACACAACGGGCAGGAAAGGTTAACCCCTTCATTGCCGGGAAAAACGGGAACACCGCCCAGCTGCAAGGGGTATAGATCCTCGTGAGACCACGCATTCGCGGAGGGCTCATTAGGATCGATACTTCTCGCTAAAACCACTTTGCATCCTTGTTTCTTTGATGTCCTAGCCGCTGATTTTACGATTTCAAAGACACAGCCAGCGTCCATTGGCAGTGAACGGGTTAACAAGGCACACCACAGACAGAAAAGGTTAACAATTAGTACATTCCCAGTAAGCAAAGGTCCTCGGGGCCCACGACGGCCGCAGTGGGCTCGCGCACAGCTGTGCGCGGGCCCACTGCGGCCGCCGTGGGCCCGAAGACGTTTTGCTATTGGGGTATGCTACTATCTCCATAAGGGTCGCTCTTTGTTTGTCTTGCTTCACAATGATGCTGCACAAAATGACTAACTTAACCCTTACAGGAATAACATCATCCTGATAATCTAAAGGAATCACTTCCACCAAAATCGCTGCCAACACTCCAAGGGTCAACTTTTTATGCGAAGTTCGAAAAGAAACACGCCATAAAATGAGAGAGTTTTCTGTTCTTCTTCTTCTTCTTACATGCACATGAGCAGTTCCCTTATAGTTTATGTCGCTGTTATTATGTTTTTTGGTTGTTTTTTTTTTTTTGTTGGTTGTTTTTGCCTTTTATGCTTTTCGTACACTTAAATGTTCTTGATACTATATTTTACTATTTTATTGTGTTGCTCGATGTATATTTATATGTGTAGATTAGCAGGACAGTTTGTAAGAGAGGCATTCGTATGCCTAAAACTTTATCCTAAATAAAAACGTTTCATCATCATCATCCTTATGGGCAGACAAACGCTGTCAAAAGCTGTCAAACACTGTCAAACACTGTCAAGCACTAGCACTGGCAATTACACTGGCAGTCAAACCGTCCGGTTTCGTTTATTACTAAATTTGGAATGCAACCCCTTCCTCTTTTTTTTTTTTTTTTTTTTTAGTAGGTTCTTTATAAGGATGCATGGAAATTTAGCTTTAGGTGGAGGCATGGAATGTATGCCCTTGCAGAAACCACAGTAAAATGTGGTCTTCTTTGCAGTAAGCAGAAGTTACTTCTCTTCCTACAGTTACGCAGAAGGTGTGCTGAAGAGGTCACCTAGACCAAAACAGCTGTCTACACCGGCTAAACAATCTGGACACCCTTTGGGGAACATAGATCTAAATTTCCATGCATCAAGGGGTTGGGAATCCAGTAAAATTGAGATACGCCCCTTTCGGGGGGCTTCCGTATTCATTGCTTCCAGTCATTTCCTGAGTGCACCCCTCTTTCCTATATTTTTCTTTGTGGTTTGACCAAACTAACTCTCTAATCATTGGTCTATAATATACAATTCTCTCTCTTCTCTCCCCTGACAGTGCTTTGTTCTTCTTACTTGGTAATTTCTTCCAGTCAAGCTCTGTTTACGTTGACATTCTCATACGGCTCATTACTTTCAGCTGCTACTGACGATAGCTCTCGGCGCGAAAAGACGCTTAACCTATTTTATCCCAAGGTGGCGTTTCTCAAACTTTGAGACTATGTACCAGTAGCAGGAGATGGATCGACCATGATAATTCAAGGGTAGCGCCACATTAGTTTGGCGCCTGACGGCGCCAAGCTAATCTGTCAGTACCTTTAAAATAACATGATCGATCCATCTCCTGCTGTAGTATATTGGGGCTACATGGGTTAACTAGGCTTCCTTTCGGGAGAGCGATTTCGTCAGTTCATATCAGAAAGAACATGGGAACCACGTCACGTCACATCCGCCCTCACGTCATGGTTACAGTGAAGTCAAGAAATCCCCAACACAGAAACAAACAGGACAAGTACAACACATCCCACCCGAATCCCCCCACCCCCACCCCTACCCCAACCCTCCACAACCCCCCCCCCTCCCCCATAAAATAAATAAATAAATAAATAAATAAAATAAATATATAAATTTAAAAGAAAATAAAAAAAAAGAAAGAACAACAACAACAACAACAACACACACACACACACACACACACACACACACACACACACACACACACACAAATCGCTTTCATAAAGGGCAGACACAACCCCCCCCCCTACCCCCCCCACCCCACTACCACCCTCCACCCCCACTCCAAAACAAAAACAACAACAACAACAACAACAAACAAGATGAGGATTTCATCCCAAAGTCTACCGTATTGTTTGGAGCTCACATGCGTTTTTCTTTTAGAAACATTCAGAGTTGTTCATATTTTTAAGCTTATCCTTCGATCCATTTCCCTCCTCTCTAAGCCAATCTCTGATCAACACACACGCCGCCACACACAAATAAAGATGGACACACGACGCTTCCTGTCATTAGGACGCTCTGTGGGCTTGTGTAAGGACAGGAATCTGAAGAAGAATAGCACGAGCAGCAAAATGACGTCACTATAAGTTTGACGTCATGGCATCGCTAGTCTCACGACGCTGTGTACACAGTGACGCATTTGATGTTTCACGTCACTCATCCCAAAGGCACGCAGCCTCTTTCAGGGCTGTCTGTTTACTTTCACACAGCCTTTGACAGGGCTGACTGTTTGATGGGAGTATATACTGGATCCAATACTTGCAAAAATGAATTTATTATTATTAAAAAAGTTGAAGAGGTACTGACAACGCTGGATTACGAACGCATTCAATGTCTATTTCAAAACTAGCTATAAAAAATTTCAAGTAAATAGGACGAAAATTACGGACTCACTTGTGAGTCAACCGACTTTCTATAAGCGGTCTTCCTAAATCAAACTGTCAGAGTACTCCGAGAAACATCTTGAAGGAAGTATTTCCTAAATTTTCAGTCCTGTACGTACACAGACACAGGAGAAACTCGTGTCTACACACACACACATACATGCGCGCACACACACACACACACACACACACACACACACACACACACACACACACACACACACACACACACACACACACACACACACACACACACACACACACACACACACGGCGTTTCCCGACAAATGTACGTTTAACAGAGCGGTTCGGCGTAGCTAGGCATGGCCTAATTTTTATCGTGTTACTTCACTGTCAGAGTCTGATGTGTGCCCGCGTATGTTCGTCATTTGCATGCTACGGAACGCGCTCCGACCAGCCCCATCTAAAAAATACTTAGGTAAGACAAGAACAACAACAATAATAAACCACTACCACCCCCAACCCCCCCCCCCCCTCACCCCCCGCCCCCACACACACCACCACCACCACCACCACCCTCCCACCCTCCACCCCCCCCCCCACCCCGACCCCCTCTCAGCCGAAGAAAAGAAAGAAACAAAGAAAGGTCAAGTACAATACATTCCACTCAAAAATATAGAAACAAGCTTAATAATAATAATAATAATACTAATAATACCGGTTATTATATAGGCGCTTTTTCACAATTTTGCGAATCGGCTCAAAGCGCCGCGAACTGCACCTAACACGCACGCTCACGTGACACACACGCATTCACTCTGAAGACAAACACAGTACAAGACAAACACAGGACATTCACGTAGTGCGAAGGGTCAGGTTAGCTACTGAGGTTTCGGAAATTTTGATCGCTTGTATTTGAAATTTTATTAGGTGGCCTAAAACCGGTACCATAGGAGAGGGGGAGGAAGAGCCGGAGTACCCGGAGAAAGAACCCCCGACGGTTCGCTCGAATTAACGGTGACACTTACTAGAGGAGAAAAGTCCGACGCCGGAACTCGGTCTCGAACCTCGCACCCTTGCCATTGGTGGCAGGCGCCTTAACCACTGCGCCACGGACAGCTTAGAAAGGCAAAGTACAACACATCCCCAAGAAAGAAAGAAACACGCTTACAAAGGCCAAGTTCAGCGCACTGTGTTGTACTTGTCATTTTTAAGTGTGTTTTCTCACTTTGTTGAGTATTTCTGTGCATTTAGGCAGCTACTTTTTTGTTTAATTTGTACAAGGCTATTTCAAAACTCAGCTGGTAATAATAAAATATTATAAGTTATTGGTCGCAGGGGTTTACTACAAGGACCCTTGTAGGCCTGAGGGAGGTCAACGGAACCATTGTACCCAAAGGCCAAAGGCCTGAGGGGTACAAGGTTCTGTTGACCTCCCGAAGGCCTACAAGGTTCCGTGCAGCAAGCCCCTGCTGCCAATAACGTATTTGTTTTCATTCCTCCACTATTTTCGTAAAAGAAATCAAGAAGACATCTTCCGACCTGGATCACGCCAGACATGACTGACGTCAAAGGAATATACATTTATACATAATAGACTTATGACGTAATTTAAAATATTTCATGACGTTGCCGTCTCAAGTACTGAGTGTGCTTGTTGTTTCGAACAACACTAAGTAACGTTTTACTTTAGAACGTTTTGGAGATCTTTTATAGAACAAAACTCACATTCAAGATGCGTCACAATGTGGTCTACAAGAAGTCCGCCATTTTTCGCTACAAGGGTTTTAGTATCACGGTCACATGGTACGGTTTGCGCTAAAGTGACTGGTCGTGTGACGTCAAGTAGGGAGGAAAACAAAGATTCTTACATGGGTGTTTAGGTGATACTGAGAATCTCACTCGAGTGGTTTTAAAACCTTATCTTACTCGCGAAAGCGAGTAGGATAAGGTTTTAAAACCACTCGAGTGAGACTCTCAGTGTCACCTAAACGCCGATGTAAGACTCTTTGTTTTCATCCCTACGTCACAAGACCAATTACTTTAGCGCAAACCGTACTATGTCATTGTGACCGGGATACAAAAACCCTTGGAGCAACTAATGGCCGACTTTTTGTAGCCCTCTTTCTGACGCGTCTTGGGTGTCAGTTTTGTTCTATAAAAGATCACTAAAACGTTCTAAGTACAAATTTACTTAGTGTTGTTCGAAACAACAGGCACACTACTGGAGATGGCAACAGCATGAAAGATTTTAAATTACGTCATAAGTGTATTATGTATAAATGTATATTCCTCTGTCGTCAGTCATGTCTGGCGTGATCCAGGTCGGATTATGTCTTCTTGATTTCTTTTACGAAAACATTGGAGGAATGAAACAAATACGTTATTGTAGCAGGGGCTTGCTGCACGGACACTTGTAGGCCTTCGGGAGGTCAAAGGAACCATTGTACCCCTCCGGCCATCGGCCGTCGGAGTACAATGGTTCCTTATATCTCCCACAGACCTACAAGGGTTCGTGTAGCAAACACCTGCTACCAGTAACATAATATATCTCTATAGTTCATATATCGCCACAGAACAGAGTCAGCTCAAAGGCGTTCATCCCCGTATACTGATGGTGATTTATACTACAGCGCACATCTCGCTACAGAACAGTCAACTCAAATGTGTTCATCCCCACATACTGGTGGTAATTTATTCTCTGCGGTAGAGATCGCCACCCACTGATCAAGCGGGACATCCGCTGATCGAAAATTTCCGGTTTTGATCAGTTTCGAAACAGCGCTGTAGCCAGTTATGCGAGCTGTGTGTGTACCCTGGGTACTCACATGCGTCTTATATTAGTGACAACAAAACAGCGCTGTAGCCGACTTTGAAAGCTATGTGTGTACCCTGGGTATTCACATGCGTCTTATAATTAGTGACAACAAAACTGCTGTAGCCAACTTTGAGAGCTGTGTATGTACCTATACCCCTGGGTACTCATATGCGTCTGACATCAGTGACAACAAAACAGGCCTGATAACGCGTTTCTGTCGGTGTTGATTTCATTGTTTTTCTTGCTGTCCTCATAGGCGCTGAACTTATATGCACTAAAATAAAGATGAAGTTTGCATTAAAAAAAAAAAACTGGAACAGTCGAAGGAAACAAACAAACAAACAAACAAACAAACAAACGAACGAACGAACAACCAAAGAACCAACCAACCAGCCAACCAACCAAACAAACAAACAAACAAATAAACAAACAAAACAAACAAGCAAACATTTTTGTTAATGTCTGGTATTTCTTGTGGTGACGCTTGTTGTGTTGCTTGTTCTACCTGATCCTTTTCACGGCTCGTAATGATCACAGCTCGCTGCTGACCTCAGCATAGAGATTTAAATTATGAGTGTTCAGGTTGACAGATACAATGCCAGTTGTAACCCCTCAACTGCCAGCTGCAAGAGACATAAACCATCATGAGCCCCCGCAGTCGCGGGGGCTCATGAGGATTTATGTCTCTTGTTGACCCTGTGTTGCTTATGTCTATTTTGAGTCCGATTTCATCTGTGTTCTTGTCGTGAATGTCGGTCAGCGTGTGATGGTTTCAGACGCGAGAAATTCGTTGTCACTGGCAGCTAGTGGGTTAACATGCACTTCATCTGTCAAGCTGGGCACGAGTGATTTAGTTCATTGACATGACTTATTCATACAACGAACATAATTCATATTTCAATTCCAACCCGTGTCCTAGTCCAAAGTTGCTCAGTCACAGTCCGACGACTTTGATTCACAACAAAACGTTCTTTTCACGTCATTATTTTCGATTTGTTTTTAAAACTTGTTCTACAATACGACAACTGTCTTGGATTCGTCACCTGCTATGACGTGAAACTCTAATTGACATTAGTCTTTTTTTATTTGTGTGTCTGTCTCCGCCACTACTTACCGTTATGTGGTTGAAGTAAAAAGTGGTCAGACGGCGTGGCGGAGACAGCACAAGCTGTATCTCAAATGTAAACAAACATGTGGCTTGTATCTCATGAGTCTAAAAAGAGTGAGAGTCGTGTAAACCATTTTTTTGAAATGTTGATGAAGTACATTGCATCGATTTTTTTTTTCAGTGAGCACTCGAAGAAGATTCCCTGAAAGACACCGTAATAATGTTAATATAAACTCTCCTATTGCTAGTGATCCCATACTGTTTTTTTTTTTTTTTTTTAATCTTTGTTTACTCACCGCCTAAGACCCTTAGCCGTGCAAGGAACATGGATACCAAGTGATGTCAGCAAGAGGCATAGATCCTCGTGAGACCCCGCAATTGCGGGGTCTCATGAAGATCTATGCCTCTTGCAGCTGATTGGTGTTCAGGATTTCTCGAGAGCGCGGAGCGGATGCTTTTCCAAGCACACATATTGATACTGTGTTCAATTTAGTATGGTTTGATTGTCCTAGTCGCGTCTATAACCTAGAAAATGTTCGCTGTTTCTCAAATGTACAAATTTATGCCATCTTGAAGAATTGTGTCTTCATTCTTTTGTTTTCAGGAGGAGCGACTATGGGCAGAATGCTGATGAATTTTACTGTTAATTTTGAATCCCTGCTTTTATGGTATGTGTGTGCTCTTATGGTTAGGTAGGATTTTGTTTTCACTGCGAGTTTGCCCTTTAGTTCTCCATAGCACTTCTTGTCGAGGTGATTTCTGCAGGAATCACATTCATAAAAAGTGTATGGATATCCAGAAGATCAATACTAATCAATGCGTTATTATTTATTTTATATATGGTTACCATTTTTTTTGGTGGGTTTTTTATACCTGCTACAAAGTGCATATTACGTATAGTGCATTCAGTTTCTATCTTGCTTTTTTGGTATATTATGTTTAAATGTGTACGGGAATGTATGTGAACGTACGAACGGTTAGTTTTTAGTGAATGGTATTTCCCTTCTGTTACACTTTCCGTTTGTGAACCCGCAAAATAAATTTCCTCTGTGTTTTATTTTCTGTGGATAATAATCAATTTGTCTTCCTATTTTTATTCAACAACAATCAGCGATCCCTTTCACTTATTAATCGTTGATGGAAATGTAATGCTGGATTCTTTTTGAAACTATTATGAAAGTTCATAGGGAAGATTTCAAACAATAAATATCCTGACTTCATTAACCGGACTTCGCAATGATATTACAGTAATTACCCAACAAGAAAAGGTCATCGGGCCGACGTCGGCCGCAGTGGGCCCGCGCACAGCCGTGCGCGGGCCTACTGCGGATGACGTCTGCCCAAGGACCTTTTGCTCACTGGGTATTCAATTTATAATGTGGAATTCTCTGACTTTCTGCGGCTGTCAAAGTGAGAGTGCGGAAACGGGTGGGAATACTGTATCAGTGCTGCAGGGACCAGACTTGTGCTGTCAAGAATCACAGGGCTACATTCGCCAGTTGCAGCAGCTGGCACTCTGGCAATGAACATCTATGGTCCATTAATAATAATTATTAAAAGCTGTGCAGCAAGTGACTGTGTGTAAAACTGAACCCGGATATACGGTGAAAAAAGCTGGGTATCGAAACAGCAAGAGGCCTGATTTCACACGACACACGACCCTTTGTCGCCTGCTTCCTTCTGTTTATTGAGCACGCCTCTCTCGGCTCAGACACGGAAATACATTGTGCGAACAGGATTCATTGATCCTCATGAGGTCTGAACATTGCTGTCTCTCATGAGGATCTATTCCTCGAGATTTGCAGCTTTAGTGTGTGTTGCGTACAACACAGTAACCTATGTGCCTTTCAAGTTTCAAAATCTTCTCGCTTGAGTAAGTGTTCTCAATGAAACTGTAGCCCGATAACCACGTGCTTCTGAAACGAAAGCAGAAGACCATACAGAAACTAATGGGAATGACGGGAGGACAACAGTTTCCAGAGTCCACTAACAGACATGCTTCATTAAGACTTGACGTAATTGAAAAATACGACATGTCTTTTGAGTGGCTTTTCCCCAGTGCTGTGTTTTTCCATCGATGAATAAATAAATGAACAAGATAAAACGAAGGAACGAACGAACTAAAGAACGAACGAATGAATAAATGAATAAATAACGAACAAACGAAGAACAAAGGAACGAACGAACGAATGAATAAATGAATAAATAACGAACAAACGAAGAACAAAGGAACGAACGAACGAATGAATAAATGAATAAAGAAATGAATGAATGTGCGTGCGTGTGTGAGTTTGTGTTTGTGTGTGTGTGTGTGTGGTGTGTGTGTGTGTGTGTGTGTGTGTCTGTATGTGTGTGTGTGTGTGGGGTGTGTGTGTGTGTGTGTGTGTGTGTGTGTGTGTCTGTATGTGTGTGTGTGTGTGTCTCTGTGTGTGTGTGTGTGTGTGTGTGTGTGTGTGTGTGTGTGTGTGTGTGTGTGTGTGTGGAAGACTAGGTATTCAAATTCAAACTAGTACACCGGTTACAAACACATAATTTTAACTCATTCAGCCCCAAGGCCGTATTTCCCAAATTTTGGTGGCGTCATCTAACGACTATGCACCAGTTTCAGGAGACGGATCGACCATGATAATTCAAGGGGAGTGCCAGATTTGCTTGGCGCCGATAGATGGATCGACCATGATAATTCAAGGGGAGTGCCAGATTAGCTTGGCGCCGACGGGCGCCAAGCTAATCTGGCACTCCCCTTGAATTATCACGGTCGATCCATCTTCTGCTGTAGTGCGTCGGGGCTGAACGAGTTAAGCAGCTCCCCCGGGGAAACGGTGCTGAAATGCGACTCGTGCTTTGACAACCCCGACAGTAAACTCAAACCACCCTGCAACACAGTCATGAAATGTTCATCGCAGATCAAACGATATCATAATTTAAAACAGTCATCATATCATTTGATGACGCTGTATATTCCCAGAAAGCGAAGGTACTCGGTCTCAAGACGACCGGCTGTGCGCGGGTCTACTGCGGCCGTCGTGCGACCGAAGACGTTTTGCTACTGGGGCTTACTTTTTGATTTCTAGTCCTATTACAGATGTCTGACAGTACCCCCTCCCCCCACCCCACCACCCTTCCACCCCCCTTCTGCTTTCTCTTGTCACTCCGCTGTCTATAAAAAAGCGTGACAAACATGTTACCATGGATGTTGATGTGATTTACGAATGGTGGGACTTTGGTTGCATTAGATTTATGGGACTCATCTGTTTGCTCTGTTTAAAACAAAAATCCCTTCGTTCTAATAACTCTGATTTCTTCCACTCATTCAAGGCTCCACGCATCAATCGCTGCGTAAGTGTCGTATAGCGTTGCCTCCGGCAACGCTATACGACACTCTCGCAGCTACTGATGCGGGGCGCCTTGAATGAGCTAATCTTTCAATAGCTTTCTTTTGAATGTGTCTATCAAGAAACGACAGCTTTTCGAGTGCTGCTGTGCAAGTCAGAAAGCTTCGTAATACACGACTGTCATTATATGTGGAAACACAGTTTGTATCTTTACTAGTTCGAGTTGGAGTCTAATCAGTGGAGCGACAATGCTAGCCTCAAGGGTAGTGCCGATTAAGCTTGGCGCCTTCCCAGGCGCCAAGCTTATCAAGCACTACCCTTGGACTAGATTAGTGGATTCTTTTTCACCGACTAACGTACAGCTCATCATCTTCCTATTTCTGGCCGCGCGTCTTTGCGGGGACACCCAGCGGTCATGTTGCATTACACACATACATATGGACTTTTTTAATTCCTAGAAATACGCTAGTGCACAAAGTATGTCGTGTGAATGTCTGATCTATTTATAGCAACGCAGTCGCCGGCAACACAACTCTTGCTTGATCAGTTTTAGAGTTAGGTTGACAGTGTAATGTCCCTTGTATTGTTATACTGTACATCAACAACACGTGAAGTGTGCAAAATCAGTAAAATCTAGACCATACAGGTTACTGCCAAAGGCAAGGAAACCCCCAATAACAAAGAAATACGCTTAAAAAGAACGATTACAACACAACTGTGTCGTAATTATCTTTCTGTGCGTGTTTCCTTTTTAGTCGGGATTTTCTTACCATTATCAACATTTTCTTACAAAGAAAGATCACAGTTTTAGTCACAGGAAATGGACTAACTCTTTCAGTGTCGGTAGAGGTTTTTTTCGCGATGATTCCGGCAGGAATCATCGCGACAAAAACCACTACCGACACGCAAAGTGCTAAACTATGACAATGATTACAATATGATTATCAATTGCTTTTGACCTGGGCAGGCTGGAAATTTTTGTGTTGGCGTTATTGTTTTATTGTGTTTGTTGTATTATTATTTATTTGTTGAAGTAACGGTTTATACGAAGCATGCTTGCTTGCTTGCTCGGTTTGTTTTGTTTGGGGTTTTTTTGCTGCTATTTCTTAACATTTTACAGGCTTGCTGGTCACGTTTGATGCTCTGCAGTTGATATTCAAAAACTATATCAGAAGGACCAGAAAAATATATCGGGCTTATACTTACAAATGCTGTAAGCAACATCAATATACTATTGAAAATAATGTTGACAAAATAACGCAACGGTCAATACACGTCCCTACAATACTGGAAAATGTGTTTTTAAAAAAGACATCACCACTACGGGCTGTACAAAATAAATTGTTTTCCTCCCTATGTCACACGATCAGTCACTTTAGCGCAAACCGTACCATGTGACCGTGATAAAACAAAACAAAACAAAAAAAAACCTTGTAGCGAAAAATGGCGGACTTCTTGTAGCCCTCTTTGTGACGCATCTTGAATATGAGTTTTGTTCTATAAAAGATCTCCAAAACGTTCTAAAGTAAAAAGTTACTTAGTGTTGTTCGAAACAACAAGCATACACAGTACTTGAGACGGCATCGTCATGACATATTTTCAATTACGTCATAAGTCTATTATGTATAAATGTATATTCCTTTTGACGTCAGTCATGTCTGGCGTGATCCAGGTCGGAAGATGTCTTCTTGATTTCTTTTACGAAAATAGTGGAGGAATGAAAACAAATACATTATTGGTAGCAGGGGCTTGCTGCACGGACCCTTGTAGGCCTTCGGGAGGTCAAAGGAACCATTGTACCCTTACACCTTCGGCCTTCGGGGTACAATGGTTCCTTTGACCTCCCTCAGGCATACAAGGATCCGTGTAGCAAACCCCTGCGATCAATAACTTATAATGTCCACCAGATCGTTTTGAAACAAAGTAAACGGTCCTTTTTTTCCCCTCAAAACGTGTGACATACATCTTCATGACAACAACCAGGTAACTGGTATCTACAATGATCAGTTAAATTTGTTAGTTGTTGAAACATGACACAGCCGCAAAGATGTTAAAAGTTGACTAACACACAGCATACAATGCGCGAAGTCCTAAACCCTTTGCTGTCGGCAGCACTTTTTGTGGCGATGATTTCTGTAGGAATCATCGCGACAAAATGCGCTACCCACAAACAAAGGGTTAACTCACCGCAGGCGTGCCGCACCGGACACATGGCAGAAAGCCGCGTATACGAAGGCAGCAGGTTCTGAATGTGTTAATGTGGATAAACGTGAAGGATTTCAAGGACTGGTCTTTTTCGTAATATTCTGGAGTTGACATTTAGTCGGTTTGCTCTTGATTATTAACTTGCTTCATTAGCTTTATTCACTACCTGGTTTAAACGTCGGCAGTCTAAAAAGAATAATCAGATATGCAACACCTTACAACTGAATACCGTCCAAAAGTAAAATACAAAGTGGAGTCAGCAAGAGGTATAGATCCTCATGAGCCCCCGCAACTGCGGGGGCTCATGAGGCTCTATGTCTCTTGTACTTGGATGATGTCCTCTTTTTCTCAGCAGTAAAGGAGTTACCTCATTGGTTACCTGCCCGCCCGTACCAACCTACCGTATCTACTCTGTTCACATGCCCCTCCCCTCCCCCCCCCCCCCCACCCCTGTACCGAAAGTACCTGTCCACCAAAACTCTGTCAGCGAGACAGGAGGGGTGTGACCCAGCCATAACGGCCCTCCAATCATCCGGCCATCCTGGATAAGCAAGGCAGGATTGGTCTCCCCTTAAGAAGAATTCCTACAGATAATTCTTTGCGGAAGTCAAGTTCAACCCAATTAGCCCCGACTCGCTACTGCATGAGATGGATCGACCATGAAAATTCAAGGGTAGTGCCAGATTAGCTTGGCGCTTCATGGGGCCAAGCTAATCTGCCACTGGCACTACCCTTGAATTATCGTGGTTGATCTATCTCCTGCAAATGGTATATAGTCGGTAGGTGACACCTCCACAATTTTGGAAATGTGGCCGTGAGGTTAAATGGGTTAAACCCGTCTGCCACAGGCCCATCCTTCAGGGAATGTAACCCATCTGCAAGAGGAGTGAATCTTTTCTCAGTCCCCGTGAGAGCAGACACAACCCATCTGCAACAGGAAAATCACGCAAATGCCCTTCCATCAGTTACTAAATCAATCAGTATTTAAAAAAAACAAACAGTTAAATACTTTTTTTAAATAAACAAAAATAAATTAATTAAAAAAAGAAACAAACAAATGTATAATAAATATCTTACTAACTAACTAACAAATTAAACAAACAAACAAATAAATAAATAAATAAAAATACATAATTTAATTAATTAATTAACCAAAAACAAATAAGCAAACAAACAAGCAAGCAAGTAAGCAAACAAAAAATAAATACAACAATAAAGAAATATAAATAAATAATAAGTAAAAAAATAAATGCATAAATAATAAATACGTAATGAACAACTAACTAACTAACTAACTAACTAACTAATAAAGAAAGAAAGAAAGAAATGCTATACAGGTTTGTCCTGTGATACTGCTGTGTGTCGGCACATCCTTCACAGGGAACACAGTCCAAATTTCCCTCGGCGGAGCATAGATGTTCATGATCTCGGCTATAACGGCAGCTCACTAGGATCTATGCTTCTTGTTCTGATCAGTTGACTCTTTATTCCTCGAGTGAAAAGGTCGTAGTGCGTTTGGTGTGCCGTGAGCTCTTGTAGTCCTGGAGCCAGTTGCACAAGTGAGCATAGTCCTGCGCCAGCCACTAAGCAAGCACCTTGCATAGTGGCTGGCGCAGGACTAAGCTCACTCACGCAACTGGCCCCAGGGTCACACATAACAAGTGTTCACCACACTTCACTGCAGACCATTGCAGGTCATCTCCTGTCCATCTTTTCTGGTTATGTCTGTCCGGTGTCCCCGAATGATGTGGACAGGGTATGTCCCGGACACTCCCCCCCCCCACCCCCCACCCCTAATTCTATATACGGACACCTATCTCCAGGCCACACATCCATTTATCCATCCACCCGTGTTCTTTGATAACAGCCGACGAACAAGATAATGAGATGCGTCCCTTTATCAGCCATTTTGCCCATCTGGCCAATCAGACAACGCTTGACACCCTCTGCACCAATCAGCGATAGTTGGCGACACACTTAAGGATAAGGACCGTGTATCTACAAGATGAACAGATGCTCATGAGCCCCGACAGCCGTAAGAACTTTTGTCTCGTGCAGAAATCGTTTACAGCCGTATTGCCCAGGTATAAGAGACTTTCTAGCGTTACGTCCACGGACATAATTCTGATCACAGATGTTCGATCCAGCTGAGCAGGATCCTATCTGATAACGGCCGGCAGTTCACGCCTTCTGCCCTCTCATTGTCCCCGTATTTCATGTCAACACGAGACCAATACGAAACTCCGCGATAACAAATAGTACCGCCGTTAGATGTGAAAACCGTGTCGACATCCGCTGCACGTTCAGCACGTGACTTAGGTGATTCTGCTTTTCCGGGACGCTAGGGTTTGAGGCAGCATCCACCTCCACTAATGACAAAATTAACCACAGGTGCGCCGGACATTGATTGCTCAACCCTGGCAGATGTCATAAGCAAAGGTCCTCGGGCCCATGACGGCCGCAGTGGCCCCGCGCACGGATGTGCGCGGGCCCACTGCGGCCGTTGTGGGCCCGAAGACGTTTTACATGTGCTTAAGTCACTTTAACGAACTGGGCACCCATTCAAGTAGGGATCTCTAGCCCCTCCCTTCCATCCCACTCCACTCCCTACACCAAGAATCCTCCTTTATCGGGTGGAGTGGGAGAGCAAGTTTGGTGGTCACCTATCAGACCGATCACTTCCGATCTAATCGTTCACAAAGATAATGGTCAAGGGGGACCACAGTTTTCCAAACTTACAGAAAATGATGACTTGATCCAGGGTTTTCCTGCGTCCAAGAATTTTGGAAACAAATGCACCATCGACTGATGCAGATTTAGTATAAAAAGCCGCAGAAGACAGACGATGGCTGCATGCACAAAACGACGACAGACAAGTCTGACCAAGTGGAAAGAGAGAGAAGACGGAGAAGAAGACAGACATAATGTTCAGAACATTGCCAGCCGGCGTGAGATCTTACGTAATGATGGCAGGTAGGTGTTAAATCATCAGGACACTGTGACCACTGGACATTTTACTGTGTGTATATATATATATATATATATATATATATATATATATATATATATATATATATATATATATATATATATATATATATATATATATATATATATATATATATATATATATATATATATGTATATGTGTGTGTGTGTGTGTGTGTGTGTGTGTGTGTGTGTGTGTGTGTGTGTATGCATGTACGTGAGCGGCAGCAGGCACGAGTAAATGCGAATGCGTGGAGTGACGTCAATGTATGTAGACGTTAAGTTTTGTGCTACGTGTTTTGTGCGTGTGTATTTGCGTCATTATGTATCTTCTGTTCTCTATTTCTCCTGATTTTTTTAAACATCATTCTAAATTTTCTCTATACAGGATGACGTCTTTTCTTTCTATCGTGTGTTTTTTTTCCCCCTGTTCTACGTTGTTTCCATATCACCGTGAAGAAGAATCTTTGATCCGAAACGTCGAGTGTCATATTTCTAACTTAAAGGATTTTCAACCTCTATTTTCTGTTTTCCTTTTACAGTCGTTTTGTAGTCGATCGTTTCACCTTTTTTCAATATTTCGATCAGGCGTCATTTGCATGGGTGAGGTAAGTCCTGCGGAGCACCTTGCTTAGTGGCTGGCGCAGGACTAAGCTCACACACAACTGAGCCCAGGTGTCTTAGTATTCACGTGTTTGATTTTGAAGAATTTTAATTTCGCATAATGTAAAGACAAAGACAGGAACACATTTAGAAAAGACAATCACGACACAATTCATTACATTTGTATAAAAACCCTTTTGTCAATATGGATATGCAAACAAGAGAACGTTTCCCTACTTACCTTTTACGTGTATTTTATTTCGGCATCTCACTGAAAAACAGATGAGCATATACAATTAATAAGTTGGATTGTAATTGTGCTGTCTAAGCGTGTTTGGGATTTTCATCAATAATATAAAATAAAAATAAAAATCCGTTCACAGTGATCCTCGTGGTAACGTTGCCAATGACTGAGGGATCACGTGACGAGATGGCCACCGAGCCGACTTTTGATTGGCCTCAGCCACAAGCAAGTGGCTTCAGACACCGGGTTAGCTCCCTTCATGATATTCTGACGGCCTATTTCCACGGCACGGTAAGTAACAATTACGTAACACCTTCACTGCCAATAAACTGAGGCGATTCAACTGCAAGAGACATAGATCCTTATCAGCCCCCGCAGTGACGAGGGCTGAGGATCTATGCATCTTGTGGACACCACTTTGTATATATGTATATTCCTTGAAAGTTTGAACTCTGTTTCGCGTTAGACGAGTAGCATCTTGCTTACGAATGTCTACTTCAACTGCCGTGAGATTATCTCCCCTAGAACACTATCGGCGGCGAGATCTGCCCAGCGAAGCTTCGCTGACAGCGCCCAACGTGTCGTTACAAACCGTTACAGAAATGAACTTTTAACACAATTGCTTAGTGGCAGCATACATTATATAAACAATATTACTTAACTCATTCTACCCCAGACACACCACAGCAAGATATGGATCGACCATGATAGTTCAAGGGTGATGCCAGAATAGCTTGGCGCCTATGGGCGCCAAGCTATTCTGGCATCACCCTTGAACTATCATGGTCGATCTCTGTCCTGCACTGCCCTGCAGTCTTCAGAGGACAACGGCAATATTTGGGGATTTCGGTGTTGGGGTAGAATGAGTTAATAGGCAAAGATACAAAGAAACACAATCTGCAACCACTAACAGTGAAGTGGTTCACATTTTGGCATCGTAAAAACCTGGACAATTGTGTTTGACCGACAATGAACTAAAGACCAAAGAGCGCATGGTGCGGAACCGACCAGACCTTTTTGCTTGGACAGTTTGTGTATCATCCAGGCATTCTGTCATGACCCTGGGATGTAACAGACGAGCTTCGTGTAGAAATGCTCACCCAATAAGCAAAGGTCATCGAGCAGAGGTCGGCCGCAGTGGGCCCGCGCACGGCTGCGCGCGGGCCCGCCACTGCGACCGAATCTGCCGGAGAGTCCTTTGCTTCCTGGACATCGTGGCAGTAAATACATTGTCCATTTTCTTCTGTATCACACTGCGGCCGACGGGGGCCTGAGTGTCTTTTGCTTACTGGGCATCGGGGCTGTGCGTGCAGGGGTCATTTCCTTCTGTGTCTGAAAAGTTGGCGCTTTGAAGTCCATTTTCCTTGACCCCTTGAAAAAGTGCACATACATGGCATCTCGTACAGGCTGGCGACACGAAGAGCTGCTGGTCTTGTTTGAATGGGCACGTGACTGCGCGAGAAGGGAAAGAGGCGGAAGTGTTTGTTACTGTAATGTTGGTTACATGTACAATGATCTGCACCTGATGATGTTTCAAATGAGGAAAAGGTCATCGGGCCGACGTGGACCACCGTTGGCCCGCGCACGGCCGTGCGCGAGCCAACGGTGGTCCACGTTGGCCCGATGGCCTTTATGCATTGGGGATGGTTGTGTGTGCATTGATCTGCCCTTGTAGATCAGCAAGACGATGCATGTCTAGTGTTGTTCTGTTTGTTTATTTATTTGTGGGTTGTTGTTTTTTTTTTTTATTTAATTTGTTCTGTCATCTTATTTATTTTTATTTTCATTTATTTATTTCGTTTCATTTCATTTTACAGAGCGGCAGTGACTACGAGTGCATCAATGAAGGCTTGGTGAGTTTTTTTTTTTTAGAGGTCTCTTTCGCTGGATTGGTCTGTTGGTTGGTTTGATGGTTGCTTGGTTGCGTAGTGTGTTGGGCAGGGAGGTTTGGAAAACACTGGAGGGTAGTTCAGGCCAGACAGTACAATTTCCCTGGGGTCAGGTGCATGGGTGAGCTTAAATCCTGCGCAGGCCACCTTGCTTAGCGTCTTGCGAAGAATTTAAGACCACTCGTGCAGCTGTCCCCTGGAGTCCAGCGTCCTAGCATTAGTCAGTCACACTGTGTTAACCCTCAATACGCTGCTCTGATCTGTGGAACAACTAGCCCTAGCCGCTTCAATGTGAAAAGTTTAACTCTTTGCTTGTCGGTAGTGGTTTTAGACGCGATGATTCCTACAGGACCAAAACCGCTACCGACACGCCACGGGTTAACATCAAAATGAGCTGTGCATCCCATTTGCACGATCAATCTGATTCAGATTCATAGTAGTCTTCTTTATTACAGAAAAATTAAATACTTAGCATTGACACATGTATTATTTGCAGCTTCAAAGCGAAGAACTGCATTTGACCGCGGAGAAGCTCTTTTGTTGACGTGTAGTTGCGTGCAACATCCGAGCAGATAAATGATAAAATGGGATGAACCATAACCCGCAAAGTCTCTTCTGTATGAGAGCTGTCTCCGCTGTCAAGGGTCTCTACCTTTTGTCTTTGATCTGATTCTGATGTTGAATCAGAAAAAGCCTCGCAGATGTGCCAATGCGTCGTATTGAACTCTATAAGAGAAGCAGTGCATACGCGTCATTGGTTTGCGAAACGTCATTTGTCAGGACGTTGTTTTTGTTTATACGTAATTTTATATTTAACGTGATACGAGTTTTGCTTTCGCTTCAAGGCTTGAGAAAATGGTGACAAAATTAGAATTTCACGGTACAATTTCAGTCTTGCTATAATTTGTGTGAAATCAGGATGACTTTACCTAGCTACATGATATACTAAGTACACTTGCATGCTCTTCTAAAAGCGCGTCGATGTGTGTGTATGCGTGTGCGTGCGTGCATGCGCGTTCCAAACATCCTCAAGAGGCATAGATGTTTATGCGCCCTCTGGGCGCATGAGGATCTATGACCATTGGAGATGTGCTCATATGTGTGTGTGTGAGTGTGTGTGTGTGTGTGTGAGAGAGAGAGAGAGAGAGAGAGAGAGAGAGAGAGAGAGAGAGAGAGAGAGAGAGAGAGAGAGAGAGAGAGAGAGAGAGAGAGAGAGAGAGAGAGAGAGAGACTCAGACTCAGACTCAGACTCAGACAGTTTATTGTTCAGACAAAATGTCCATACAATGGAGTGAGACATTACATAATTTATAATTCAGGTGTATATAAAAGCCATAAGGCGATGTTTATAACAACACACACACACACACACACACACACACACACACACACACACACACACACATACACACATACACACACACACACACACACACACACACACACACACACACACACACACACACACACACAATTCCATTCGATCTACGCCAGCACATAATAGCCACTTTTGACCTACATGTAAAATGCGGTATCCAAATCCAGGCCACAGCCGTGTACTACACAGACCAGGTCGGGGTAAGAACCACAGTTTGCACGTAGAATCATACAAGCATGCTGCTACGGAGTTTAAATGCATGAAATACAAATCTTGCTAAATCGGCAATAGACTGCGGGTTGGTAGTGTCTAGGATACACAATTCTTTCTTTTTGAGTTCCATAAGGTCAAACTTACATAGGTATTTGACACGCAGTTCATCGTAGAATGGACAGTAAAACTAAAGTGAATTTCATCTTCCACAGCCTTGGCACACAATGGACACACTTTCGTTACAGCATTGAGAGTACTATATCTTTGTTTGTTACTTTGCAATTCGGTTATGCCAAGTCTAAATTTAATGTATAGATTTTTGACATAGGTTGGCTTAACCAGTTCAAAATAATTTTCTTGGACAAGTGTATGTTTAAAGCTACGATACACAGTAAAACGTTCACTCTCAGAAAGCTTCGATGACCAGTTTTCTTTGGAACAATCAACCATCCTTTGTTTATTAAACTTGTTTATAAAAGCATTCCTGTTTCCAACACTTGTGAAATCAATACATGACCAAACCCATTTCGAAAAAGCAAATTCTTTATCTTTGACACCCATGTTTCTTTCCCTTTATCGTCTAAATCCTTAAGCATATGATAAGCCATATTTGCAAATCTAGTAACAGGTGAAGCACAGAGTCGAAGCCAGTAGGAAACACATCTTACTGACGTTAATACTGACAGGGGATATCGACCAAGTTTACCATAAACCATCAGGTTCGGTGTGCGGAAGTTGACATTAAGAAAACGTTTACATGCAAATGTATGGACTCTTTCAATTTCGGCACACTCGTTTATACCCCAAATTTCCGAGGCATACAACAAAATTGGGACAACCTGCGCATCAAACAGCTTGAAAAAAACATCAGGACTAGCGCAGTTGAGAGAGAGAGAGAGAGAGAGAGAGAGAGAGAGAGAGAGAGAGAGAGAGAGAGAGAGAGAGAGAGAGAGAGAGAGAGAGAGAGAGAGAGAGAGAGAGAGAGAGAGAGAGAGAGAGATGATGATGATGATGATGATAATGAAACTTTATTTATCAACGGTAAAAAGTTTTGACAGAATCAAATCGTCATTTTACAAACTTGCCTTTGCTAACATCTACAACATATAATAGGTTCAAACAATAATAATAATAAAGACATTATATTTACACACATTATTTCATGCAACAATATATTTTTTAAATAAAAGCAAAATAACAAATAAAATTAAAAAAATTATATGCACAAAATAATAGTAACACTCAACATTCATCTTATACCACACACACACACACACACACACACACACACACACACACACACACACACACACACACACACACACACACACACACACACACACACACACACACAAACACTATACATATGCATGTATTACATGAAGGTATTAACCATCAGGGTTTGTTTAAATAAATGTCCAGTGATGTTATGTTTGGCTCATCAGGTAATCGAAAAGTTTCGTTTTAAAAAGTCCAAGCGAGGCTATAGTCTTCAAATGTGCAGGAATAGTGTTCCAAACAAACGGTCCAGAAATGATAAACTAGTTTTAAAGAGATCAATTCTAGGCATGGGTAGGGGTAAAGTATTGTTCCATGAGGTCCGTTTGCGTTCTTGCTGTGGCATAAATTTTGTGGTTAGCTACTGCGGTGTCATGTTATTTAATATCTTGTGCATGAGGATGCATTTGTTGAAATTAATTTGTTGACGCAGGCCAAGAATGTTTAGATGTCTAAATTTGTCTGTGGTAGGAATGGGCCGCATATCTATCATTTTGACAGCTCTTTTATATATAGAGTTTAACCTGTTCATGTGAACATCACTACAACCGTCCCACACTGTGGAGACATAATCAACGTGAGACTTGATATGAGCACGAAAAAACAGTTTACGAGTATGTGTGTCCGTTACTTGTCTAAGCTGGGACAACAGGAAAGTGGTTTTAGCAATGGTTTTACAGACTGTATTTATATGCGTCTCCCAACATAGTTGTTCGTCAACGTGTATTCCCAAGAATTTACGCTCTGTGACTTGTTCTATCGGTTTAGCGTTCATTTGTAAATGTAACGGCTGTGGTCGGCGTTGTAAGCTAAGGTTAATGTCAGCTGTTTGTTTTTACCCGAAACATGGAGGCTCGTATCGTCCGCAAACAGGTTGCAGTTGACATCAGTTTTAGTAATATGCAAAGGCAAATCATTAATGAATATTATAAATAGAAGAGGTCCCAAGATCGACCCCTGGGGGACACCGTAGTTAACTTGTCCTTGTTTAATGTATTTTCCATGGGTATACCTTTTGTTTTCTGTCTTTTAGGTATGATCTAAAGAATGCTATGGCGGTTTTACTTATATGGTATGCTGCTAGCTTCTTTAAGAGAATGTCATGGTCGACAAGATCAAATGCTTTTTGTAGGTCTAAAAAAACAGCTCCAGACATCAGGTTTTTATTTATTGATTCCAGCCAGCTGTCTACAATGTATGTCAGTGCTGACTGACATGAGTGTTTCGGTCTAAAGCCAGACTGATGAATATTTATGAAATTGCCCTTTTTTAAAATAGAAAATCGAGGAGGTGTGTTTGTATGTGTTTTTCAAGGGGCTTTGACAGGGTCGACAAAAGTGAGATAGGACGGTAGTTATTGACATCTTCAAGATCTTTTGATTTAAGGATTGGAATTACCTTGGCCTCTTTGAAAATAGTTGGAAACGTGCTGTGTTTTATACAGAGGTTAATGATATAAGTGAGTGCCTCTACCGTATATGGTAGTGACATTTTCATAATTTTGTTGAGAGAGAGAGAGAGAGAGAGAGAGAGAGAGAGAGAGAGAGAGAGAGAGAGAGAGAGAGAGAGAGAGAGAGAGAGAGAGAGAGAGAGAGAGAGAGAGAGATTTACGTCATTTTTAAAGTATTGTGTCAATATCTGCGTTGTGTCGGACTTGCTTCTTTGACGTCATCGCCACTGTCTGACTTTCTCCAGATGTCAAGGTTTTTTTTTTTGTTTTGTTTTGTTTTTTAATTTTTTTTACTGTTTTAATTAATTTTTACAAGTTGAACGGACACAAAGCTGGCTAACAAACTCATCCAACGTCTTTCTAAACTAGCTATATCCAAAATTATAAGTAAATATGACAAAAAAATTACGGACTCTAATCTGGATCACCGACTAACTATGAACGGTCTTTTAGGTCCTTAACGAGATAGCCAATTACAATATGCTCAGAGGCTCTCTTATCCATCCCTTGAAAAAAGTATTTCGCCAGGTTTCAAGCTTGTGCGTACAGCAATATCGGAGATTCTCTTGTTTACATACATACGCGCACACACACACATACATACGCACATACGGCGCTTCGTGCCAAACGTACGTTCAGCAGCGAGGTCAGCGTAACTAGACATGACGTAATTTTTATCTTGTTACTTCAGTTGTCAGAGGTTTGGGCCTACCCGCCTTTGACATCATGAACGTGCTATTAAATTCGCCCCTACGCGACCCATCCTAAAAAGTCCATTCTATAAATAGAAGGGACTTAAAAATCGCATATTTGTGGGTTTTTTTTCATAGACTGCTGGCAAAGAAAGTAACTCGTCGTGTGTACTGTCACATATCTTTTCAATGTTTCACGCTGCTTCGACGTCATTTGAGATTTGGGCTGTTTGCACGAAAGATATCGCTGACCGAATGTGCAAACGCCATTTTAGGTCGACTTATATCAAACCGGTCAAAGTGGCTCAATACCTAAGCAATACCCAACTGCAAGAGGTATAGATCCTCATGAGAACCCGCAGTTGCGGGGGCTCATGAGGATCTATACTTCTTGCGGACACCAATTTGTATCCATTTATTAAGCGGCTGGAGCTGTTTGGTGTAACAGTAACAAAGATGTCAGCGGAACCACAATCTACGTCCACTGGCAGTGAATTTGTGAATTCCGCATATCTTTCCTGTCTGTGATGACATGGCGTGATGCTGGATGTGTGTTGCAGATTCCCGTGGACGCCGCGTGCCGTACTGACATGAGCAGCGTTCACTGCCAGGAACAGGTGGTGACGCGACTCCGTCAGTTCATGCGGCACATCAAGGACCTGCACTCCGTGTGTGGTATCCAGACGCACATGCGCGAGTCGTGGTGCCCCAGGTTCTGGCGCATGAAGCGAGGTCTGAAGAGCTTCACCAAAGTGCTGGTGGAGGGCTGTGAGGCTCAGGCGAGGTCAGTGGGCCGAATGCTGACAGAATGCGAGCAAAGGGACATCCCACCCCTCCAGACAGGGCCACGCCGTAATGCGGATGAGTGGAGAGAGGAGGCGTTCTGTGTCGTGCATGAACTGCGTACCTTCCTGGACCTGATGAGAATCGGTATCAACGAACAGGATGTCGACACGGATTCTGCGGAGGACAACTGAGGTTTGCTGCCTAAAGCTGACATTTATAGTTGTATGTGTATGTGTATTTCCGATGATTCTAGTGATGTCGCATTTCTTTTGCTCGTCATTGTATACTTCCGTGAGGTCTGTAACAAACGACGATGGCTTCGGACTCCGTAGGACTTGTGGTCTGGCCATATCTCCTTAGAGCAACTTTGGTCAAAAATGCATTTTTGTGTGTGTGACCTATACCTACCCCCCCTCTCTCCCCCCCCCCCCCCATCTCCACCCCCGACAACCCTACAAGAACAGTGTGTGCCATACTTTCTGCAGTACCACATGAACTGTGCACCTTCTGTTGTTCCACATGAATAACACCTGCATTGTTCAAGGGCAGTGGCGTGGGAACTTGCCCCCCGCCACCCCCCCCCCCCCTTCCCCATCGCACCAAACATTAATAGGATATGCTAAGTAAGTGACTGGACACAGTATTTGAAATGCTAACCCCCCCCCCCCCCAGCCTCTCCTACCTCCCCCCCCCCCCCACCCCCTAAAGTTGTGTGCGTATCGCGTATTCGCTGGATTTCCGGCCCTTTGATGCTTGGAAATGTAGTCCTTTTATTTAAACCATGCAGCTGACATGGATAATGAGGACGATAAATACTTGTTGGTACTATTTGCTGTGATATTGCAAGCTGACAAGAGAAAAACTCAACGAAGAAAAAAAAAACACGCTTAGAAAAGACAGTCACAACAAAATGTTGTTGTAACTGTCGTTTCTTTCTTTCTTGGGTCTTCTCTGAATTTTAGCAGTCATCTGTTGAGTCTGATTGTTAACTGACAAGAACATCACGCACTGTGTTACAATGTGAGCGCAGCTTCAAGGTGCTTTTCGTTACAATGTGTACTCTTGCTCATTTTATAACTAAATCCTCAATCTTACAGATGCCTACCTACATTTATAACCGCCGACTGTTGCCGATGCTTCCTGTATACATGTACGCGGGACTAAAAGCCACAGTTGCAAAGCATGTACAGCGTAGGTTACACTTGAAAAAGAAAATGAAAATGTCCCCCCAAAAAAGTATGAATGCGGATTGGACACTTCTGATATCTGAACAGTTCCCTGTGTATTTTCCTTGATTTAGTCATGTGTTGTTATTTAACACATTCTACCCCACTACCTATATCCCTACATTTTTCAGTTGCCCTCTGAAGGACTGAATTGTAATTCAGTCCTTCAGAGGGCTCGATCCATGTCTTGCTGTGGTTTGCCGGGGCTGAACTTGAGTGAAGTTAATGCGACGTTCGTGCGTGTAAATAGCAAACTTATTTATTGGCAGACCTACTAGTTTCACTACGAGTTTTGGATCGACAGCTGGGAGTGCAATCATGTAGATAAAGTGACTTTAACCCCTTTACTGCCGAAGGAAAAAATGGACGCCACTGACACTACTTCAAGAGGCATCGATCCTCATGAGCCCCCGCAATCACGGGGGCTCGTGAGGATCTATGCCTCTTGCTGAAACCACTTTGTTATCCATCGTTCCTGGGACGGCTGGGGCTCTTTCGCGTGGAATTGGCACAGATTTCAGACTTACGATGTACGTACAGTGCCAGAGAAGGGGTTAAGGCGAGCTTGCAAACGACGGTGAAATGTCAGCAACATGACCCTGGATGTACACAGGGTCGCTAGGTGTCAGCGCTGTGCAGGCGGGTGCATGGTTCGCCTGTCCTCATAAGCTGTGCGTAATTTTTGTCAATGCTGCTTTCCGTCTACGCGTAGCGGTAGTAGGCAACATTTCCGCATTTTTTTTTTTCAGAATTGAAATCTCGGTCACTTGCTGCTGGCGCATAAATTTGTTCCTCTACGCTCTCTGCTGTCTCTGTTAACCTATTTAGCCCCGACGCACCACAGCAGGAGATGGATCGACCACGATAATTCAAGGGTAGTGCCAGATTAGTTTGGCGCTGTCAGGCGCCAAGCTAATCTGGCACTACCCTTGAATTATCATGGTCGATACGTTTCCGGCAACTGGTTTGTAGTCGTTAGCTCACGCCCCCAAAATCTGGGAAATGCGGCCTTGGAGTTGAATGGGTTAAGGTCATAGTTATAAATAGGGTTTAGTACTTTATCTACAGTGGCTGCAGCAAACCACGTACAAATGCAAAAGGTATAGACATACATGTGCCCCGGCAGTTGTGGGGGCGCTCATGTGGCACTTTTTCTCTTGCTGCATTACAGTAAGCTACTTTGCATTAATTTTCTAGAGCTGCAGGTGAGTGAATTTTGAGTCGGCGAAGCTGTGGAGGTGTGAGTGGGCACCTGACCTCACGCTAACCGAAACGTTTGGCGGTTGGAGGGGATTCCCCTTACACTTTAAAATAACGGCTGTGACGTCAAGCATGTTAACAATTTTCACACATCAAAATTACAGAATTCTTCGTAGGGTTATGGCTCTGTTTCCTCGTCTAATAATATGCCAGGCAGTGTAAAGGCGTGTTTCCGTATAGCTACGCGACACGGCCAAACAAGTAGCTGAGCAGCAGGCTGAAAATCGCTTCGTTTGTTTTCAAAATAACGGCGCGACAGGCGGCATCGTGCCCCTATTTAAGTTCCCAGTAAGTAAATGTTCTCGGGCCCACGACGGCCGCAGAAGGCCGGCGCACGTCTGTGCGCGGGCCCACTGCGGCCGTCGTGGGCCCGAAAACGTTTTGCTACTGGGGTTGTTCAAAATTGTTGTATTTTGTTTTATCATACTGAAGGCCACGCTCCCTTCACAGCGGAATGACAGCTGAATCGCCCTTGAATTGCTACATGGAGTGAAATAACATTTTGTCTCGCCGCATTTGCCTGTCACACCCCAATCGTGCCGCAGTCGGGTCGCGCATAAATGGAAACACTCCTTATGTATTTCTGTTCTCGATTCACGTCACTGTCGCAACCGCTTTCTGCTCGCTGTCGCGCCGCTGTATGGAACCACAGCTTAACTCTGCAAGTGTAAATTCGCTTTATTGATTATAGTCTGTTTTTTGTTATTTTATTTTGTACGTAAAACGTCTTATAGTGCGTTCTATAAATGATTGTAGTAATTTATTAAGAGACAACAACCCTTAACGAGGGGTTCTGATTCTGAAAATGTCGCATTTCTTTTGCTTGTCAGTGCATATAGACATTCTTTTTCATCTACTATGAGTGCAATGCACATGTACTTTATTGTGGACTCAGTATAGAGTTCGTCATTGATGCACGTGGGTATATCCACTTGGTTACAAATGTATGTGAATATTTCCACTTTACTGATGTATGTGCTGTGCACAGCTGCACTGATGTTGAATAAAAACACAAAAAGCAATCCATTTGTGTGTTGTTTATTGTTATTTTGTTGTGTTTCGTTTTGTTTTTTCATTTAGTTAGTTTTTGTTACATTTGTTCGTTCTTTCATTCGTTCGTTCATCCGTTTGTTTGTTTGTTTGTTTGTTTTGTATTCTAAACACAACTTTTTAGGGACCGGAGTAGCTTATAAATACCACAGGACAAACTTTTTATTTAATCAGGCGACCTCTATCTATCTATCCCGTAGTCTTGCCGACCGTTGGGGCACCACTGATGACCTGGCAACCAGTTCCCTCCATTTCTCTGCCATTCTTAGTGTGTCGCTCAGCTTCAGTCCTGTCTACTCTGAGATATTGTCCTCCCATCTTTTTCTCTGTCTACCTCTCCTTCGCCCTCCTTGCACAGTGCCTTGCATGATTGTCTTGGCAAGCCCTGCTGATCGTGTGACATACCCATACCACTTCAGTTTGCGTTTTTTCACAACAAAACATGTGATGAAAAGAAACAACTTTAACATTTTTGACACGTCCAGACCAACAAAAAAAATTGTACTATTGTAATTTAATCAGCCCTACAAACTACACCAATATATGAGTTTTTATTGACATTCCAAGGAAAGTGCCAGAATAGCTTGGCGCCTCAAGGCGCCAAGCTATTCTGGCACCACCCTTGAACTATCATAGTCGATCTGTCTCCTTGCTGAAGCGTAATACAATCTTCAGAGGACAGCTCACACATTGGAATTAAATAGGGATGAACCTGTTAATAACGAACAATTTTTTTAAATCCTTTAAACGCGTGAGGTCTACATCCTAGTGAACGCCGCAACTGACTCACCGTGAACACAGACGAGGATTGGCGAAGGGAGAGAGAGAGCGGGAGGGTTCTACAATGGGATTGAGAAAGTGCACGGTGAAACACTATTGCTTGAAATAAATTTGACTATGATAGTTCAAGGGTGGTGCCAGCATATCTTGGCGCCTGAGGCACCACCCTTTAACTAAAATGGTTGATTGATCTCCTAATCTGTAATGTATCCTTTTTCAGGACAATACGCAACTTTTAAAAAAGTTAGCCTCAGGATGTAATGGGTGAACCACCGAACACAGCAGGAAATAACACGATCAACATCCACGTCATAGCAAATCGGTTTGCTAAGCTCGTGCCAGACAACAGCCCTGAACGAGGGTTTTCCCTGTGCGGATATCGGCAGACCATACTGAATTATGCTGGAGCTAGCATCACGATTTGTAGTCATCAGTTCGTATTTCAACACCAACTTACGGGTGACTTAACACACACGCTTTGATACTCTCCCATTGACAGCAAGGTCCTCGGGCCATCATCGGCCATGACTGACGTCGATAGGAGGAACTGTTGCTCACAAGGTCCCCTACATTTGTACGGCACACGTTCAATCGTACATCTTGAACAAGATTGTAAGAATTTCCCGCGGTCTTCTGACCTCCACTGTGTATGTGTATTCATAGCGTCCGAGGACATTTTGCCCACAAGATCCCGACATTGTTAGGCGAGGGGAGGTGAGGGGGTGACCATAAGGGATTCACGACGATATATTTTCATATCCAGGAAACACGACAACCGAAACGAAAGACGTCAGTAGGACATGCATACCTCATTGTCATATGCATGTATTGTTCCCGGTACATTCTCCGGCGTAACCAGAGCGTGGGCCCCGGGACAGGTTTTCGTGCAGTAATACAAATTGTACGTATTCACGTGGATACGACGACGCAAATTACGTAGCGGATTAGACACATATATAGATCCTTCCCAGCGAGCAGACAGTATCGGGCCGAGGTCGGCCGCACTTGGCCGGCGCACATCCGTGCGCCGGCCAAATGCGGCCAACTTCGGCCCGTGTGCCTTTCTTAGCGTAGTGTGTTGTTTGTGTATCTGGACTTAGCGCTCGTGTCCGTCCGGATCTGACTGGCACAGCATGTCGACGATACAGCAGACCAGGCCAGGTAGTGACTCCAAGCGGTTTAAAATAGAAAGAGAATTCCAGCAAAGAGAGAAACACGCGTTTTTCTAAGCGTATTTCTTTCTTTGTTGCGATTAGTGTGTGTCTAAGCGTGCTACTTTTTTTTTGTATCAGTGTGTTTGTAATTATACCTTCTAAGCGCTTGTCTCTTTTGGGGATCACTGTGTTGTCCTGTCTAAGCCGGGTGTTTCTTTGTTTTGTTTGAATCTTCTTAATCCTTTCAGCCCCCAAGGTCCCATTTCTCAAATGTTGGAGGTGTTGACTAACGACTATGTACCAGTTGCAGCAGATGGATTGGCCGTGATAATTCAAGGGTAGTGCCAGGATGTATCGCTGTGACCCAAACCAAGGCAGCACAGCCCGAAAGAGTGTATTCACTGCGCTCAATGAAACCGCATGGGTCACGAACGCCGCGAGAGAGTAGTGTACCCTTCCGCATTGTTGGGGCCAACGAGGTTACGTCATTGTTTACTTCTGCTTACAAAAGTGCAAGGCCAAGGTCACCGCTGCTTATCAGGATACATAAAACTATAAAAGATTAATTCGACACATGTGAATGGGGAACGGCATTTGGACAAAAGAATTAACTGCACAGCAAAGCGATTAGTTAGTTATTTGGGTTTAACGCCGAGTAGGCAATTCAACTAAGGCCATCTCATGGCGGCACAGCAAAGCGAAGCCACAGCTTGGCCAAGCACAACAAAGTCAACGCAACGCGACAGTTAACCCTTTTAGCCCCACGGGTCCAATTTCTCAAATTTTGGAGGTTTTGCCAAATGACTATACAGAAGATAGGTTGACCATGATAATTCAAGGGTAGTGCCAGATAAGCTTGGCGCCTGTCGGCGCCAAGCTTATCTGGCACTACCCTTGAATTATCATGGTCGACCCATCTGCTGTAGGGCGTCGGGGCTGAATGGGTTAATAAGTTACATGATAACAGCAACAGTGTACAGACTCTCATTACCGCCTGGGTTGTGCCAGATTAGCTTGGCGCCCCATTCAGCTGACCCTTGGATAAAATATTACTGATCTCAGCAAAAGGCATAAATCCTTTTGAGTTAATCTTTCTCGACAGTGCGTGTAAAGGCAAAGAAATGCCCAATGAAGAACGCGAAACACGATTAGAAAGAACAAGTTGTCTATAACACGATTTATTCAAATAAATTGTCTTGTATTTGACCTTTCTAAGAGCGTTTCTGTCTATGTCTGTTGTGCCAAAAAGCAGCGGTTCCACTTACTCTTCCAAACATAATACTGACTTTCCAACTGTTGAGATGTGAACTAGATTCAAGATATTTATTTCCCAAATGGGATATTCTTGTTACAGCTCACAGCTCATAAAAAAGAGGTAAAAGGATTAGTAAGAAACATAATCTAAAATAAAAACCGATCAAAAATACAACGACTATACACATCACATTCTAACGATATATCACATAAACATGTAAGCTAATTCATTTAAACATAAC
>BTPG01000002.1:233073221-233093221 GCA_036245525.1 Semisulcospira habei
ATGGATGACTGACTGACCGACTGACAGAGGTCGATTTTTTTTCATGACTTGTCCGCTGAAGATAAGATTACAGTTCAGTAAATCGATCGCCCACGATAGCTCAAGGGTATCACAATAGCTAGGTGCCTCCAGTCTAAATGACTAACTGCCTTCAGACGCCAAGCCATTCTGGCACCACCCTTCAGCCATAATGGTTGATCATTATGCTGTTGTCACCTACCAGCGCCGAGTGGGTTAACTCATTTAATACCAAGGCCGCATTTAATAAATTTGAGAGTGTAACCTAACGAATATTTACCAGACGCAGGAGATAGATCGACCAAGATAATTCAAGGGTTGTGCCAGATTAGCTTGGCGCCTGAAGGCGCCAAGCTAATCTGACAATACCCTTGAATTATCTTGGTCGATCCACATCCTGTAGTGAGTCGAGACTAAATGGGTTAACCTCACCGCACGTGAAGGGAACGAGACGGACACAATACACTGACCAGCATTAGGTCATTACTGCAAATTCTTACGTCGTATATGAAATAAACACATTCCTTCTGCGAATGAAGATAAGTAGCGGCTGATTTCTCTGTTTGTTTGTCTATTTTGACAAAGGGTATTTACCCGAAATATTAATAATTGTGTTGTACCCGTCTTTTCTAAGCGTGTATCTTTCTCCGTTGGCCTTTTTTACGTCGTATATCTGTGTGTTTATTGGTAGACGGACGAGTCCTCACAGCCAACAATACTGTACAAGTCAGCTCCAATAAAATAATAAATCCACGACATAAGCCTGTTACAAACTAAACAAACAATGCTTCGTTATCCACTGCTTCCAGTCACTTGCTTAGTACCCGCCCTATTTTCTATTGTGTGTGCGCGCGCGCGCGCATGTGTGTGTGCGTGCGTGCGTGTGTGTGTATGTGTGTGTGTGAGCGCGCGCGCGTGCCTTCCTGCGTGCGTGCGTGCGTGCAACCGTGTGTGCGTGCGTGATTACTTCCAGTTAGTTACTAAGCACCATGCCCTCTCTTTCTGTGCGTGTGTATGTGTGTGTGTGTGTGTGTGTGTGTGTGTGTGTGTGCGTGCGTGCGTGCAGGTGTGTGTTTGTGTGTGCGTGTGTGTGTGTGTGCGTGCGTGTGTGTGTGTACGTGTGTGTGTAGATCTAGATCTAGATATGATTATAGGTCAATAATGCAATTGTGTCCCTCGTATCAGTACGTTTCCCTACCCACCTACTTGGTATGTTCCCCTACTAGATTATACCCGCTGACAGTCACCCAGTTGGTTTCGTTTACTGTTACAAGATACAAGATACAAGATACAATACAATTACAATTACAATACAATACAATACAATACAATACAATACAATACAATACAATACAATACCGGCAGCACACCTCAACTCGGTACAATCGAGGTGAAATTTTGGTTGCGTGTCATAAACAGAAAGCATTGGAGATTCACGTATGAACTCTATAAACAAGACACAAAAACAATAGCAATAACATCGTCAACAACAACCAAAACATCAACGTTAAATGTCATTCAGCTAAACGCCTCTGACCAGACTATTTATGTCAGTGGATGGAATTACTCTAGTTTTAATTTCCGCCACCGCCCCCTATTGTTTTCTTATTGCTGAACTTTGGCAGCATTTTGTACCCATCATGTCTTTACAAGAAACGGCAATGAACATTAAACACCCCCACCGGCTGTCGGAATTTATAAAGATCTACGTCCCTTGCCGGCCGCATGTACATCTGTGTTCTTCACTCGGACAAGATCTTTTCACGATTCACCTAGGACACGATGAAGAGCCCTTTGCAAACGTACTTCCACGTAACTGAGACACAGTTTAGATGAGCTAAGTTATAACCTTGACATGAAGCATGCATAACCAATACGAAAGTGCAGGCGTCATAGTGCAGGTGCTCTGTGAAACCAGGCCACCCAACGCCAAATATCTGCAAGAGACATAAATCATCATGAGCCCCCGCAAATGCGGGGGCTCATGAGGATCTAACCCTCTTGTACTTGTGAGTCATACGTCTATAAATTTTCAGTCGTGTTTATTGGTCTAAGGTTACAAGAGTGCGCACAATCTTTGGTCGTAACACGGTTTCGACTCGGGGGAAAGTAGGTCGACCTACTTTTCACTTCCTCGAGAAAAGAAGCGTTAAAAAATCCGCCCAGGTAAATATACCTCAGCCGCCTTCTCAGGCAAAGCCGTAATTGAGTAATTAAGCATTCTGTGTGGTCAGATTTTATAGTGTAAAAACACACATAAGCATGTGCGCAGACAAGACATTGCAATTATTTCTGAAAACAACCCAATCTAAGAAGAAACACGCTTAGAAAAGCCAATTACAACACAATTTATTGTGTCGTATTTGTCTTTTCTAAGCGTGTTTTTTCTTCTTCTTTGAGATGTAATCTGGATTTTACACGATTGGCAGTCACCATTTTAGTCTGCACCAAGTTCTGCCGGTCACGTTGATCCTTTTTTCTTTACTCATTCGAGACGCGCCGCCTCCAGATACGCGGCTTATGCCGTTTATCCGGAGGCAGCACGTCTCGACTGAGTTAAGCGACTTTGCACACAAAGCAAAGATAAATAGTTCATAATATATCCAGTATAAATATTCCTTTTACGTCCTACGATCATGGCTTTCTAAAACGCGTACATTAACTCATTCAAGACGTGCCGCCTCCGGATACACGGCTTATGCCGCGAATCCGGAGGCGGCACGTCTCGTATGAATTAAATATCGGTGTAATTATGAAGTCTGAATATTCAAAACCGAAAGATTTGTCTCCTCTTCTTCTCCTTAGAGCTGTTCTTAATTAGACGAACTATTGATCGGCAAACCTAGATCGGAGAAGATCGACGATCTTTTGGTTTGTTTCTTAATTGAGGTTGAACGAACCTAGGCGAACTTCAGCAAACCAGGTTTGCCATGGTTCTCTTTCTTAACTGAAGTGCTTGATTCGGCGTACTTACTGTCTGCGAAGGTGTTCAAAATGGCTGCCGCTATGCCGCTTCGCGATTTGAACGATGTTTGTTTTTGTACTCCTTGCAGTAGCGACCCCACAAACAGCGTTGCGACTTCAACAAATCAATAAAAATAGGTCTTGTTCTTCGCACGAGTGCCGAAATATCACCGTCCGCCATATTTGTTTGTATCGGTGACTGTCTTCTTATCTCCAACGCAGAAGAGGGTAAACGTTTTGACCAATCAGAGAAAAGGTTCGCCTTTGTTTGCTCAACACGTTGAGCCGGCCAACCTTTTCCGACAGCGAACTATGGTTTGCTGAGGTTCGTGAACTACTTCGAACTAGGTTCGCCGTATCTTTAGATCGTCCAATTAAGAACCAACCTGGTTCGTCCGAGATCGTGAACTGTAGTTCGTCAGAGTTCGCGAACTAAAGTTCGTTTAATTAAGAACATGCTTTAGTCGCGCGGAATGGTCCCCGGATGTGCTAACGGGCGACAACTTCTATACATCTGTTACATTTGCCGACTCTCATGACTTGAAAACAGAAGAGCAGAAAAGTGTAAGATACAACTAGACTAACATTCCCTTTTTGTCTACCGTATTGAAAATAGGTAGACTTTGAGATGGGGTTGGTCGGAGCACGTTCCGTAGCACTCAAATGACGAACATAGGGGGGCACCCTTCAGACTTTGAAAGTGAGGTAACACGATAAAAATTAAGTCATGCCTAGCTACGCTAACCGCGCTGTTGAACGTACATATGGCGGAAAGCGCCGTGTGTGTGTGTGTGTGTGTGTGTGTGTGTGTGTGTGTGTGTGTGTGTGTGTGTGTGTGTGTGTGTGTGTGTGTGTGTGTGTGTGTGTGTGTGTGTGTGTGTGTGTGTGTGTGTGTGTGTGTGTGTGTGTGTGTGTGTGTGTGTGTGTAGACACGAGTAGCAACGGTGTTTACGTACGTAGAGGCCTATAGGCGCCAAGCTATTCTGCCACCACCCTTGAGCTATCATGGTCGAGCCCTATTTTGCTGTGGTGTGTAGTCGCAGGCAGGCAGAATGAGTTAAAGCGGCACAGAAATGTGCGTCCCGATGTCAAACGACCCATACTTTTAATAGTAGTCTGAAAACCCGCGACTAGACCCAATCACTTTGTAATCAACGCACCCAATCTTACAGCAACACAGTGGACGACTGGTCAACCATGTTAAGTCAAAGGTAGTGGTAGATTAGCTTGGCCAAGCTAATCTGGCACTACCTTTAAATTATCCGCCATTGCCGTGGCCAACATTCCGCAGCTGCAACTCAGTCCTTGTCGCCTCCGAAACTGGCACAGTCACTAGCAGACGGGAAGTAGCTGGCAACGTGGCCCAACCTGCCATATAGCGCGTGACTCGACACAGGAAAAAAAGTGTGTCTGTGTGTGGCTTGAGTAGCGTACATTTCTACCATTTTAACCCTTTTAGCCCCAGGGTCCCATTTATCAAATTTCGTAGGTGTTGCCTAATGACCATGTATCAGTTGCAGGAGATAGATTAACCATGATATTTCAAGGGTAATGCCAGATTAGCTCGGCGCCTTCAGGCGGCAAGCTAATTTGGCACTACCCTTGATATTATCATGGTCAATCAGTCTCCTGCTGTAGGGACTCGGGGCTAAACGGGTTAACTAGGTCATGTGCAACATTCCCCGTGGACAACAGCAACAGCAATCTTGTTAGGACAAAAATAAAGAAATAAATACGTGTCAGAATTCCTCATTGCAGCACGATTAGGGCATGTTTGTGCAGGTTTTTAAATAGGTCTTATGGAACATTTTTGTGGAAAATAAAGAAAATAACGTTCATGTTTTGGTGATCACAGTTTCTTCTTGGAACTGTCTTGGAAACATCTGCATTTTACAGTTATTTTACAACCCAAAAAGAATATTACGTGTTAGTCGTGGTCGTAGTATGATGCAGTCACACCAGACACACTCACGTAGGGTTCTTGTAGAAAAACCTCACGCAGTTGCAACTCGTCACACGTAGCACCAGGGTGTAAACCACACTGGAGTAACAGTTCCAACAGTACTTTATTCTCACGGTGCAATCTCAGTACAATGCATCCACACTTTGATGCACTATCTCTCACAATACATCCACACTTTAATACACTGTCTAATACAATGCATCCTCACTTTGATATGCTGTCTATACATGCACACGCTCTCTTTTATACAAATTTCACAAATTTCCAGAATAATCCCGCAAATTACACAACTCAACCAATAAAAAAAGAAAACGTAACCAAAATCATCTATACTCATTAAAAGGAACACTAGATTTTTCTACAATCTTTCACTAAAATCTAGGTGCATTACGACTAGGTGAGTTATGAAATGTATCCAGCATGTGTAATACAAAACTTTGATGTCATGTTTGAAGACACTAGTACAATTGCGCCTTTTTCAGAACCTTCCCGCTTAATCTAGGTCGAACTTTGCTACAAGTTAGCGAAATGTGCAACATTCAAGTCACACACACACAAAAATCGATCGCAATTCTCCATGCAAAAAGAAACGAATCATACTATAAAGGTACGTGATTCTAATCTAAAAAATAATTCAACTGAACACCAGATCTTTTCCTATGATCACAAGCCCTAAAAAGAATAACACCAACACAAACGTAACAAAGAATACGAGGCAAGTTTCGCTCCAGCAATAAAATAACTGACAAAGACTGCAATAGGCTTTTAAACAAAAAGAAAACAAGTGTGTATCTTTTTTCCAGTACACATGAACTCCTCGGCCAGCGTCAGCCGCAGTGGGTCCCGCGTACAGTCGTGCGCGGGCCCCACTACGGCAGACACCGGTCCAGTGACCTTCGCTTAATGGGTCTTCATTGATGCAAGTAGGACTCGTATCCCCCGCGAGATATGCACAGTACTGGTGCACCTGGCAATCAGTTTGTTTTAAACGAGTCTCGATTTGCCACGGTAGTGCCGAGGTAGAGGCCGCCAAACCTACCATCACTTGTCAGGCCGCCAAACCTACCATCACTTGTGAGGCCGCCAAACCTACCATCACTTGTGAGGCCACCAAACCTACCATCACTTGTGAGGCCGCCAAACCTACCATCACTTGTGAGGCCGCCAAACCTACCATCACTTGTGAGGCCACCAAACCTACCATCACTTGTGAGGCCGCCAAACCTACCATCACTTGTGAGGCCGCCAAACCTACCATCACTTGTGAGGCCGCCAAACCTACCATCACTTGTGAGGCCGCCAAACCTACCATCACTTGTGAGGCCGCCAAACCTACCATCACTTGTGAGGCCGCCAAACCTACCATCACTTGTGAGGCCGCCAAACCTACCATCAAAGTGAAACTGTATCATGAATGTTTCCGCCTTCACAAGCTGCATCGTAATGTTGTATGAAGAAATTATTTTTAGCGGAAATTTTTCAGTTATAAAAAAAGAAAAGAAAAACATGTGCTTGCAATATGGTAACTGTTGCTATAGTAAATTGCAATATATGTATTCACTCATAAGTAAAAAGTCCAGGCGTGTTGTGATTCCCACACTAGCGTCATTTGTATTTACGTGAGAAAATACGTAGGGTGTAACTTCTGTTGTGTCGTCAATTTCGGATGCAGTCCGAACCGCTTTTGTCATACCACTGTGTCTTTCTTTGTTCTTTCATTTTGTCTTCGTTAAGTTAGGGCTTGTTTTACCACAAGATTTTACAGGAATGCAAGGTTTGCAAGTAAACATAAATATAATAATAATATCGGGGAAGTCAAACAGGACAAGCCACCTAATGTCTTCGGGCCCACAACGGCCGCAGTGGGCCCACGCACGGCTGTGCGCGGGTCCACTGCGGCCGTCGTGGGTCCGAACACGTTTCGCTACTGCGGTAACTGTTCCATTATAAGACCACCACCCTTCGCTTACTAGGTGTACTTGTAAACAAGATATTACACAGAGATGACAACTGTAGACTGTTTCAGAAGCGGAAGATATTTTCGCTGATATGACATTCTTTACAACAAATGATGCTGACGCCGTGATAATAATAATGATTATGATATGTGTGATGATGAAATAATAGTATAAGTACACTTGTACTACTACTTCTACTACTATACTAGCAATAACAACAACAACAACAATAATAATAATAATAATAATAATAATAATAATAATAATAATAATAATAATAATAATAATAATAATAATAATAATAATAAATGATATAGACATTGTGTGGTTTCGTTTGTCTTAGCAATCCATCAATAAACACTTGTATCATATGACGGTATTACTACAACATACATGTGATGTGTTTGTGCCCCGTTAAACCCGTTCACCTCGCGCTGGGACCATATGGCGTTGAGGCGCGTCCCCTGGGTGGTGGATAGGGGGTCCCTCGTGAGAGGGGTTCACCGAATGAAATAAGGTGCCGTGAACCAACATGGTCTAAGGGAAGGTGACCCCGACAGAAAACCCCTGGTCCTCCTAGTAAGGGGGTTGGGCGTGGGGGTAGCTTCCCCACCCTGCAAAAAAGGAAATAGCTACAAAAACGCCGACGAAAAGACTAACAGTAATTCCTTTCCTGGAGGAGGAAGGTTCTTCTACCAGAAGACTTATGACGTCCTGTGGTGAAAGCCGGAAGTCTTCGGAAGCCACAGGACCGAGCTGCCTCTCTCTATCCAGGGACACAACCATGGGCACATGGAACGTCAAGACCATGTACCAGAGCGGCAAGGCCGCCCAGGTAGCAGCGGAAATGCAAAAGTACAACCTTTCCCTGCTAGGTATCAGTGAAGCCAGATGGACGCAGTCTGGCCAGAAAAGGCTGTTAAGTGGGGAGATGATTCTGTATTCAGGTCATGAAGAGGAGAATGCCCCCCATACAGAAGGAGTAGCATTCATGCTGTCACCAGTGGCACAGAGAGCGCTGATGGGCTGGGAACCTCTTGGGCCAAGAATTATCACAGCAGCCTTTAGAACCAAGAAAAAGCTCAAGCTGAACGTCATCCAGTGTTATGCGCCCACCAATGACAGTGACGAGGAAGAGAAACAAGAGTTCTACGACCGACTCCAGAGTGCCGTGGACAAATGTGCGGAGCGAGACATCACCATCGTCATGGGCGATTTTAATGCCAAAATAGGGGAGGACAACACCGGATACGAAGAGGTGATGGGGAGACAGGGACTAGGCTCGGAGATGAGTGAGAACGGGGAGAGGTTTGTAGACTTTTGTGCTCTAAACAGACTTGTCATTGGAGGCATCATCTTCCCACACAGAAGAATACACAAAGCAACTTGGGTCTCACCTGACCATACTACAGAGAACCAAATAGACCATATCTGCATTAGCAAGAAATTTAGAAGATCCCTTCAAGATGTTCGAGCGAGGAGGGGAGCAGATGTCGCCTCAGACCACCATCTGCTTACCTTAAGAATGAAACTCAAGCTAAAGAAAAGCCGCACAGAGACAACAAGAAGACAGCGCTATAATGTAGGCCTCCTGAGAGAAACTGGAGTTAGAGAAGAGTTCAAACTGGTGCTGTCCAACCGGTTTCAAGCGCTACAGGAGCTAGTAAATGAAGAGGAGGCGGTCACCACAGAGCAGCAGTGGAAGGCAGTTAGAGAGGCGCTGAACTCAACCTGAAAAGACACTGTAGGGTTCAGGAAACAACACCACAAGGACTGGCTGTCGGCACAGACCTTGAAGAAGATAGAATTTAGGAAGCAGAAGAAAGCAGTTGTCAACAACAGTCGCACGAGAGCAGCCAAAGTAAGGGCACAGGAGGTATACTCGGAAGCCAACCGCGAGGTAAAGAGGCGTATCAGGGCAGACAAGAGGGCCTACACAGACAGCCTGGCAACAGAGGCAGAAAAGGCAGCAGGCAGCGGCAACATGAAACAGCTCTACGACATTACCAGAAGATTGTAGGGCAAGTATGGCCATACAGAAAGACCAGTAAAAGACAAAGAAGGCAAGCCTATTGCAGACAGAGCAGACCAACTCGACAGATGGGCCGAGTATTTTGAAGAGTTACTGAACAGACCTAGCCCACCCAACCCCCCAGACATCCAGCCGGCAGAGACCGACCTACCCATCAGCTGTGACAGACCCAGCCGGGAAGAGATCAGAAGAGCAGTGGCATTTTTGAAGAACGGCAAAGCAGCAGGGCCAGATGGCATCCCAGCGGAGTCTCTGAAAGCAGACCTAGAGACAACAGTGGAGATGCTGTACGCACTGTTTGGAAAGATCTGGGAAGAGGAGGTGATGCCGGCTGACTGGAAGGAGGGGTACCTAATCAAGCTTCCTAAGAAAGGCGACCTCAGCAAGTGTTCCAACTACAGAGGAATCACCTTGCTGTCAGTACCAGGAAAGGTCTTCAACAGGATCATCCTAGAGAGAATGAAGAGCTCCGTTGACCCCCACCTGAGAGACCAGCAAGCAGGATTCAGGAATAACCTATCATGTACAGACCAGATCGCCACTCTCCGCATCATCGTGGAACAGTCTCTGGAGTGGAGCTCCCCGCTGTACGTCAACTTTGTGGATTATGAGAAAGCATTTGACAGCGTGGACCGAGAGACTATGTGGAAACTCCTACGACACTACGGTGTACCCACAAAGCTCGTCCGCCTGATCAAGAGCAGCTACGATGGCATGACATGTCGCGTGATCCACGAAGAGCAGTTCACCAGGGAGCTCCAGGTCAGAACTGGTGTCAGGCAGGGGTGTCTGCTGTCTCCGTTCCTCTTCCTACTGGCCATAAACTGGGTCATGAAGATGACCACAGAGCACAGACGAAGTGGAATACAGTGGACACTGTGGACACAGCTTGACGACCTCGATTTTGCAGACGACTTGGCATTACTGTCCCACACACATCAACAAATGCAGGACAAGACCACGAGGCTTGCTGACATCTCATCCCAAGTGGGCCTCACCATTCACAAACAGAAAACAAAGACAATGAGGCTGAACGCAACCAGGGAAGAACCAGTCTTGCTTGCTGGCACCCCGTTGGAGGAGGTGGAGTCCTTCACCTATCTTGGGAGCATCATAGACAAAAAAGGCGGCACTGATGCAGATGTCAGAGCACGAATCGGTAAAGCCAGAGCAGCTTTTCTCCAGTTGAAAAAAGTGTGGAGTTCCAGAGAGCTGTCACAACACACCAAAGCCCGGATTTTCAACTCCAATGTAAAAGCAGTTCTCCTATATGGAGCAGAGACTTGGAGATTGACAAAAACCACAGTCAACAGAGTACAGACCTTCATGAACAGTTGCCTTAGAAGAATTTTGAAAATCCACTGGCCAGAGAAGACCAGCAACGTCAGACTCTGGGAGATAACAGAGCAGATAACAGCAGAGAATGAAATTGGGCGAAGAAGATGGGGATGGATCGGTCACAGTCTGAAAAAGCCAGCTTCCAGTATCACCAGGCAGGCATTGTCATGGAACCCCCAGGGAAAGAGGAAAAGAGGTAGGCCGAGAAACTCCTGGCGTCGAGACCTCCAAGCAGACATCAAGAGACTGGGAACCACCTGGAGTAGAATCGAAGGAGAAGCACAGGACAGGAGTTGCTGGAGGTCTCTCGTCGACGGCCTATACCCGGGTAGGGGTGACAGGCGTAAGTAAACCCGTTCAGCCCCGACGCCCTACAGCAGGAGATGGATGAACCATGATAATTCAAGGGTAGTGTGCCAGATTAGCTTGGCGTCTGGTGGCGCCAAGCTAATTTGGCATTACTTTTGTTTTATCATTGTCGATCCAGCCCCCGCAACTAGTACATAGTCGTTACGTGACCTCTTAGATTTGGGAAATGCGGCCGTTAAGTGGGTTAGTGAATTTCAAAAACCGTGATTGCATGGCAAGGACAAAATCCAGGACTGCTGTCCAATAAACTGCTAATTGCTCACAGTGGTGTGTTTGAGAGCGACATTACCACCAGTGTGCCCGCTGGAGTCATAGTGGGGTATTTGAGAACAATGTTACCAGTAGTGTACCCGCTGGAGTCATAGTGGGGTATTTGAGAACAATGTTACCAGTAGTGTACCCGCTGGAGTCATAGTGGGGTGTTTGAGAACAATGTTACCAGTAGTGTACCCGCTGGAGTCATAGTGGGGTGTTTGAGAACATTACCAGCCGTGTACCCGCTGGAGTCACTGTGGGGTGTTTGAGAACAACATTACTAGCCGTGTACCCGCTGGAGTCACAGTAGTGTGTTGGAGAACAAGATCACCAGTCGTCAACAGCCAGGCACTTGGCTCTACAGCATGTTCAGCAACATTTTTTTCCTGAATGAGATATATAAATGTTTTCCTATTTGTATTATCTTCCTTACTGCTCTCACCCACAAGCATTGCGTCAGACCTGCACACATCGCAACGTCGTTTTTACACTGCCTCATTACTTGAAACGCCCAAGTATAGATTTTCATAAGGCCACGCACATTACAGAGCCTTATGAGGCTCTGTGCTTCTTGCCTTCGTTAATAAGCCGTTTTACATCTGTTTTCGTCTGAAGGAGGCCGTCAGGTACATGACTAATATCGGTATCAGGTTGTAACCGGGAAAAAAAACACACACACACACACAACACCCTGGGTGCGAAACTAACTGCGGTTGATTCCGCCGTGTTGATCGAAGCCAATCAGAGTGATCAGAAACTGTTGTGTGTCTTGCAAACCCGTGCATGGGAAGTCCCCCACACCTGGCCACACACTCAAAAAGTAAGCATAGGTCATTGGGCCGAATCGGCCGCACTGGGCCGCGCACGACTGTCGGCCCCAGGGTCTTTTGCTTGGTACCCCTATGGCAGAGCCTAACCGCTTCCTGTCTGCAATAGTAGCGTCGTGATGGCCACGTGACAATATACTGCTTGTCAGAAATAATTTGTAAGAGTGGATGTGACTGATATGACTTTTGCCCCATTTTTCCACAGATATCCAATGTCTCCAAATCCCTAATAGACATGAATCACTGGCATTACGTTTTCCCGAAAAGAAAACGAACAAACTTCCTGCACATCCCAATATTACGTTTGGGCTTTAATACGGGGGATTTGGTTCAGTTTTTCTTTTGTTTGGGTTTTTTTTTTTTTTTTTTTTTTTTTTTTTTTTTTACAACCCACAAGTGAGGGCGTTGAAGATGGTATATAAAATGTGATGTACACACTGTCTCGGGTGGCATATAGGTTGTACCCACTGTACTGGGTGGTGTATATATAAGAAACATACTCAAGTCAGTTGTCAGGAAAAAAAGGCTCAACACTGCTCAGTGCAAGATGGTAAAGTATTGCCAAGGTAGAACACTCATTCAACATTCCCTTTGATGGATGAAAGTACCTTATAGATTTTAAGCTCCTTGGGTTTTCTGAGAAAGCGAATTGTTACGTTTGTGGTTGTGTTATTCCTTTAGAGCATGTGAGTGTTGATTATAGCAAAATATCCGCTGTTCAGTTGAGTTATTTTAGATTAGAATCACGTACCTTTTTAGTATAATTCGTTTCATTTTGCATGGAGAATTGCGATCGATTTTTTTTCTTCCTTTTTTTTTTTTTTACTTTTGTGTGTGTGTGTGTGTGTGTGTGTGTGTGTGTGTGTGTGTGTGTGTGTGTGTGTGTGTGTGTGTGTGTGTGTGTGTGTGTGTGACTAGAATGTTGCACATTTCGCTAACTTGTAGCAAAGTCCGACCTAGATTAGGCTGGAAGGTCCTAAAGTGACGCGATTGTTCTAATGACCTAAAACATGACCTCAAAGTTTTGTAGTACACATGTTGGTTACATTTCATAACGTTTCCGTAATGCTCCTAAATTTTAGTGGAAGATTGTAGAAAAATCTAGACACGCGTCCTCCTCTGCCGTTGTGTGGATATGGGGATCAAAGAAACACTTCAGTGGGTTTCTTGCCGCTGTTTGATGCTGGGGAGGGAATAAGTGTCACAGAGTAAGGAAATAATTGTCGTCACAATGCCGTATGCAAAACGTCAAACCGCGAAGTCCCCTTCCCACAGGCAATAAAAAAGGTATATAATAATTTCAACACAAAAACTTACCGTAATCTGGAAATCTTGAAAGCTTGAGAGAGAAATTGCATATAGACAGTGTATGAAAGACCTATACACAATGTTTAGATACTAGAACTGTTACAATTACTGAGTTTAGAGGCTGTACATACACAGAGGGACAACATGACTCAAAGGCTGGTTCAAGGTACACGCAGAGACTGGTCTATAAGACTGTTTGTGATATTTCGTGGTCCTGTCAATATCTAATTATACACTTGCCATCGACATGACAGAGAGCTAACAGAGAGAGGGCAATCAACGTTATGCAAAGCGCGATGTCCTCATTTTAAAAAAGACAACTATTTGACCCATATGCTGGTAGGCCTGAACCCTTTGTTCTGTTGCAAGAAAGGTTAATAGCTACCAACGAAATTAGTCAAATAATTTTTTTGTTTAATACTATGTAAGGCGGGTGGCGCTGCACTGGTGCGACACGACTTTCCCTTGTGAGGCAATCCAAATTTTCTCCGCGTAGGACACTACAGTTATAATAATAATAATAATAATAATAATAATAATAATAATAATAATAATAATAATAATAATAATAATAATAATAATAAATGTTCTTGAGATATCTGTACATAATGTTGTACAAAAGAAATAACTTCACTTTCGTTTAAAACATTTAACCCCAACGTACTACAGCAGATGGGTTAACCATGATAATTCAAGGGTAGTGCCAGATGAGTTGGCGCCTGAAGGCGCCGAGCTCATCTGGCACTACCCTTGAATTGTCGTGTTCAGTCCATCTCCTGCAAATGGTGCACAGGCGTTTGGTACCACCCTCAACAAGCGGTGGGTGAGATGGGTTAATGGTAAATTTTGAGTGTGGTAAAGTGAAAGGCTTTTCTGCTCTCCTGCTCCATTGCTACACTGTAGAGTTCTCTGATGCGCTCGACTAAAGACAACTAGGTTACGTGTGGCTGCTGATATGGCTTGTGAAAAGATGGGCACAAAAGTCTTTGTTATGGCAGGACAAAGACTGAGCATTCGTTTCATTGGTGAAAGTTAGTACTCAAAGTCGACGGCAATTTGATATGATTTTTTTTGTTTTTGTTTTGTTACCCACTGTTGTTTTTGACCTTGCCAATAACCAGGCACCATAGTGGTCACCATGGTCGCGTTCTGGCTGAGGGGAGTCGCCATGACAACGCCTGACTCGCCTGACCCCTTACGAGACTGGAACAAGATGAGTGTGAGGAACCTGCGGAAAAAAACAGAGGGCGTCATGCGACTCAAGGTCGGTGTTTTATAATACGTGCAATAATAATAATAATAATAATAATAATAATAATAATAATAATAATAATAATAATAATAATAATAATAATAATAATAATAATAATAATAATAACTTTTCTCGGCAGTGAAAGGTTAATAGTTTGTTAACTATACTTCTTTTACCTTAGGGTGGCAGGCCGCGAGCACGATCGGTCAAGATGGCGAAACATGCAAATAAGAAATGTTTCATGTTTATTGTAAACACTAAATTAATGACAAACTAAGTGAATGTCATGTTTATTTATTATTATTTATTTATTTATTTATTTTATTTATTTTATTTTATTTTATTTTATTTTATTTTATTTTATTTTATTTTGTTTTAGCCACCTGACTTGGACACATCGAGACATAACGAGGTGAGTGATGACGCAAACACACGTTAACTGAGGCCTGCTATCTCATTCAAGGCGCCCCGCATCAATAGCTGCGGACGTGTCGCATAGCGTTGCCGGCGGCAACGCTATGCGACACTTTCGCAGCAATTGATGCGAGTGTCCTTGAGTGAGTTAATATGTAGACATAAAACGGTACCGTCAGTTGCATTAGGAAGATTGCAAGTCTGTATAGATTAAAATTATGCAGGCCTAGTTAGTTGTGAACAAAAGATACACGTACAAGCAAACACAAGGATTAATGACCTTACGCTACGCAGAAGTGGGGTGGGGGGAGGGGCCGGGTAGCCCAGGTGGTAGAGCGTTCGACTTTCAGCCGAGAGGTCCTTTGTCTTTAAAATTTCCTTAATTGTGGACACAATATTGACGTTAAGTCCTTAACCTTTAACGCCAAGCTAATCTCGTGCTATTCTTGATGTACCATGGTCGATCTGTCTCCTGCAAATGGTGACACCTCCAAAGTTTGGGATATGCAGCCGTGGTGTTATGTAGGTTAAAAATGATCAAAAGTTATATGAATGTTCCTAGTTGCCTTAATTAATTGCTGTGTTCCCAGTAATATCCTTTTGAGTTGAACGTATCCATCATACGGTTAGTTCGGGGTTCAACGTCCACGGCACCGAAGTGATAATGGACGGCCCTGACGGGCGGGTTATGGGGGACAGGGAAATCTATTGCCTATGGAGTACAACTTGAACACTGATCAACTCAGGCGCACTCCAACTGTGCCACTTTGATTTACCAGGACCTTTCAACGGACATGCTATTGAACACGCCCGTCCTTTCCCCTGGATTGCGAGTCCAGCTACCGGGGCCGGGACGTGGATTTTCCATCAGACACAGGTAGTGGTGACGGAAATAGAGCTGTTTGAATCTGTGAATCTTTGGGTAAATATTGTATGTGCAGACTCTCGAAGCCTGCTCTATGCTGTCTCAGGCGCCTGACTGTAACTGCAAAAGCTATGTCAATTGTAAGACTGACGTCATCACCCGACTGACGTTCTTTGGTAGCGTCATAGCCAACGCTAGCGGCGACCTACACTCGTCCATGCCTATTCTGAAAACAGCCGCCGAGCAGCTCGTAAGAGCTGTGATTGACCTAATCAATGACACCCATCGACAGTGCAAGGTAATACAAATTAACCCTTTCCCTGTCCAGATAAAAGAACGATCAACGCGCAAGTGGCATCGATTCTCATGAGCCCCCGCAACTGCGGGGGCTCATGAGGATCTATGCCTCTTGCGGACACCACGTTGAAACAATTTCGCTGGGTCACTTAACGAGTAGAGTTGAGTTAATGAAAATCTGAGTCAGCTGGCAATGAATAACTCCTTCACCGCTAGGTGTCGCTGACTGTATTTCTGTACTAACCGTGAATTCAATAACGACATCTTTGAATGGAGACGAATGATGTCAGCAAGAGGCATAGAACCTTATGAGCCGGGGTCCAGCAGATGCGCGTACTCATAAGGTTCTTTGTCTTCTTTTAGTCTCTTTACGCTTTTCCTCATTCGCCTGGCTCTATTCGATTATTTCCCTGGTCGCCCGTTTTCAAGGCAACGGGAATCCCCTTGTCACATGTGATAAGTAGACTCCCTTATTACATGTTACGATGACAACGTTACCCTCTGAGTAAAGCGTTCTCCCCCAAATAAATCAGTGGCCAATCACATTTCTCGGTACAAACATACCCTAATCTTCATTCAGTCAAACCTCTAAACAAAGATCAGTCAATAAATAAATAATTTAGGGGGCTACACAACAAACAGAACTCTATGTAGGTGTTCTGTGATACCGCTCATACAAAACATAACTAAATAATTGAATACGTTAGATAATATCAACGACAGGAAAATTCAGCTGAAGCAAAGGCCCTAGGACGTTCTGACCGTATTTGAAGTGGCGAAGAAACAACAATCTGCATAAATAAAAAGTGAGATGGTTACGCAGCAAAATAACTATATCCACGCGTTGTGTTCGGCCTATATCAGTTCCAAAGTGAATGCAGCTTGCGCGAGGTTGTTGACTGATAGTCGGAAGTATGGAGATTTACGTCCCCTGAATCTCTACGCCACACGTAAAGTTTGGGGTCCTTTCAAGGGTGTACTTTACGCTTATGCTTTTTACAGCTGAAGACAAAATCATTGTATTACGATGTAGATATTACCAGAGGTTCTTGTCGCCTCTCGGGTCCGGTCAGGGGGGTCCATGTCGGAGGTAAGAGTCTCAGGTTAAATCCCTCGACTCTTACTTCAACATTGACCCCCCCCCCCCTCCCCCTCCCCTGACCGGACCCTCGAGGCGACAAGAATCACTGGCAAAGCCTAACTCGTAATACAACTAATAGTGTCTCTTGCAAATGAATGGCATTCAGCGTCTCGACAGTAAAGAGGTAAATGTGTCAGTTTCAGTTAACTCATTCGCGACATGCCGCCTCTAGATACGCGGTTTAAGCCGCGTATCCGGAGGCGGCACGTCTCGAATGAATTAAATAGACCATACTTTCCACAAGAATGTCGCGGTCGCCCCACCAGTCCTTGTGTTGACACATAACAAATATTTAGCGTGCGGTTTGAAAACCACTGGAAGTCAAGGAAGTCCAAAGTCGTAATAACTACAACCCTATACAACACATTGAAGCGTGAGACACCAACACGACTGCAACATACAATACTTTTGCTGCGGATTTCCACTCCATTGCTATCCACCATTTAGTTCAGCGAAAAAGAAAACCCAAAAAAACCCCGCATGCATACCGGCCAGAAATGACCCTGTGTCATATTTCAAAGCTAAGACACAGTGCAAAGTCAAATACCCACCATGCGCAGGTTAATGTGAAAATTAACGTCTTCAATGTCGAGAACAAAGGAACACCCTAAAGCTGCAGAGGTATAGATCCTCATGACCACCCCCAGTCGCTGGGGCTCATGGGGATCTATGCCTCTTGTTGAGACCACATGTTCCGCTGACGGCAAAGAATCTTTGACGCTGAATTTACGATTTTAAAAACACAGTCTGCGTACCTGTCAGTGAAGGGGTTAACGCTGACGGCCAGTGTCTAGAGGGTTTGAGCAAAGCTTGCCTCGTGTTTTTTGGCAAATAACTTTTGAAGGCAAATGATTTGAAAACAACTCTAAGAAGAAAGGATGATCTACAACCTTCGTCCTATAATTCTTGTAATTTTCCTTTAGTCCGAACAACAGTGGTTTCGCCGCTGCCCTCATGAAAAGTTTTGAACAGAACCTATTGAAATCTGCTTAAAATATACCCTGATCGAGCTCCACTCAGCAACCCTGACATGTTTATTCCTGTAAACGTTCACGCTTCACATGCTGAATGAATGGATGTTCGATAGCTGAGATGAAAACAAGCTAACTATATCTTCAAGCTAGCTATATCCAAAATTCAGAGTGAATAGAACGAAAATTACAGACTGAAAAGCGGGTCAGCCAACTTTATATAAACGGCAATCTTTCCTCTTTAACGAGTCTACCATTTAAAATAATTATGCTCGGAGGCTCTCCGAAATACATCTCGATCAAAGCATGTCCTAACGTTTCAGGCCTGTACGTACACAAACACCGGAGATACTCGTGTCTACACACACACACACACACACACACACACACACACACACACACACACACACGCGCGCGCGCGCGGCGCTTCCCGCCATATGTACGTTAAACATCGCGGCTAGCATGACGCAGTTTTTATCACTTCGCTGTCAGAGTCTGATGTGTGCCCGCCTATGTTCGTCATTTGCATGTTACGGAACGTTCATCTCAAAGTCAACCGTATTTTCAATAAGGTAGAGGAAAGCACGAGTCAAGCTTTGCCCACACGGGCTATAGGAAATCAGACTGACCTCACACCTGATTAACCCCTTCAATCCCGATTTAAATTGAAAACAAACCCGACTGCATGAGACATAAATCCTTATGAGCCCCCGCAGTCGCGGGGGTGCATGCGGATCTATGTCTCCTGCTGAGACCAATTTGGACAAGGCGATACGGCGTTAGAGTTAGTTCAGCGTGCTAATCTCACCAACTGCCGATCATAAATGAACACCGCCCGACTGCAACAGGCACAGATCCTCATGAGCCCACGCTGTTGCAGAGGCTCATGAGGATCTATGCCTCTTGCTGTGAATAGTTTGTGTCCATGTTCCTTCGGCGATTGTGGCTTTGCCATTGAATGAAAACATTTCTGAAACAGTAGCATTCACTAAAGCGAAATGAAAGTGCGAACGTTTAAATTATATGGTTGTAATAATTCAAAGGTCTCTATTATTATTATTATTATTATTATTATTATTATTATTATTATTATTATTATTTGTTGTTGTTGTATATTATCATCAATATCATCCGGCGTTGACGTCGTCATCATCATCATTATCATTATTATTACTATTACTACTACTACTACTACTACTATTAATGATGTAGGTCAAGCAGAACACTACCTGTCCGAGTAGCGTGGAGAACTCGCCTGACAATCAAACGTCACAATGCCTGTCTTTCGTCACGAAGATGGGACAGACGTCTGACGACAAACGTGAATTCATCCTTCTCGTGTCCGAGAAACTCAAAAATTTCATCCAAAAGTTTGATTTGAAGAATGGGAAAGGTGGACGAAAAAAAAGATGCAATGCGGGAAATAAAGACAAAGGAAAAAAGAAGAAGACGGAAAAGAAAGGGAAGAAGAAAGGGAACAAGCAGAAAGAGAAGGGTGGACGGAAGAAGACAGAAGGTACAAAGCGCAAGATTGGGCGGAGGAGAGGAGATGTGAGGGAACCCGCCAGTAACACAGTATGACGTCAACACGAACCACAGTACGCTGGACTTTTTCACATCCGTGCCGCCTGGGGCCAGTTGCATGAGCGAGCTTAGTCCTGCACCAGCCACTAAGCAAGGTGCGCCGCTATAGCGGCGCACCTTGCGTAGTTGCTGTTGCAGGACTAAGCTCGCTGTGAGCAATAGGTCCTACACCAGTAGCAAAACGTCTTCGGGCACACGACGGCCGCAGTGGGCCCGCGCACAGCCGTGCGCGGGCTCACTGCGGCCGTCGTTACTGTGTAAGACCAGCGTTTCTCTGGCCCGCTCACGGCAGTGTGCACGTGTGTTTCTGAGCAGGGTTGTGCGTGGTGCGGAGAAGGCCGACGACCATTCGGGTTCCTTTTGCTCACCTGAAAACTGCTGCCATATTAAATCGGCTCGTTAAATAAAGATAGTGGAGTGATAGCATGTCACTAATCCCCCCCC
>BTPG01000002.1:233098221-233363221 GCA_036245525.1 Semisulcospira habei
TGTGACGTGTTCGGCAATGTCCCCACCTCCACCCGGGGATTCCCTACCCCACCCACCTCCCTACCCCTCCTTCGCACGTTGTATGTACAGATTTTACATTCTTTAGCCAAATTACCCTTCTCTTATCTTGGTCGATTCACATCCTGCTCTGGGCTAAATGGGATAACGTCCGTGAAGACAACAGAATTTCCGCTTTCCCGTAGATCAGTAACACATTCAAGACTGACGAGACGCATCATGCTAGTCTTAAATGAGTTACGTTTTTTTCTGTCGCTGACTATTGTATTAATCGTATATAATTCATTCATTGCCGGTGAAAGCAGATTGAGTTCCTGAAAGCATTAACTCATTCGAGACGTGCCGCCTTCGGATACGCGGCTTATGCCGCGTATCCGGAGGCGGCACGTCTCGAATGAGTTAATATAATGCCAGAGAGCAGCAGTCGTTCATGGAATATAGTTTGTTATTGGGGTTTAACGCCGAGCTCGCGACAAAAGCCATCTTACGGCGGGAAGGTTAAAAGTCTGATCAGCCAGACTAAAAGAAAGATCTTAAAACATGATGTAAATACAGTTTAAAAGTAATATTCGCAAAATGGTCGCACAGGTCAATCGTACATGTCTACAGACTTTGGAAGTTCGTAAGAACATTCAGATTTCTATAGACTACAGAGACTCACATTTTGTAAAACAAATTGGCTTCCTTTAGAAAGCTAAAGATTGTGTCCGGGGAACGTCCCTAAACAAAACCTTCAAAGAGGCTGCTGTATAGTGTTTCCGCCTTATATCGTCAGCACGTGATGTCAAGAATGGCTTCACCGAAGTGACAGCAAGGGGCATAGATCCTCATGAGCCCCCGCAGTACGGGTGCTCATGAGGATTTAGGTCTCTTGCAGCTGGGTAGCGTTCGACTTGCCCTGGCATTTAAATGGTTAAAAAGGAAATAATCTTTCCGTGTATATTGTTCCGTGGCCATAAGGAGGCACACCTAATCTGCAGTATCATCCTGATCGAGTGAAACTTTACAAATGTTTTGCATCACGTACACTCACAACATGCCGCTTTCCAGAGGGATGTTTTCCGTATTATCATTATCTTGAATATGCTGAACACATGGACGGACGGGTAGATGGATGGATGGATGGATGGATGGATGGATGGATGGATGGATGGATGGATGGATGGATGGATGGATTTTACTGACTGACTGACTGACTGACAGAGGTCGATTATTTCATAACTTGTCCGCTGAAGATAAGATTACATTTCAGTAAATCGATCGCCCACGATAGTTCAAGGGTATCACAATAGCTAGGTGCCTCCAGTCTAAATAACCGACTGCCTTCAGACGCCAAGCCATTCTGGCACCACCCTTCAGCAATAATGGTTGATCATTATGCTGTTGTCACGTACCAGCGCCAAGTGGGTTAACCCATTTAACACCAAGGCCGCATTTCCCAAATTTGAGAGTGTAACCTAACGAATATTTACCAGACGCAGGAGATCGATCGACCAAGATAATTCAAGGGTTGTGCCAGATTAGCTTGGCACCTGAAGCCGCCAAGCTAATCTGACACTACCCTTGAATTATCTTGGTCGATCCACATACTGTAGTAAGTCGAGACTAAATGGGTTAACCTCCCCGCACGTGAAGGGAACGAGACGGACACAATACACTGACCAGCATTAGGTCATTACTGCAAATTCTTACGTCGTATATGAAATAAGCACACTCCTTCTGCGAATGAAGATAAGTAGCGGCTGATTTCTCTGTTTGTTTATCTATTTTGACAAAGGGTATTTACCCGAAATATTAATAATTAAGTTGCACCCGTCTTTTCTAAGCGTGTTTCTTTCTCCGTTGGGTACTTTTTTTTACGTCGTATATCTCTGTGTGTTTATTGGTAGACGGGCGAGTCCTCCAAGCCAACAATACTGTACAAGTCAGCTCCAATAAAATAATAAATCCACGACATAAGCCTGTTACAAACTAAATAAATAACAATGCTTCGTTATCCACTGCTTCCAGTCACTTGCTTAGTACCCGCCCTATTTTCTATTGTGTGTGCGTGCGCGCATGTGTGTGTGTGCGTGCGTGCGTGCGTGTGTGTGGTTATGTGTGTGTGTGTGTGTGTGTGTGTGAGCGCGCGCGCGTGCCTTCCTGCGTGCGTGCGTGCGTGCAACCGTGTGTGCGTGCGTGATTACTTCCAGTTAGTTACTAAGCACCATGCCCTCTCTTTCCGTGCGTGTATGTGTGTGTGTGTGTGTGTGTGTGTGTGTGTGTGTGTGTGTGTGTGCGTGCAGGTGTGTGTGTGTGTGTGTGTGCGTGTGTGTGTGTGTGTGTGCGTGCGTGTGTGTGCGTGTGTGTGTAGATCTAGATCTAGATATGATCATAGGTCAATAATGCACTTGTGTGCCTCGTATCAGAACGTTTCCCTACCCACCTACTTGGTATGTTCCCCTACTAGATCACACCCGCTGACAGTCACCCAGTTGGTTTCGTTTACTGTTACAAGCTACAAGCTACAAGATACAATACAATACAATACAATACAATACAATACAATACAATACAATACAATACAATACAATACAATACAATACAATACAATACAATACCGGCAGCACAACTCAACTCAGTAAACTCGAGGTGAAATTTTGGTTGCGTGTCATAAACAGAAAGCATTGCAGATTCACGTATGAACTCTAAAAACAAGACAACAAAAACAATGTCAATAACATCGTCAACAACAACCAAAACATCAACGTTAAATGTCATTCAGCTAAACGCCTCTGACCAGACTATTTATGTCAGTGGATGGAATTACTCTAGTTTTAATTTTCGCCACCGCCCCCTATTGTTTTCTTATTGCTGAACTTTGGCAGCATTTTGTACCCATCATGTCTTTACAAGAAACGGCAATGAACATTAAACACCCCCACCGGCTGTCGGAATTTATAAAGATCTACGTCCCTTGCCGGCCGCATGTACATCTGTGTTCTTCACTCGGACAAGATCTTTTCACGATTCACCTAGGACACGATGAAGAGCCCTTTGCAAACGTACTTCCACGTAACTGAGACACAGTTTAGATGAGCTAAGTTATAACCTTGACATGAAGCATGCATAACCGATACGAAAGTGCAGGCGTCATAGTGCAGGTGCTCTGTGAAACCAGGCCACCCAACGCCAAATATCTGCAAGAGACATAAATCATCATGAGCCCCCGCAAATGCGGGGGCTCATGAGGATCTATTCCTCTTGTACTTGTGAGTCATACGTCTATTAATTTTCAGTCGTGTTTATTGATCTAAGGTTACAAGAGTGCGCACAATCTTTGGTCGTAACACGGTTTCGACTCGGGGGAAAGTAGGTCGACCTACTTTTCACTTCCTCGAGAAAAGAAGAGTTAAAAAATCCACCCAGGTAAATATACTTCAGCCGCCTTCTCAGGCAAAGCCGTAATTGAGTAATTAAGCATTCTGTGTGGTCAGATTTTATACTGTAAAAACACACATAAGCATGTGCGCAGACAAGACATTGCAATTATTTCTGAAAACAACCCAATCTAAGAAAGAAACACGCTTAGAAAAGACAATTACAACACAATTTATTGTGTCGTATTTGTCGTTTCTAAGCGTGTTTTTTCTTCTTCTTTGAGATGTAATCTGGATTTTACACGATTGGCAGTCACCATTTTAGTCTGCACCAAGTTCTGCCGGTCACTTTGATCCTTTTTTTTACTCATTCGAGACGCGCCGCCTCCAGATATGCGGCTTATGCCGTGTATCCGGAGGCAGCACGTCTCGACTGAGTTAAGCGACTTTGCACACAAAGTAAAGATAAATAGTTGATAATATATCCAGTATAAATATTCCTTTTACGTCCTACGATCGTGGCTTTCAAAAACGCGTACATTAACTCATTCAAGACGTGCCGTCTCCGGATACACGGTTTATGCCGCGAATCCGGAGGCGGCACGTCTCGTATGAATTAAATATCGGTGTAATGATGAAGTCTGAATATTCTAAACCGAAAGATTTGTCTCCTCTTCTTCTCCTTAGAGCTGTTCTTAATTAGACGAACTATTGATCGGCAAACCTAGATCGGAGAAGATCGGCGATCTTTTGGTTTGTTTCTTAATTGAGGTTGAACGAACCTAGGCGAACTTCAGCAAACCAGGTTTGCCATGGTTCTCTTTCTTACTGAAGTGCTTGATTCGGCGTACTTACTGTCTACGAAGGTGTTCAAAATGGCTGCCGCTATGCCGCTTCGCGATTTGAACGATGTTTGTTTTTGTACTCCTTGCAGTAGCGACCCCACAAACAGCGTTGCACCTTCAACAAATCAATAAAAATAGGTCTTGTTCTTCGCACGAGTGCCGATATATCACCGTCCGCCATATTTGTTTGTATCGGTGACTGTCTTCTTATCTCCAACGCAGAAGAGGGTAAAAGTTTTGACCAATCAGAGAAAAGATTCGCCTTTGTTTGCTCAACACGTTGAGCGAACCTTTTCCGACAGCGAACTATGGTTTGCTGAGGTTCGTGAACTACTTCGAACTAGGTTCGCCGTATCTTTAGATCGTCCAATTAAGAACCAACCTGGTTCGTCCGAGATCGTGAACTGTAGTTCGTCAGAGTTCGCGAACTAAAGTTCGTTTAATTAAGAACATGCTTTAGTCGCGCGGAATGGTCCCCGGATGTGCTAACGGGCGACAACTTCTATACATCTGTTACATTTGCCGACTCTCATGACTTGAAAACAGAAGAGCAGAAAAGTGTATGATACAACTAGACTAACATTCCCTTTTTGTCTACCGTATTGAACATAGGTAGACTTTGAGATGGGGTTGGTCGGAGCACGTTCCGTAGCACTCAAATGACGAACATAGGGGGGCACCCTTCAGACTTTGAAAGTGAGGTAACACGATAGAAATTAAGTCATGCCTAGCTACGCTAACCGCGCTGTTGAACGTACATATGGCGGAAAGCGCCGTGTGTGTGTGTGTGTGTGTGTGTGTGTGTGTGTGTGTGTGTGTGTGTGTGTGTGTGTGTGTGTGTGTGTGTGTGTGTGTGTGTGTGTGTGTGTGTGTGTGTGTAGACACGAGTAGCTCCGGTGTTTGCGTAGGTAGAGGCCTATAGGCGCCAAGCTATTCTGCCACCACCCTTGAGTTATCATGGTCGAGCACTATCTTGCTGTGGTGTGTCGCAGGCAGAATGAGTTAAAGCGGCACAGAAATGTGCGTCCCGATGTCAAACGACCCATACTTTTAATAGTAGTCTGAAAACCCGCGACTAGACCCAATCACTTTGTAATCAACACACCCAGTCTTACAGCAACAAATTGAACGACTGGTCAACCATGTTAAGTCAAAGGTAGTGGTAGATTAGCTTGGCCAAGCTAATCTGGCACTACCTTTAAATTATCCGCCATCGCCGTGGCCAACATTCCGCAGCTGCAACTCAGTCCTTGTCGCCTCCCAAACTGGCACAGTCACTAGCAGACGGGAAGTAGCTGGCAACGTGGCCCAACCTGCCATATAGCGCGTGACTTTCACAGGGAAAAAAAAAAGTGTGTCTGTGTGTGGCTTGAGTAGCGTACATTTCTACCATTTTAACCCTTTTAGACCCAGGGTCCCATTTATCAAATTTCGGAGGTGTTGCCTAATGACCATGTATCAGTTGCAGGAGATGTATTAACCATGATATTTCAAGAGTAATGCCAGATTAGCTCGGCGCCTTCAGGCGCCAAGCTAATCTGGCACTACCCTTGATATTATCATGGTCAATCAATCTCTGCTGTAGGGACTCGGGGCTAAACAGGTTAACTAGGTCATGTGCAAAATTCCCCGTGGACAACAGCAACAGCAATCTTGTTAGGACAAAAATAAAAAATACTTGTCAGAATTCCTCATTGTAGCACGATTAGGGCATGTTTGTGCAGGTTTTTAAATAGGTCTTATGGAACATTTTTGTGGAAAATAAAGAAAATAACGTTCATGTTTTGGTGATCACAGTTTCTTCTTGGAACTGTCTTGGAAACATCTGCATTTTACAGTTATTTTACAACCCAAAAAGAATATTACGTGTTAGTCGTGGTCGTAGTATGATGCAGTCACACCAGACACACTCACGTAGGGTTCTTGTAGAAAAACCTCACGCAGTTGCAACTCGTCACACGTAGCACCAGGGTGTAAACCACACTGGAGTAACAGTTCCAACAGTACTTTATTCTCACGGTGCAATCTCAGTACAATGCATCCACACTTTGATGCACTATCTCTCACAATACATCCACACTTTAATACACTGTCTAATACAATGCATCCTCACTTTGATATGCTGTCTATACATGCACACGCTCTCTTTTATACAAATTTCACAAATTTCCAGAATAATCCCGCAAATTACACAACTCAACCAATCAGAAAAGAAAATCTAACCAAAATCATGTATACGCATTAAAAGGAACACTAGATTTTTCTACAATCTTTCACTAAAATCTAGGTGCATTACGACTAGGTGAGTTAGGAAATGTATCCAACATGTGTACTACAAAACTTTGATGTCATGTTTGGAGACACTAGTACAATTGCGCCTTTTTCAGAACCTTCCAGCTTAATCTAGGTCGGACTTTGTTACAAGTTAGCGAAATGTGCAACATTCAAGTCACACACACACACACACACACACACACACACACACACACACACACACACACACACACACACACACACACACACAAATCGATCGCAATTCTCCATGCAAAAAGAAACGAATCATACTAAAAAGGTACGTGATTCTAATCTAAAATAATTCAACTGAACAGCAGATCTTTTCCTATGATCAACACATACATGCCCTAAAAAGAATAACACAGCCACAAACGTAACAAAGAATACGAGGTAAATTTCGCTCCACGAAAATAATAACTGAAAAAGACTGTAATAGGCTTCTGAGTAGAAAAGAAAACAAGTGTGTGAATCTTTTTTTCCAGTACACAAGAAATCCTCGGCCGGCGTCAGCCGCAGTGGGTCCCGCGCACAGTCGTGCGCGGGCCCCACTACGGCTGACACCGGTCCAGTGACTTTCGCTTAATGGGTCTTCATTGATGCAAGTAGGACTCGTATCCCCCGCGAGACATGCACAGTACTGGTTTCACCATTCATTCATTTTATCCCTTTTTCTGTCCCTATGGCACCGAAGTGATCAGAGACTAGCGCTTTTGCTTTAGTTAACAAGGACAACAAACAGTACAAAAAATTATTTTATCAATACTTTTAATAAAATATTAAAATATGCCACAATATCTCTTCGTGTTTAAAAAGAAAAACAACAACTGTTTTTGTATGGAAGAAGGAATATAATTTATTTTAATATTTAATATCAAGGTTAAGACTCAGGTCCAGCTATGTAAAAAGTTAAAAATTCGAATTTTAGATCTGTATATATACATCATTTGTGATTACAATAAATTTAAAACAAGTTTAAATATTCGACTGGTTTCACCTGGCAATTAGTTCGTTTTATACGAGTCTCGATTTGCCGCGGAAGGGCCGAGGTAGAGGCCGCCAAACCTACCATAACTTGTGAGGTCGACAAACCGGCCTACCATCAAATTGAAACTGTATCATGAATGTTTCCGCCTTCACAAGCCGCATCGTAATGTTGTATGAAGAAAGTATTTTTAGCGGAAAACTTTCAATTTAAAAAAAATGAAAACAGGTGCTTGCAATATGGTAAATCAGTGTTGCTACATTAAATTGCAATAAATGTATTCACTCATAAGTTAAAGTCCAGGCGTGTTGTGATTCCCACACTAGCGTCATTTGTGTTTACGTGAGAAAATACGTAGGATGTAACTTCTGTTGTGTCGTCAATTTCGGATGCAGTCCGAACCGCTTTTGTCATACCACGGCGTCTTTCTTTGTTCTTTCATTTTGTCTTCGTTAAGTTAGGGCTTGTTTTACCACAAGATTTTACAGGAATGCAAGGTTTGCAAGTAAACATAAATATAATAATAATATCGGGGAAGCCAAACAGTACAAGCCACCTAATGTCTTCGGGCCCACAACGGCCGCAGTGGGCCCGCGCACGGCTGTGCGCGGGCCCACTGCGGGCCGTCGTGGGTCCGAACACGTTTCGCTACTGCGGTAACTGCTCCATTTTAAGACGACCACCCTGCGCTTACTAGGTTTACTTGTAAACAAGATATTACACAGAGATGACAACTGTAGACTGTTTCAGAAGCGGAAGATATTTTCGCTGATATGACATTCTTTACAACAAATGACGCTGACGCCGTGATAATAATAATGATTATGATATGTGTGATGATGAAATAATAGTATAAGTACACTTGTACTACTACTTCTACTACTACTATACTACTACTACTACTACTACTACTACTACTAATAATAATAATAATAATAAATGGTATAGGCATTGTGTGGTTTCGTTTGTCTTAGGAATCTATCAACAAACACTTGTATCATATGCCGGTATTACTACAACATACATGTGATGTGTTTGTGCCCCGTTAAACCCGTTCAGCCCCGACGCCCTACAGCAGGAGATGGATGAACCATGATAATTCAAGGGTAGTGCCAGATTAGCTTGGCGCCTGGTGTCGTCAACAGCCAGGCACTTGGCTCTACAGCATGTTCAGCAACATTTTTTTCCTGAATGAGATATATAAATGTTTTCCTATTTGTATTATCTTCCTTACTGCTCTCACCCACAAGCATTGCGTCAGACCTGCACACCTCGCAACGTCATTTTACACCGCCCCTTTACTTGAAACGCCCAAGTATAGATTTTCATAAGCCCACGCACATTACAGAGCCTTATGAGGCTCTGTGCTTCTTGCCTTCGTTGATAAGCCGTTTTACATCTGTTCTCGTCTGAAGGAGGCCGTCAGGTACATGACTAATATCGGTATCAGGTTGTAACCGGAAAAACACACACACACACACACACACACACACACACACACACACACACACACACACACACACACACACACACACACACACACAACACCCTGGGTGCGAAACTAACTGCGGTTGATTCCGCCGTGTTGATCGAAGCCAATCAGAGTGATCAGAAACTGTTGTGTGTCTTGCAAACCCCTGCATGGGCAGTCCCCCACACCTGGCCACACACTCAAAAAGTAAGCATAGGTCATTGGGCCGAATCGGCCGCACTGGGCCGCGCACGACTGTGCGCGGGCCCACTGCGGCCGATGTCGACCCCAGGGTCTTTTGCTTGGTACCCCTATGGCAGAGCCTAACCGCTTCCTGTCAACAATAGTAGCGTCGTGATGACAACGTGACAGCATACTGCTTGTCAGAAATGATTTGTAAGAGTGGGTGTGACTGATATGACTTTTGCCCCAATTTTCCACAGATATCCAATGTCTCCAAATCCCTAATAGAAATGAATCACTGGCATTAAGTTTTCCCGAAAAGAAAACGAACAAACTTCCTGCACATCCCAATATTACGCTTGGGCTTTAATACGGGGGATTTGGTCCAGTTTTTTTTGTTGTTTTGTTTTGTTTGGTTTTTTTTTGGTTGTTTTTTTTGTTACAACCCACAAGTGAGGGCGTTGAAGATGGTATATAAAATGTGAGGCACACACTGTCTCGGGTGGTTGTACCCACTGTATTGGGTGGTATATATAACAAACGTACTTTAGTCTATTAACAAGGATTAGTGATCTATTTGGATTCCTTAATGTACTCAAGTCAGTTGTCAGGAAAAAAAGCTCAACACTGCTCAGTGCAAGATGGTGAAGTATTGCCAAGGTAGAACACTCGTTCAACACTCTCTTTGATGGATGAAAGTACCTTATAGATTTTAAGCTCCTTGGGTTTTCTGAGAAAGCGAATTGTTACGTTTGTGGTTGTGTTATTCTTTTATAGCATGTGAGTGTTGATTATAGCAAAATATCCGCTGTTCAGTTGAGTTATTTTAGATTAGAATCACGTACCTTTTTAGTATAATTCGTTTAATTTTGCATGGAGAATTGCGATCGATTTTTTTTCTTCCTTTTTTACTTTGTGTGTATGTGTGTGTGTGTGTGTGTGTGTGTGTGTGTGTGTGTGTGTGTGTGTGTGTGTGTGTGTGTGTGTGTGTGTGTGTGTGTGTGTGTGTGTGTGTGTGTGTGTGTGTGAGACTAGAATGTTGCACATTTCGCTAACTTGTAGCAAAGTCCGACCTAGATTAGGCTGGAAGGTCCTAAAGAAGCGCGATTGTTCTAATGACCTTAAACATGACCTCAAAGTTTTGTAGTAGGCCTACACATGTTGGTTACATTTCATAACGTTTACGTAATGCTCCTAGATTTTAGTGGAAGATTGTAGAAAAATCTAGTGTTTTATTAATGAATATTTTGGTTACGTTTTCTTCACTGATTGGTTGAGTTGTGTAATTTGAGGGATTATTCTGGAAATTTGTGATAGTATTAAAGAGAGTGTGTGCATGCATTGTAGGAGACAGTGTATCAAAGTGAGGATGCAATGTGCTGAGATTGCATCGTGAGAATAAAGTTGGAACTGTTACTTCAGTGTGGTCTACAACCTCGTGCTACCTGTGACGAGTTGCAGCTGAGTGAAGTTTTTCTACAAGAACCCTCCGGGAGTGTGTCTGGTGTGATTGCATCATACTACGACCACGACTACCACGTAACACAAATTCAGCAAACGCGTTCGGGCAGGCTTTCAGACCTAGTATATCGGTAATGAATTTAAAATAACCAAAAGGGACCATTTCAGGCCATAAAGGGTTAATAGTTAGCAAATCTTCTTTATAAATGTGTTGGTATGTCTTACAGTACTTCTGTAAAGGCGAAAGGGACGTCTTAACCCTTTACGTGTCACTAGCGGTTTTAGTCCTAAAGGAATCATCGCGACTGAAACCGCTACCGACACCCAAAGGATTAACGTATTAAACCTGTCGTAAAGTAAACGATTTGTTGCTCTTCTTTTTTGCACGTATGAGCGTCCCACTGACGCACTCCAAGGACAGCGGAAACCCTATGTTACGTGTGTCTACTCACGTGGATTGTGAAAAGAAGGGTAGAAAGGTCGTAGCTGAGGCCAGACAACATTGACAGTCCTTTGTGTTGACAAATTGTAGCAATCAAAGCCTGCTCCGGAGCAGATTGTTTTAAAACAAACTGAAATCTCGCAGCACAATACCAGCTCTGCCGCTTCGTTGAAGGACGGAACTGAGCTATCACGTGTAGTGCTTGATCAGTCTTGGACATCCTAACCTTCATCCATCTAATTTACGTCACGCTGAAAGCAGATGCTGCAGAACTCGTGTGTTCTTGCCATTAGCAGCTTCGCCCTCAGCGCGAGCGGCAATTACTGTTGCATGAGTGAGCTTAGTCCTGCGCCAGCTACCAAGCAAGGTGCTCTGCTATAGCGGAGCACATTCCTTAGTACCTGGCGCAAGACTTAACGCACTCATACATCTAACCAAGGGCCTAGTTTCACAAGTAAGCTTAAATCCTGCGCAGGCCACTACGTAAGGTTTTCTTCTAAAAAGTAATGGTTTGCCGCGCAGTATTAAAATCGGCTTTGGCCGAGCTGCTTAGGAGAGTGTAACCTGAGCAAACCACTGAGCTACAAGGGTGCTCTTCGCTAAATGCTTCCCCTATGTCTCACGTTTTCTCGAACCGCTCAGTTCCAATGCTACTTGTGCACGAAAGGCTTCACTCGAATTTGTGTCAACTCTTCGCTGCTCCGCCATTACATCACTTTACTTGTGGCCGAAAACTATCCAGCCTAATCACTAATATTCCCTCTGATCTCTTGCAGTATTGTTGGTGGTCGCCGTGATGACGGATGTAGTGGTGGCGGGTGAAGAAGGCGCACGTAGAGACGGATCCAAAAAACGGGCTAAGGACAAGAAGCCAGGGTGCGGGACATCCATGTGGTCTTCCGGGAAGCTGTGCTCTCTTCGGGAAAATATCGAAAAATTACAAACGGAATTCAAGGTAAAACATTTCCTGTGTTTGTTGTCCAGTCTCGTTTCCCCAAGCTACTCAAGGAACAAAATCCTCAGGAAGAGAACACAAACAGGATAACAATGAACCCAGTGCGCAAAGCTTTATTGTGCTAAACGCGGCCTTCGTTGACCCGCGCACGTCTGTGTGCGGGTCAGCTGAGGCCGAGTTCAGCCTGACACACTTTTGCGCACTGAGTTCTCTCTAGCTGCGTGTGTTATTGGGACTGGACGAGTTTGCTCAGAGTAAACGAGGATAGGCCAGCTTGACAGATTAATAATTGAGCCAACAATCTTGTCCCGGTTATTTAAAAATCGTGTTTCTTTGTGTTTTGGATACTTCCTTGTATTTACACGCCTGTCAGTGACATTCATTTTTGGTATGAAATGTGTGATTTGAGCTGAAGGTGTGGAAAAGATGGGTTTCTATTTTCTGACGAGCATGAAGAGACTACTGGCTGACATCACCGCTTTTTGAACCTTACACAAAAATTAGTGCACGGTTCTGGGAGAAAGCTACACAAGTGATAAAGAACACTTAATTACTAACCGTTCTGGGAGAAAGCTATACAGGCGATAAAGAAAACCCAGTTAGTAACCGTTCTGGGAGAAAACTATACACGAGAAAAAGAAAACCCAATAAGTAGCCATTCTGGAGAAAACTATACAGGCGAAAAAGAAAACCCAATAAGTAGCCGTTCTTTGAGAAAGCTATACAGGCGAAAAAGAAAACCCAATTAGTAGCCTTTATTGGAGAAAACTATTACACACGAAAAAGAAAACCCAGTAAGTAGCCAATTTCAAATTTCTGCGAGATCAGCGCACTCTGAAAATCCGCGTTTATCAAAGTCATACACCATGCAGTTTAGAGATTAATGGTTTGGACACCAGATTCAGAATCTGGACTGTCACTGAGTGTCTTCATAAAGTCAGGGTGAAACGTTATTCAGCATATTTCAAATATAAAATAAGCGTCAAATATAAAATAATCACATTTTATTGATTTATTGACTGATCCATTTATTTATTATTTATGTGTTCATCCATCCCTCCATCTATCCATTCATCCACCCATCTATACATGCATCTATCCATCCAACCACGCACCCACCAATCCCATTTGTTTGTTCATTCATTCGTTCGTTCGTTTGTTCGTTCGTTCGATCGATCGCTCGCTCGCCCGCTCGCTCGCTCACTCATCACCGTGCATTCGTTTTTTGTGTGTATTCGATTTGAACGTTTGGCCTACACACTGAGCGTTACTCAGCTAAGACTACATCGCACGGAGGATCGAGGGTGCTGCTAGATTAACCTAACCCTAACCCTTTTGGAACCTAAACACTAGATCTCATGATGCACTAACTCATTGTACCCCAAGACCGAAATCCCCAAATTTTGCCGTTGTCATCTGAAGACTGCATTGCAGTGCTGGACACGAATCGACCATGGTAGTTCAAGGTTGATACCAGAATAGCCCATCATGATGCCGATAGACGCCAAGCTATTCTGACATCACCCTTGAACTATCATGGTCGATCCATATCTTGCTGTGGTGTGTCTGGGGTGGAAGGAGTTAACACATTCACCCCCTCGGCCTCATGTTCCAAATGTTTTTGCTGACAGCTAACTACCATTACTGAATCATTGATTGTACATTGCTTAACGTCCCGACAGCAACAAGGCTTTCTCAGGACGTGCCTGCACTGCTTGTGAAAAAAAAACAACCAACGAAACAGAACATTGAATGTATGTCGCCAGCCGGTCAAACACATTAAATAAACCTAACACATGGGGCCTAAATAAAGCTAAGACCATTTAGCAACACACATCCAATATCAAGAGCTACAGGCAGTGCAGACAGTAGGGAGAGTTTAAAAAAGGCAAATACAGGTGAATGGACCTCGGGTAGACAGAAACACATGCCCCAGAATAGAGAGAAAACCCCACCCTGTGGGGCTGACCAGGGTGACCCTGGGAACTAAAAAATACCTAACCCCACCCAAGTCCCCCAGGGCAGACCCGGGTGGGGTGCATTACTGAATCAGTTGTAGGATCCAGAGTAAAATGGACAATCAAGAACAAACCGAGGTATAGATCCTCATGAGCACCCGCAATTGCGGGGGCTCATGAGGATCTATGCCTCTTGTAGTTGGGTGGTGTACACGTTATCTCGGGTTAATATTCACTCTTCTCTTCTTTCAGAACAAGAACTGGACCGCCCCCGTTAAAGGACCCATTGTGAGTTTCCTCCCATCATCCCTCATACTTCCGCTTTGTTGCTTACACCATACAAATTCTAGATTAAAAACAAAAACACGTCACGTTACATGGCGGAACTACAAATATTTGTACTGACACACGTAACATGCAGCTTTCATGAGTAACCCCTTCACTGCCAGTGGACGCATACCGAGCTTTCTAAATCATTGCAAAGTCAACGCCAAACTATCCCCAGTCGTCAAAGGAAAGAGGATACAAAGTGGCTTCAGCAAGAGGCATAGATCCTCATGAGCCCGCGCAACTATGGGGGCTCATGAGGATCGATGTCTTTTGCAGTTAGGTGGTGTTCAATTTCTCCCCAGTGAAGGGGTTAATAAAGATAGGGAAGAAGTATGTGTTGTCGAAATAAATCAAGACTGCAGAACAGCAGTGCATTTTACAGTTAGTCGTATTCTTGATGGTTTCTGTCATACTGCTCATCACACACACACACACACACACACACACACACACACACACACACACACTCGCACGCACGCACACACACACACACACACACACACACACACACACACACACGCACACACACACACACGCACGTACACACCCACACACACATACATATACACACACGCACGTACGCACGCACACACGCACACACACACACACACACACACACACACACACACACACACACACACAGATTAACAGCCTTGTGCCTGCCGGTACCCTTACTGTTTGTTTTACCAGTGGCGACATATGCGTGTTTCCATATGTCGCATCCGGCTTCCAACGAAAATGACGCAAATCTTTTAGGAAAATTGCATCATCGCATCAGGTTCGGATCGTATTCGTATTATAGGATTCGTGCTTATGCAATCGTAGCTTTACCCTTAGGTTGTCGGTGGCGGTTCTTGTCGCCATGATTCCTGCCGAAACAAAAACTGCTTTAGGTTAGAGCAAAAGAGTTTCCAATGCGCACAAGGTGGTCGGGCCGACGTCGGCCCGATGACCTTGTGCGCATTGGGGTTAATGCGTTCTCGGCCATCCTCCAAGCGGGCACGCAGCATACAAGCATACAGCTTCGTTTCTGAATGCCGCGCGTCTCAAGCGTGCCGCTAGAGAAAATCTGACACCACATTTCCCTGATGTCCACAGAACAACATCAAGCCATGCTCAAGCCTGCTCCAGGCGCCACAGTACTGCCCGAGCCTCGACTGTCGACGTGACGTCATGGCTCACATAACGGCATTTAAACTTCCTCTGGCCAGTGTCCGCAAAGTTGTGGAGAAGTCAGTCAGCAAGTTAGTCAGAAATGTAGAACGCGCCCTGAAAAAAATGCTGGCCGACGCACAAGACCAATGTCAGAAAGAGGCCATCAAGGACAAATCTTCGTGCGAGGTCAAAGAGACAAAGTCTTGCGCGATAAGTATCGACAAGCACTTGAAGAACGCCGAAAAAAAGGAGAAAGGCCAGATGCTTGTCGTGCTTACGGAGACGCTGTTTCACCATCTCACGCCTAAAGCGGACGACGCGACAACGACTCGGCCACCTTTCCAGACGACAACAACTACAGGTACAACTACAGGTACGACCATGGACAAGTGGCAAGCATTCCAGCCGGACGACGAGGTGGCTCCTTTCATCCGCAGTTTACAGAACAAGGCGAAGAACCTGACACAGCTGCTGAATGTAAGTACGCCGGCCCGTAGGCTCTGTATTTATCCTTGGTCAGGAATCAGCTCTCTACCCAGTGAGCAAATGCCCTCGGATGGACGCCGTCGTCGGCCGCAGTAGGCCTGCGCACGGCTGAAGTCGGCCCGAGGACCTGTGGCGTAATAGCCCAAGGGGGAAAACTAGTTCAAGCTGATTTCTAGAAAATCTGTCAACTTTAAGAAAAATGAATAGAAATGAAAACCATGTGGAAAAAAAACCGATTGTAGACAGTCTTTTTCTGCGGGGTTCAGGTCACTGAGCTCTGAATTGAGTTTAACCCTTTAGCCCCGGTATACTACAGTAGGAGATGATGGATCGACCATGATATTTTAAGGATAGTGCCAGATTAGCTTGGCGCCTGACGGCGCCAAGCTAATCTGACACTACCTTTGAAGTATCGTGGTCTATCCATCTCCTGCAACTGGTACATAGTTGTTAGGTAACACTTCTAAAATTTGGGACGTGAGGTCTTGGGGTTAATCATGCAAGCGATTATTTTCAATTGTTCTCAAAAATGCATATTTACATAGGACATAGACGTAGATGGACACTATAGAGACACGCGCAATATTATCGTCTGTTGTTAATGGTTTGTTACCAGTGTTGAGTTGTGTAATCAGTTGGTTTCTGTTTTTTCTCTAGCGATTGAATTGTTACACTAGACCAACAACAGAATTGTTACACTAGATCAACAACAGAATGCTTTTTATAACTTTATTATAAGTGACAGCAATGACGGTACTGTTTTCTTTGTGTGTCAACAGAACACCAGTGATGTTCACACCGAAAAGGTAAGTTACATAGTCGCATGATACCAGACATTAATACAGACCCTAGCCCTCCTTCGCCATCAACCAATCTCCCCTCCCTCACCCTCCCCAACGCTCTCCACACTTACCCCCCCCCCCTTGCTTTGTTTATTTTGCTTTCCTTTGTCTTAATTCATTCGAGACGTGCCGCCTACGGATACGCGGCGGTTCGCCGCGTATCCGTAGGCGGCACGTCTCGAATGAGTTAACAAGGCTGGAATTGTTATAATCAATGTGCTGTGTGCCATAACCTACCTCAGATGCACTACTTTCGCGCATTTACTCAACAAAAAGTAACACATATCTTCATGATCTTTATAAACGTGCGGAGGCACACGAAGATCCCTACCTTAAATATCCTTATTTAACTTGTAACTAATGTGTCTGTTGTGAACACTGACCGTTGCCAGGTGAGTTGACAGTCCGTCATGTTGTGTTTGTCCTGTGTGCAGTACAACCGCAGCTGCGGTGATGTGTTCAGGACCATGCGACAACGCGACGTGTGTCGATGTGAGACTTACGTGGACTGCAGGCGTTTTGTCATCTCCCGCGTGACGTCATTGCGCACGCCTCTCGAGGCCCTGAAGAACGGCACTGAAACCAGCAACTCCGCCACAGACACGCTGGCCAGCGGCCTCAGCTCGATGCACCACGCACTGGACGACCTGCTCAAGAAACTGGACAGACAGTGCACAGCGAAAACACAGAAATACTGTAAACCCAAAGCCAAAACCTCGCGCGCGGTAAAAAAATGTGTCAAGTACATCCAGACCAAGGTCAACACCGGAAATGGGGACCTGAAGACGGAAGTTGTGTTTGGCTTCTCCAAACACATGGAGTCGTTTGCAAAACAGTTTAATGTTAAGCCAGAAGAACTTCAGAAAATGAGAAGAAAGTGTAACAAAGATTAAACTCTCGACTGCCGAGAAAAAGTGAATATCATCCAAGTGCAAGAATAATAGATAATAAATAAATAAATCAGCGCATTAAATAGGCGCTTTATCCCAATTGAAAATCGGCTCAAAGCGCCGCCGCGAACTAAACCAAGCAAGAACGCTCATGTGAATCACGCACATTTACTCACAGATTATACATAAACACAGGACGTTCACGTGGTGCTAAAAGCAAGCTCAAGCGAGCTAATGACGTTTTGGAAATTCAAATCGTTTATATTTGAAATTTGATTAATTGGGCTGAAGTCGTGGGGGAGGAAGAGCCGGGGTACCCGGAGAAAGAACCCCCGACAGTCCGCCCGAATTAACAGTGACACTTACTAGAGGAGAAATGTCCCAAGCCGGAACCGGGTATCGAACCTCGCACCTCTGGCATTGATGGCAGGCGCTTTTACCGCTGCGCCACGGACCGCCCCTGGGGGGGGGGAGGGGGGGGCTCATGCGGATCTATAACTCTTGCAGAGGCCAATTTGTGTCCATGTCCATTGGACTGTTGCGGCTTTTGGTCGTTGAATGAACACAGATCACAGGAACAAATTATTCGTCCGGTGGCAGGGAAGGGGTTAAAGAACTGTAGCTTTTATATATTTATTTCAGTTTTTGTTGTGCTATGTTCAGGGTATTGAAGCAGTCAACAGGGCCTGTAGAATTCACTCTTTGGCCGTCTGTTACCCTTTTTGCCGAGGTGATTCCTGTGACGAACGATAACCAATGGATTTATTTTGTGAAAATAATGTATACTACTTTATTATGCATATGTTGCTAGATTTGCGACTCACGTCAGCCAATACGTGTCTATATTTTTCAGATACATGAACGCAAGTACCAAAACTACCTGAGTGGGTTGTACAACTATCTGTATCACGCATTTTAATACTGTGTACTAACGACACCTAACAGAACAAAACAACCTAACACAGACAGTTAACACTCCTTGTACCAAAACAACCTAATACAGACATTTAACGCTCTTTGTTCCAAAACAACATAACAGACATTTAACTCATTCTGCCCGCAACACACCACAGCAAGATATGGCTCGACCATGATAGTTCAAGGGTGTGGCAGAATAGCTTGGCGCCTATACTGGCCGATCTGTCATGGCCGATCTGTCATGGCCGATCTGTCTCCTGAATTTAAATGCAGTCCTAACAGGGTAACTCCAAAATGTGGGTATTTCGTACCTCGGACACAATGAGTTAAAGTTGTGTCGAAAAAACCTAACACAGACGTTTAACACTATTTGTACGAAAACAACCTAACACAGTCGTTTAACACTCTGTGTACCAAAACAACCTAACACAGACGTTTAACACTCCTTGTACCAACACTGTGTGACAGACAGTACACTAACACCATGTATCCGAAAAAAGCACAGGTCCTCAACAACTCCGCATCTGCCGGGGCTTTTGAGGATCAGTGCTTCTTGCCGTAAAAAAAGTTTAATGATAACAATAATTATATTACTGGTGGCTGATGAGGTTTACTGAACTGCAGAGAACAATCGGCTATCTCACACTGAGATCAGAAGCAAGAATAACTGTGTGAATCGTGGCGATTGGAAAACCAGAGTGGAGTGAGTGAGACAGAGAGGGAAAGAGAGAATGCGCGCGCGCGCGCGCGCGTGTGTGTGTGTGTGTGTGTGTGTGTGTGTGTGTGTGTGTGTATGTGTGTTTGTGTGTGTGTATGTGTGTGTGTGTGTGTGGGGGGGGGGGTGCGTGCGTGCTTGCGCCCTCGCGTGCTCGCGCAATATTTATTGCACATTGTATCGTTTTCAGCACAATAAACTCGTCCTTTGATGTGTAATTGTTCCACAGCGTGTATGTGCCATGCACAGTCTATATAGTATGTCTTAAAGACAATAAACAATAAACAGTATAAAAAAGAACGCAAGTTTCGTCACAGTGTTTACCAGAGTGCATGCTGTGTGTTACTTTTTGTTTGTTATGTTGGTTGGTTGTTTGGCTGCGTGGTCGATCGGAATTATGTAAGTTTACACGTACTTTCTTTTGTTGGTATACACACACGGTCGCGCGCGCGCGCGCGCGCACACACTAATGCACATACACCTTGACACCTATCTATCTATCTATCTATCTATCTATCTATCTATCTATCTATCTATCTACCTACCTACCTACCTACCTACTACCTACCTACCTACCTACCTACCTACCTACCTATCTATCTATCTATCTACCTATCTATCTATCTATCTATCTTTCTATCTATCTATCTATCTATCTATCTATCTATCTATCTATCTATCTATCTATCTATATCCCGTAGTCTTGCCGACCGTTGGGGCACCACTGATGACTTGGCAACCAGGTCCCTCCATTCCTCTCTGTTCTCTGCCATTCTTAGCGTATCACCCAGCCTCAGTCCTGTCCACTCTGAGATATTGTCCTCCCATTTTTTCCTCTGGCTTCCTCTCCTTCGTCCTCCTTGCACAGTGCCTTGCAGGATTGTTTTGGCAAGCCCTGCTGAACGCGTGACATGCCCATACCACTTCAGTTTGCGGTTTTTTTTCACAAGAGCTAATAGGTCTTCATAGGGCCCGATGGCTTGTCTGATTCTGCTTCCCACTTCTTCGTTCGTGATGTCATCCTTGTATGAAATGCCAAGCAGTCTTCGAAAACATCTCATTTCAGTGGCTTGTATCCTCCTTTCAAGGTCTGCTGTGAGGGTCCATGACTCGCAGGCGCTAGGCATACAAGAACACTGAGATGACTAAGGAGCGCATCAGTCTGATCTTGGAGCAGAGTGTGATGTTTCTGTCCTTCCATATGGTCTTCAATCTTGTCAGTGCTGTTGTTGTCTGCGCAATCCTGGACAGTATTTTTGGTTTTGATCCCTCATCTGTCACAATGGCTCCTAAGTATTTTAATTTATTAACTGTTTCTAGTCAGTTTTGGCTTCCAATCATGACGTCAGTGCCAATGCCACTGGTGTTATTTGTCATCAGTTTGGTCTTCTCTGCACTGATCTCCATCCCATACGCAATGGCTGTACTGTCCAGCTTCTCCGCCAGCCGAGCTAGCTCCTTCTCTGTTCCTGCAAGGCCATCAATGTCGTCCGCAAAGCGCAAGTTCGTGATTGTTCTGCCTCCAATACTGACAGTTCCTTCATGATCTTTCAGAGCGTCTGTCATGATTCTTTCCAGAAAGATGTTGAAAAGAGTAGGTGAGAGCAAGCAGCCTTGTCTGACTCCGACTGTAGTACTAAACTAGTTTCCTATTTTGCCGTTGAAGCAGACTGCGCTTGTGGCCTTGTTGTAAAGGTTTGCTATGACTTTGATCAGGTTGGCATTATGTTGTATAGCTTCATGGTGGACCAAAGGGCTGCATGCCACACCCTGTCAAACGCTTTCTTAAAATCCACAAAGACATGATAGAGGTCTTGCTGGTGCTGGAGGTACCTCTCATATAGAACTCTCAGGTTGAAGATCTGCTCAGTTGTGCTGCGCCCTGGTCTGAATCCTGCCTGTTCCTCAGCTTTGATTTCCTCTGCCTGTGGCTTCAGCCTGTTCAATAGGATCTTTAACGTGACTTTGCTTGAGTGGCATATAAGACTGATCGTGCGATAATTATGGCATTGATGTACGTTGCCTTTTTGGGGGGAAAGTTATTATAAGTGATTGGGTCCATGGTGTGGGCCAATCCCCTGACTGCCAGATCTTATTGCAGATTGTTAGTAAGGCGCTTATCATGTCTTCTCCCCCTTCTTGGACTAGTTCTGCAGGGATGTTGTCTGCTCCTGCTGCCTTCCCTTTTTTCAGCGACTTCACTGCAGCCTCTACTTCCTCTCGGAAGATAGGATAGTTGCCATTGTTGGTCAGGGGTGGGTTGACAAATATGCCTGGGTCCCCTGTAGCTCGGTGGTTGTACAAATCTGAGCAGTACTCTGTCCATCTCTTCAGTATGTCTTGGTCTTCCGTAAGATAGTTCCCTTCACTATCTTGAATGATCGAGGAGTGTCCTTGTTTTACACTGGTCAGGTCTTTCACCAGGTGGTATGCTTTTTTGCTATTATTTTTGTAAGTCACACCAGAATCAAGTTTGACCTCGAGAAACTGAAAGACCCATAGGTAGCGGAAGCTTTCAGGCAAAGATAGGAGGAAAATTCGCGCCACTGCTACTTCTAGGTGCAGAAGACACGGATGTGGACACACTGATCGACACATTTAACACTGCTGTAACCCAAACAACCAGTGAGATCCTTGGCAAACACCGACAAGCAAAGAAACCTTGGGTTACAGCTGACATCTTTGTTCTATGTGACAAGCGTCGAGAATAAAAGAAAAAGAAATCAGAGGTAGAAGGAGCTAAACAATACAGGGAAATTAACCAGGATATCAAGAAAAGCATGAAAAAGGCAAATAATAAGTGGATTGAAGATCAGTGTAAACACGTAGAAGAAAATCTGAAAAAAATAATAGCAAAAAGGCATACCTTGACACCTGCACACAGACTAAAACTGAACATTTTGTACGAATCCGCAAAGAAAAAGCACTTTATTATTTTGTGTGTGTGTGTGTGTGTGTGTGTGTGTGTGTGTGTGTGTGTGTGTGTGTGTGTGTGTGTGTGTGTGTGTGTGTGTGTGTGTGTGTGTGTTTGTGTGTGTGTGTGTGCGTGTGTTTGTGTGTGTGTGTGTGTGTGTGTGTGTGTTTGTGTGTGTGTGCACTGGACAATTTGCAGTGAAATGCCCCTGGGGCCATTTGCGCGAGTGAACTTAGTCCTGCGCCATCCAATAAGCAAGGTGCTCCGCTATAGTGCCACAACACCAATCCGCAGTAGCGGAGCACCTTGCGGAATGCTCAGTGGCGGGCGGAGGACAAAGTTCACTCATGCAACCGACCCAGTACCATTTTTGGGGGTCGTATCGAACTATACGCATCAAAAACCGTAACACCACATCACACCAAACCACATCACACATCATACCACACTATACGTCACCATACTAGACAACATGTCATCATACCACACTACAACAACACAGCACACCACACAAAATCACAGCACACCACATCGCACTGCGCCATACCATATCATACCAAACCACACCACGTAACACCACATCACACCATATCGCACCGTATCATACGTTGCCTGATCATACCAAACCTCACCACGTAACACCACGGCACACTACATCATACCACACCTTAACCCATTCCGCCCGCGACGCACCACAGCAAGATATGGCTCGACCATGATAGTTCAAGGGTGGTGGAAGAATATTTTGCGCCTGTTGGCGCCAAGCTATTCTGCCACCAGCCTGGAACTATCATGGTAGATCTGTCTTCTGATTTGTAACGCAGTCCTCAGAGGATAACTCCATAACATATCATACCATACCACAACATATCACACCATACCACACCACACCATCATACCATGCCATTACATACCACACATTACACACGACACCAGCTCACACCACACCAAACTTCATCGTACCACAACATCACATACCACACCCTGCTTCACCTCATACCACAACATCACATACCGCACCCTCTTCACCTCATATCACAACATCACATACCGCACCCCGCTTCACCTCACACCACAACATCACATACCGCACCCCGCTTCACCTCATATACACAACTTCACATACCGCACCCCGCTTCACCTAATACCACAACAATACATTCTGCACCCCGCTTCACCTCATACCACAACATCACATACCTCACCCCGCAAACCGCTTCACCTCATACCACATCAGATACCGCACCCCGCTTCACCTCATACCACAACATCAATCCAGAACAATCAATCAATCAATCGGGCACCGGGTCTCCGGCTCACGGTTTGATACGCGGTTTTGGGGCGGGGCGATCGTGTGCATCCCTTGGGGATGTATGTGGTCGTCTTGTTGCGTGCCTGTGTGTTTTTCTGTGGGCTGGTGGGTGCCTGTTGGGTGGGGTTGGTGGCTCTGGCTGGTTGTCTTCCGTCCCCCCCCCCCCCCTCCCTTTTTTTTTTTTTTTTTTTTTTTTTCCCCTTCCTCCTTACTCCTTCCCCCCCTTCCCCCCCCCCCCCCGCCCCCATCTCTCTCTCTCTCTCTCTCTCTCTCTCTCTCTCTCTCTCTCTCTCTCTCTCTCTCTCTCTCTCTCTCTCTCTCTCTCTCTCTCTCTCTCTCTCTCTCTCTCTCCCCCTTATTTTTTGAGTTACCCTTGAAGACGGTTTCACAACTACCTACTCTCCACTTATACCAATATTCTCTTACTGAATTTGATTCTTTGCTTTGTTTTCATGACTTATTACTTGTTGTGTACCGTGCTAAATGCTGGGTTTTTTTTCCCGGGGTCCTCCCGTTTTTCCCCGAGGTAGTCCTCAACTTGAAGGTGATATAAAGTTTGCCTTCGGGTTGGTGTTTAGCAGGCTTTGTGTATTAGACACTCAGCCTACTTCGTGCCCAAGGGTACTCCCCATTCGTTCTCTCTCTCTTTCTCTCTCTCCGTCTCGCTCTCTCTCTCTCTCTCTCTTTCTCTCTCTCCGTCTCGCTCTCTCTCTCTCTTTCTCTGGCCTCATCTACACGCCTTTTCTTTCGCTCGCTCCTGCACGTGCTTGCACACACTCTTGTCTCTCGTGTTCAGGTTCTTTCCGAGTCTCTCTCTTACGCGATTTTTCGTTGACGTCATTTTTACTTTTTCCGCACTTTTGTTCTTCCTTTTCTTTTATTTTACGTCACCTCCTTCAGTTGCCACATTCCTTCTGCCATTGAAGATAAGTAGCGGCTAATCTCTATGTTTGTTTGTTTGTCTATTTTGACAAAGGGTATTTACCCGAAATATTAATAAATTGTGTTGTACCCGTCTTTTCTAAGCGTGTTTCTTTCTCCGTTGGGTACTTCTTTTTATACCACAACATCACATACCGCATCCCGCTTTACATCATACCAAAACATCACCTACCGCACCCCGCTTCACCTCAACCACAACATCACATACCGCACCCCGCTTCACATCAGACAGTCATAAACCCTTTTAGCCCCATGCCAAGGTCCATTCGAGGTGTTGTCTATAGGCTAATGACACCAGTTGCAGGAGATGGCTTGACCATGATAATTGAAGGGTAGTAACAGATTAGCTTGGCGCCTGAAAGCGCCAAGCTAATCTGGTACTACCCTTGAATTATTATGATCAAGCCATCTCCTGCTGTAGGGATCCGAGGCTAATAGGGTTAACAATGAAGATGCACTGAAGGAAGCGGGTACGGGTGATGTAGACACATATCCCCTACGATTGATTAAACTACGATTAACAAAAATTACTGATTTAAAATAATAGCATCCCCATTGACAAAATGTCTACGGCCCCCACGACGGCCGCAGTGGGACCGCGCACAGTCGTGCGCGAGCCTACTGCGGCCGTCGAGAGGCCAAGGACCTTTGCTTACTGGGATTCACGTTTCACGATACAGGGAGATAATGGATAAACAAAGCTACCGTTTTCACCAACTCCTCCCAATGCCTGAAAACAGCGAGATGTAGCGTTTGAGGGGGAGGGAGAGGGGGGGGGGCGCTTCCCATGGAGGAAAGGTCCTCGGACCGACGACGGCCGCCGTGGGCCCGCGCACGACAGTGCGTGGGCCCACTGCGGCCGATATCGGCCCCGAAGGTCCTTTTCTTATTGGGTTGGGAGACTATTCTGGCTCGCGGTGTCATACATGACGGAATAGACTCTGAGACGGTAGAAAATCGGTCGTACCTTCACTTTTTTACAAATAGAACCTGAAACCATATGTAATAATAAAGTGGACACGAAAAAGGATAAAATGCTCTAAAACAGGCATGCAAAATTATACCTTACTGGTCTTATAGTCATCGTGGCTTCGACATACTTGCTTACTTGCTTAATTCCTTGGATTCCTCGTGGAACAAAGGGCCTCTGCAACAGTCCTCCAGCGCACTCGGTTCTGGGCAGCCTTTTTCAGTTCACCCCACGACAGGTTGCAGCTCTTCATTTCTTCTTCACAGGATCGTCTCCAGGTGGTCTTAGGGCGACCGACCCGTCTCTTTCCTTGGGGGTTCCACTGCAAAGCCTGCCGGGTGATGTCCTGTGGGGGTTTCCGCAGGGTGTGTCCTATCCATCGCCATTTCCGCCTGGCAATCTGCTGGTCGATGGGATCTTGGTTTGTCCGCTGCCACAAATCGGTATTCTTTATTTTGTCTGTCCACCTGATCTTCAGTATGTTGCGAAGGCAGCCGTCGACATAAAACATGTGAAAATATTCTCCGAAAAACAATGGCAGCCCCGCTGACCTCTTCACACTCTGAGCGTATCACTGCTCACATATCGGCGTCTGCCGCACACCGTGGAAGAGCGCAGCGCGAATACATCCTATCTATTTCCATTTAGGTCAGCAAGTTTGTAGGTCAAATTAATTTTCCACGTACCCTAACCGTTAGCCATGTGCATGGTCTATGTTGCAAAGCGACGCGTTAAATCATATGAAAAACAGATTTAACCACCACTGCTACAGAGATAATGTTCATGGGGCCTTGTAAAGAATGCGTTCGCTCAGTTTGCAAGTAGTCCTTGTGAAGAAATAAGTAGGACATCTGCATGATTAATTCTCAGGGGGAGAAAACAGAAGTTATTGTTCCTGACTGAACTGAACTTAACTGAAACTTTATTTTGTAAGGACGAAGACTAAAATAGTAGGCCCGCAGGCATTTTTACATGTCTGTCCTTAATAATATTTAAAATATAACATGAGAAAAGGTAACAAGACAAATACAATTAAATATTAAAAGATAATAATAATAATAATAATAATAATAATAATAATAATAATTATTATTATTATTATTATTATTATTATTATTATTATTATTATTATTATTATTATTATTATTATTATTATTATAACAATAATAAAGACACACAGACACAAATTGACTAGGAGCGTCAGTCGAGGGGCATTAAACTCTTGCCATAACTGTCATAACTTCGGTTAACTGTGTTAATATGTGGCAAGTTACCGTCGTCCAGTGTCACGATATCGATCTAGAAGGGGAAAAAATACCAGCAAACAAAATTAACAAGATTGTTCAAACGGCCTACACACGATAGACCATACCCGGCTCACGGCCTTCCATGCTACACTGCAGACATGTCTGTGCAGTGACACGCAACGAATGGGAATGAGGTCACCGGGGCTGCCATGTTTTCGGAGCGAAGTTTCGCTTTATTCCCTTAGAGTACCGGTAACCCAATGCGCAAAGGCCTTCGGGCCGATATCGGCCGCCGTTGGCCCGCGCACGGGTCAACGGCCTTTACGCATTCGGAAGGTCTGGCTGGACATGATTGTAGAGAGTATTCTACCTTTGCCCACTTTATTATCAAATTATATTCCGGTTTCAGTTTCTATTTTAACTCATTCAAAATGCCGCCGGCAACGCTATTCGACACTTCTGCAGCTATTAATGCGTGGCTCCTTGAAATAGTTAAAACAAGATGGGACCACATCCCAAATTTGTTCCTGTTTTTAAGTTTATCCTTCTGATCCATCTCCCTCTACCCTAACCCACCTTCTGATCCACACACGGCACACAGAACAAAGACGGACACGCGGCACTTTGCGTGTAGCGACATATCTATTCTGAAGGAGAATAACAGCACGAGCAGCGAAATGACGTCAATATATTAACTCATTCGAAACGTGCCGTATCCGGAGGCGGCACGTCTCGAATGAGTTAAGCATCACGACATGACATTGTTAGTTCCAAGACGCCGTGCCACGTTCACAGTGACGAAAATGGCGTTATACGTCACTCATCTACTAATGGTCAGAACTTAAGGGCCACTTTTTATCGCAGACAACACCACACAAATAATGTAACAATACTTGGAGTCAGTACTTTGCTAATTTATTCAGTAACAATTTCATTTAACTCATTCTACCCCAACAGCAAAATCCCAAAATTTTGCCGTTGTCCTCTGAAGACCGCATTGCAGTGCAGGACACAGATCGACCATGATAGTTCAAGGGTGATGCCAGAATAGCTTGGCGCCCATAGGCGCCAAGCTATTCTGGCATCACCCTTGAACTATCATGGTCGATCCTTATCTTGCTGTGGTGTGTCTGGGGTAGAATGAGTTAAGTTTTGAGTAAATCAAGCAATTGTAACACCAGCAGTACGTTAAAATGTTCACCCACCCCTCATTTGAAAAGCCACACAAGACTGGTTCAGTCAGTAGCGAGTGTACCCACCGTTTGCAGCCAAGCATTCGATGCAGCGTTGACGCATGGAGTTCACCAGGGTTCGGAGAACTTGTTGTGGGATCGCTTCCCACTCTTGATGCAGGAACTGAGTCAGCTGGGGTACGCCTTGAGGTGGGGGGTGGTTGCTGACTACACGTTGCCCCAGCACGTCCCAAAGTTGTTCGATAGGAGCCAGATCAGGTGGACGAACTGACCACTCCATCCTCATGATGCCCCGTTACTCAAGGTACTCATCCACCACACAGGCGCGATGAGGTCGAGTGTTGTCGCCCTGCACAACAGCATTGTCGCCTAAGGCTTGGAGAGCTGGCTGGATGAGGGGTTGCACAATCTCGTCCCGATAGCGCAGTCCAGTCAGGGTGCCTCGGATAACGTGGAGGATGCCTTCCCTGCTGAAGCCTGCCAGACCATGACTGAGCCTCCCCCCTAGCGATCCACCTCTTGGACGCATCCATCCGTGAATCGCTCGCCTTGGCGTCTCCAAACGATCACCCTGCCGTCGTTGAAGGACACAGTGAACCGTGACTCATCAGTACACAGAACCTGAGTCCACTGGAGTCTGTTCCACCTCACATGTTGACGACACCAGGCAACCCGGACTCTGCTATGAGCTAGAGTGAGGAGTATTCTCACTGCTGCTCTGCATGAAGCCAGGCCAATTTCGCGCAGACGTCGGCAGACTGTGCTTCTGCTGACGTTAACGTTTGCAGCTTGCATCAGTTGACATCGCAGTGTGGTTGACGTGACAGTTCGGTCGCGCAGAGCCGCCACACAGAGGTATCTGACTTCCCTTCTGCTGGTGCAGCGCAGGCGTCCTGAGCAGGGTCGTCGTTCTGCCCTTCCAGTTTCTTGGAATCGTGCCAGCAGCCTCTGGATCACTAAATGGGACACCCCAAGACGTCTCCCAACTTCTCGTCTGGAAATTCCATCCTGCAGCCATGCAAGCGCCCGGCCTTGATCTACTGGCGTTAGGCTTCGTCGTGGTGGCATGGTTAGGAAAGTGACAATTATGCCACTACTGTACCGGTATTTGTAGAGAAACAGAATTGCTCAGTGTTCACGACTGACCCCTTTAGCACGTGCATCACGACTTTACCGAGTTTTTCCACCTGCCTGCCACTATCGCTTTCCAATATCGCACAGATTTTCACCAAAATATTACGATGTTTCACGTGCATTTGACACGTTCGCTAAAATTGATGAATTGTTGTCTATTGTTCCCTGTACAGTGGACTGTCTAAGGTCAACTTTTAACCCATTTGGATCGAAAAACATTGTATTTTATTGGCGTACTTGCGACGATAAACAATGACACAAAAACGTGGGGTGACCCTTAAGTTTTGACCATTAGTATATTAGAGGATCAACCTTTGCAATTTTCTAGATGATTTTCTCACCTAAGGCTTACACGTCACAATTTGACCTAATCCTACCCAAGAGCTGGAACAAACAGCAGGCTTATGCAAACACTGTTTATGAAAAATCATGCGGGTTTTAATGACCGTAAGAAAATGTCAAAGTTCCGTTAACTGTTTTAAAAAATGACTCAGAAAAAGTGGTGCCGAAAATTACAATTGCATTCTAATCGTACCCGACAGCCGAGACAAACTGTTTTGTAAATACTGTTTAATAAGAAGATGATTTCATCCCAAAATCTATCGTATTGTTTGGAGCTCACATGTGGTTTTTTTCTTTTAGGAACATTCAGAGCTGTTCATTTTTTTTTCTTATCCTCATCCATTTCCCTCCTCTCTAAGCCTACTTCTGATCAACACACACCCGTCGCCCGAGCACACAAATAAAGACGGACACACGGCGCTTCCTGTCATTAGTACGCTTTGTGGGCTCGTGTAACGACAGGAATCTGAAGAAGAGTAGCAGGGGCAGCAAGATGACGTCACTATAAGCTTCACGTCATGGCATCGCTAGTCTCATCACGCCGTGTACACAGTGACGAATTTGATGTTTCACGTCACTCATCCGAAAGGCACGCAGCCTCTTTCAGGGCTGACTGTTTTGTTCCACACAGCGTCTTCCAGGGCTGACTGTTTGATGAGAGTATATAACGTCTCCAAAACTCGGAAAAATGAATTCAAAAAGTTGGAGAGGTACAACGCTGGTTTACGAACCCATTCAACATTTTCATTTATTTTCATCTTGTTACTTCTTTACCAGAATGCGGGTCCCGCCCGCCCAGCACATCGTGTGCATTCTCCGGAACGCGCTCCGAGCAGCCCCATTTCAAGTCTAGCGTATTTTCAATACGGTAGACAAAAATCATATGGGTATTAACGAGAAGATTGCTTTTCTCGTAAAAAAATCAATTTGTTGTCAGACTAAGTGGTAAAAAGCAAGAACGGTCCCACCCAGATATGCATGCTGTCACTCTGGTCCCGACGCCTCAAAATATCCGAGCAGAAGAATGTGAAGCACTCGGGGGCGTTTCGATCGGTATTCGTAGTTAGTAACTACAGGCTCCGATTTACTCATCAGGGAACCGGCCTACAATTCTCAGTCCATTCCTTGGTGTATTCCTCTCAGTGTGTCGCATTTTATTCCTTACATTAGGACATGTTGTCCGTGTAGTCAATGTATGTAACTGTAGTCCTGACGCGGCATTATTGATGTCAAGTATGATCGCTGCAAATCCTTGCAGTATTCCTGACGCGGTGTTATTGGTGTCAAGTATGATCGCTTTCAAATCCTTGCAGTATTCCTGACGCGGTGTTATTGGTGTCAAGTATGATCGCTTTCAAATCCTTGCAGGGTCCAGTCTTATGTCGGGATACGATTGTATCGCCGCGTCTTCTGTTCCCTCGGCGCTTGTGCCTGTCAGGTCCAAGGTCATTTCCTGCTCAGCGGGGCTTAGCCGCGATAAGACACAAGGAAGCGTTGGGAGTCTGCGTGTATGGACGTGGGAGTCATATTCTTTGTTTATTCATCCGTCCGTTTTGACGGATCAATCCCAGACTTAGCGTCGTTGTTGTCGTTGTTGATTCTCAGTGTATTCGTGTTTGTAGACGATGCCGGTTGTTTGTGTGGCTGTGTTGCCTTACATATCCCAGACTGGTGTTTGTAGTATTGCCCTCTGTGTAGATGGTACGCAGTGTTGCCGTGGGGCAGATCTCACAGTTGATACTTTAAAATCAGTTTAATGTTGTAGCTGTTGCTGCTCTTTTGGTGTGGCTGTCGTTTTGTTGATCGCTGTTGTTGCCGTTGGCTTGTTGGGCCGCCTGAATTGTATACCGTATTGGTGGTAGGTGCCGGGTTTTGTCGTTGTAGAAGAGCCTTCATTTCTTCGAGTGCTTCACAGCCATAGTTGGCCTTGCTTGTTGCGAGTGTTTCAGTCCTCCTTTCACTTTTGTGCGCTTTAAAACGAGTTCTTTGTGACCAGTGTTGCCTGGTGTTGTAGATTAAAGTTGGTGCGGCTGCGTTGTTTAGTGGTCGATGCCGGGGCGAAGTAGGCAGTGTCCGTTTCCTCTATTCTTAGTCTGTGTTGTTACCGGGTGGCTTGTCTTTCTCGTTGGCGGGAGGTAAGTCTTTTAGCAAACAGTATGACGTCATAACGTGTAGCGATTCATGACAGATGTCACTTCAGTTAAGGGTTTTGCCGTGGGGGGCTCCTGGGCCGATTGTTGGCCTCGGTTGAGTAGCTGGCTCACACGCGTCTTGTTAAAGCAGCAGAAAATAGGATCGCAGTGTAGTTTGTCCCTTGTTCTATCTTGTCGGTCGTGTGGTGTTTTATTTTCCCGCCAGGATTTCCAGCATTTTTCAGGCGTGGGGGACGAGTTACTTGGTTGTTTTCGTTCCATCCACCCTTTCTCAGGTGGCTGGGGAATGAGTTTCAACCACCCTATTTTAGGTCTGGGGAGTGAGTCTCAACCCCCCTATTTCAGGTGTGGGAGAATGGTCGATGAGTTCCTTCTTGCTTGTGGTTTTCTTGGTTATTTTCGTTCCATCCACCCTTTGTCAGGTGTGGGGAATGAGTCTCAACCATGTGGTTAAAAAGCAAGACCGGTCCCACCCAGGTATGCATCCTGTCACTCTGGTCCCGAAAATAATTAATTATCACTCTAAATGTTGAAGAGAAACAACGCTGGTTAACAAACTCATTCAAAGCCTTCTTTTTAATCTAGCTGCATGCAAAATATCCAGTAAAAATAAGCACAATTACGGACTCTAGTGTGGATCAACCGGGTTTTGTGAAACGACCATTTTCTAACCAATGTGCATCTTAATCAAATTCTTTTTTTAAAAAACTTCCTCCAGATTATTCTTTTAGGGACAATATCCTAAATTTTCCGCCCTCAAACGTGGGCTCTCGTCGTTCACACACACACACACACACACACACACACACACACACACACACACACACACACACACACACACACACACACACACACGGCGTTTGTCGCTTACAGTACGTTCTCCAGCAAGGTTTTTGTAGCTAGACGTGACGTCATTTTCATCTTGTCACTTCTCTGCCAGAATTTCGGGCCAGCATACCCAAAACGTCATCTGCATGCTCTGGAACGCGCTCCGGCGAGCCCCATTTCAAAGTTGTTCCTACTTTTAAATAGGAATAACAAAAATCAACGTTGAGCCTATGACATACTGATTTCTTCCCGTGCCCGAGTCTTTTTCATCAGCTATAAAATGGCTGGCCAGAAGGTTGGGAGACAATGTACAGCTTGCACAAAGTCCTTCCCCTCGCCGAAAGTTTAAACGTCCGTGTGGTGGCCAAAAACGCCGGTCACGTACTATGAGTTTAGGACACGCCCACCCACCTAAACACCCTTCCACAGAAAACTACAAACACAGGGAATCATTTGTAGCTTTTTCTTTCATGTCGACATTTTCAAGGGAAGCAACAACAAAAACTAAAAAAAAAACCTCACTCAATCCCAGCACAACTGCGTGTTCTATGACTCAAAAAGGAAACACCAGTGTGAAAGGTGTAGGTTACCACCTACAGGATGAATCACGATAATTCACACCCATTTAATAATTTAATAATAATTTAATGATAACACATAGTGTTGTTCTCCAGAAAAAAAACCCACTGCACTCACTGATCTAAGAAACAAAAAATAAACATGGCCGCATTTTCCAAAGTCTGGAGGCGTCACCTAACGACCAGTTGCAGTAGATGAGTCGACCATGATAATTGAAGGGTAGTGCCAATCTTGCACTATCCTTGAATGATCGTGGTCGATCCTTCTCCTGCTGCAGTGTGCAAAATGTGCTTTTGAAAAATTGACAAGGAACTTTGCCTCTGGCGTGTCTCCTTGACATCTTGCCTTCATCAAAGTCGGCATGAAGTCCGTGTTCAGCTGTTGAGAAACACATCTAGATCTGTAACGTTCCTAGCCGTCACAAATCCGACCAAATGGTGACTCTTGTAAGCAGTCAGCTCCTTGGCGGGCTTTGATTGCTAAGAATCCAGTTCGCCAACACCAGGTGATCAATGTTTCCTCATCTAAGACTTGCTGTGATTTTTTTCGCCATCGATATGAGAACGCACACGTACTAGACGTTCTCCACTGTCTGATGATGTACACAAACCAAGGGGAATCAGCCTCACCTATCTGGTTTGTGAGTGTCTGATGATGGTAATGGTGGGGAAAAGTACCCTGCATAAAAAGCAGAACATCCGTTCATTCTGAGGTAAAAGCTTCAAATTTGTACACTGCTATATGCAAGCTACATTATAGTACTTACAGATAAGGATATAGACCAATGGCTATTGTTCAAGGGTAGTGCCAGAATAGCGGCTTGGCGCCTCTAGGCCTTCAGGCGACAAACTATTCTGGCACCACCATTTAACTGTTTTAGTCAAACTTATTTCACACACTGGTGTATTCCGAATAATAATGGTTAAGACATACTGAGAACATTATCAAGAGAGTATTGAAATGTATTAACCCTTTACTGCCTGGAGTGGGTTGATTCAAAGGGTTACTGTGACCTGCTGAAGCTATGCTTTCATAAACACGAATCCGATACGAATTCGATTCGTATCCAAAGCTTGTCCGAAACTGGAAGGTTCGTGCGAGTCCTTTTCATGCTTGTGTGTTGCCACCTGCCTGATGCAGAAACGAATTCGCATCGAACGGAAAATGACGCAATTTTTCAAAGGAAATTGCATCACTGCGTTGGGTTCGGATCGTAGTTGTATCGGATTCGTGCTGTTGGAACCGCAGCGTAAAGTGTGTAAATGCAAGACAATAACAAACACATACACAAACAGGTTGAAGACAGATTCAAACCAAACATGTCTTCTTAACCCCTTCACTGCCAGTGGACATAGATTGTGTTCTTTTTAATCTTGGTTAGTTTAATGCTAAAGAGTTTAGCCGTGCAAGGAACGTTTTTACAAAGTGGCGTCAGCACTTAAGAGGCATTATGTCTATAGTTGCATTGTGTTCGTTTTTCTCGACAGTGCAAGGGGTAACTCATTTGAGACGTGTCGTGTCCGGCACGTCTCAAATGAGTTAAAGATGTCTTTGCTTTGTTTTGTTTTTGGGGTTGTTTTTTTTTAGTTTTTGTTTTTTCTATCTCAAGCAACAAAACGTTTTCTGGCCCGCGACGGCCGCAGTGGGCCGCGCACAGCCGTCGTGGGCCGAGAACCTTTGCTCAGTGGAATGTGTGTTACTAGTGACGCTTTGTTTGAGACTCACGACTCCCAACAACGAACGGATAGCCAGATGCTGGCTTGTTTTTGCTTATGGGACAAGCTGGTTATCCGCCGTCGCCTCGCTCTCGTTGGTTGTTGGCAGTCGTTTGGCGTGCACGCAACCTCACTCGTAGCGCCCTGACCATCAGCCTCAGTCATGCATGACCAGTATCATTCTTTTTCTTTTTATCTAGTATTTTTTAAAAGTTTTTTATTTCTTTATTTATTATGAATTTTATTTTTAAAATTCATGTTTTTTTTAAATATTCATTTATTATTATGTATTTATTTTATGTTTATTTATTTATTATTTCTTTATTTATTTATTGTTTATTTCTTTATTATTTATTTTATTTCTTTAGTTTTCTTTTCTTTTTTATTTTGTTGGGTGAGGGGGGAGAGGGGGGAAAGTAACGTCTGTGCCATCGCAAAGATGACTAAATAATTTTGTAGATTGTACACGGTCAGGACAAAGTTTCAATTTCAAGTTTCAAAAAGTACAAAATCAGTCATTTGTAATTAGTCAGGACAGAATTAAACTCTTTCTAAAATACACCGAGCACTCTTAGAGATAAAGATAGTCCCCCACAGTGGCTCTGCACAAACTGGGACATTTCTCGCTTGCACTTCACCCATATCTTTTGCCTGGGCAACAGTCAGCAGGCGACTCCCCGCCACGTTCTTGTCTGCAGGACTACAGAAGTACAAAGAGTCAGCAAAAGTGTCAATTTCATGCACCACTTGCATGGTTAAAGCATCGGCAAAAGGCATAGATCCTCACAAGCCCCCGCAATTGAGGGGGCTTATGAGGATCTATGCCTTTTGCAGAATTTTCAAGGGTGGGCTATTCTTAATAAAGGCCGATTGTACTTTGAAAGCACGACCGGAAAGAACCGATTCTCCCCTTAGGCAGTCATAAGCAATCTGATTGGTTGTTACTTCTGAATGAGGCATGTAGTACGTGATGTTGCAATGTCTGTGTTGACTTTTTTTCCGGGGCGAGTAGGGTGGATAGTGGGATAAGGCGAATGGGTTAGTAGGTTAGCGAAATTATTTTAGTGGTTTTTGATTAAGGAGTTCTGTTGGTTGCTGTTTACACCGTTCACTTTTCTGGTGGTAATGCAAGAGTTGTCGAATTTGTTGTTACTGTTACTGTTGTTTTTGTTGTTGTTGTTGTTGTTGTTGATGGTGGTGGTGGTGGTGGTGATGTCGTCGTTGATGTTGTCTCTACCGCAGCAATAGATTGATGTTCAGCATGCAGACTGACAAATACATTATAGACAAAATAACCGAAAGATGAAAGAAACACGCTTAAAAAAGACCGTTACAACACATTTGTGTTGTAACTGTTTTTTTTAAAAAGCGTGTTTCTTTCTTCCTTTGGTTCTTCTCTGCATTTCATACGCTTGGCAGTCACCTGGTTTGGTGTGGATTGCGACATCTAGACACATTTACTTGTGATATTGGCGTGACGCGGCACCAGAGTCCGGTTCATCCCACACACTGTTTGACAGAAACAAAGAAGCAAACAACCGCGCATCAAATCAACCATTATTAACTTATTCAGCCCGGACACACCATAGCAAGACTTGGATCGACCATGGAAGTTCAAGGGTGGTGCCAGAATAGCTTGGCGCCCATAGGCGCCAAGATATTCTGGCACCACCCATGAACTATCATGTTCGATCTGCCTCTAGAACTGTAATACAGTCTTTCAGAGGGCAACTTCAAAATTTGGGGATTTCGGTCCTCGGGTAGAATGTGTTCAAACCAACCAACAAACGAACAAACAAATACAAAGTAACAACAAACAAACAAACAAACAACGCACTCAGAAACAATTGCAGTTTATGAGGAGGGTCAGGATGGGATCTCTCACTTCGCAAGTTCCATATGCGTTCCGCCACACCCACCAGAAGTTTCCGTCGATATCGTGAAGAAACTATTGCACAGATCGAGCAAAGAAAGACACTTGGCAGACCGGCACACACAATAATGCGCTGTGTGCGTGTACGTCAGACTTGAACAATCTGAAATCGCCTTCCGTTCTCAATACACACACACACACACACACACACACACACACACACACACACACACACACACACACACACACACAGAGAGAGAGAGAGAGAGAGAGAGAGAGAGAGAGAGAGAGAGAGAGAGAGAGAGAGAGATAGAGAGAGAGACAGAGAGACAGAGAGACAGAGAAACAGAGAGACAGAGAGACAGAGAAACAGAGAGAGAGAGAGAGAGAGAGAGAGAGAGAGAGAGAGAGAGAGAGAGAGAGAGAGAGAGAGAGAGAGAAACACACACACACGCACATATACACACACGCACGCACACCACATGCACACACGCACACACAAACAAACAAACACACACACACACACACACACACACACACACACACACACACACACACACACACACACACACACACAACGACATTTTTATTTCCTGTTGATATCCGGTGCACTGAGAGTAGCCATTAAACTCAGTGCGGAAACACCCGGCGTGTGGTGCTCCTTCTGCTGCTACTGTTAGTCACCTTACAATATTAGTGCCAGTAACCACCACCCTGGATGCATACGAAACTAACGGCTTTAAAACATAACATTATTCTGTCCAATCATTTTGCTGCTAGTGGAGTAGTTTTATCGACGGGATTCCGATAGGAATGGCGTCGACAAAAGTACTCAACTAGCCTTAATATGAAAACTTGATTCATTTTTTTTTTTTGTTTTCCCTAAAGATATATATTTTTTAATTCGCGGTGACTGTACTATGCCTGTGAGTTAGTATCATATCGTGACGACGATTGTACTATGCAGGGGAGTTAGTATCATATCGTGACGATACCCACCCCCCAAAAAATCGCCTGCGAGAAATTTGAAGCTGCTCTATATTCTGTCATCAGAACACCCAAAAAGGTCTCCCAGCTTAGCGAAAGCGAGACAGGATGTCTTTCAGTGTATGCATCTCCGCAGTTCTAGTCTGGTGCAAATATAAAAGTTCTGATAGGCTGGTACTATTGCCTTCACATCTAAGAGTAATTTAGCTGAGCTATTTTTAGCCACCGTCTTCTCTATCTTTTTCTTTTTCTCTAAATTTGTTCAATGAATAAAATCTTGGCCTTTACCTAGGAATGTACCTAGCGCGGATGTTCAAGACTCGAAGACTTTATATTAGCAACGAAAAGATCCCCTCCCACAGCTCAGAATCATTTAAATACTAGGCACTCGGCAGGTGTCACATTCATTACCGTCGAAACAACTAGGCCTGACAGCCGAAGAGAATCATGCATTTCTTTTTAACTTGTAAGCTTTGAGAAAACTAACTAACTTTGGATTATGCAGAAGATCCAACTGTCCCCAATTTATAAGTTAGACCAGAAAGAAGCCTAGGTTATCACCAGTAAATAAATGAATAAATAAGTATGTGGTTTTGTATGTTAGAGAAAGTTTGACTATAAAGTTTATCTGTTTTCTTTGTGTGTGTTGACAATGGATGCTCGTTTAAATGTCAAAGAAAGTTTATGTTTATGCATTTGGCAATAAAAATGTATCATAATCTTATCTTGTCTTATCTGATCTGATCTGAGCTTATCAATAACTGTATAAATATATAAATAAATAAATAAATAAATACGTACATAAATAAATAAACAAATAAATAAATAAATAAACTTTGCTTGACTGATAAATACTTTTGTTTAACCCATTTAGCCCCGAGTCCCTACAGTAGGAGATGGATCGACCATGCTAATTCAAGGGTAGTGCCAGATTAGCTTGGCGCCTTCAGGCGCCAAGCTAATCTGGCACTACCTTTGAATTATCATGGTCAATCCATTTGCTGCAACTGGTACATAATCATTAGGCAACACCTAAAAAATTTGAGAAATGGGACCTTGGGGCTAAAAGGGTTAACCCGTGATGTTTCTGTCCACAGTGCTGGTAGCGGTGACGCTTTCAGTATATTTGCACGCGCCTGGGGCGTATGGAAATCCGACTGGGCCAAAAATGGAAAAATGTGGAGGCGACAACATCGTGTCGTGGATGGGTGACTGGCCAAAAGATAATCCGCAATACAAACGCATACTGAAAAACCTCGAGCAGCTGCACAATGAGACTGAGGTAGTAGCGATAACACGCTTTGTCAGCTGCTTAGTCCATTGAGATAGTTAACTAGTAAGCAAAAGTCCTCGGGGCGTCGTCGGCCACAGTGGACCCGCGCACAGCCGACATCAGCCCCAGGAACTTTTGCTTACTGGTTTGTTTAAGGTCGTGTTCAAACAAAATTATGTACACGTTTTCTCTCTTTTTTGTAATTGACTCTTTGGTTGGTTTGTACATCTACTGTTTGTTTTAGGTGAGGTTGTTGTTGTTATTGTTGTTGTTTTTCGTGCTCTACATTAATGTTCCGTGAAATAATTTGGCCCTGTGATGCTGAACGACACTATGTTTATCTATCTGTGCAGCATTTTAAAATCTTGCGTAGAAAATGAGCATACTGTCTTGTGCCTTTCGTAGAGCAGTGTTGGTCAAATGACGGTTGTGTGTGTTGTTGTTGTCCTAACGGTCTTTGCTTGTTTTGCAGGGTTGGGTCAAACCTGAGAAAGATTGCACGGTAACTATTTGTCTTTGTCATTTTTGTCGCTGCCAAGATAAAGTATCTTTGCAGAGATGCTCGCTTCATTGCAGAAAAAAAAAAACCGCAGCTATGATGAAAAGTTTGATGTGTGTGTCTGCCTTCCCAAACATCCAACCAAAAATTCTGAGCTTGTAAAATGCAAAGAACATCCCCCCAAAAAGGAAACACGTTAGAAAAGGTTAATTACAACACAGATGTGTTGAAACTGATCTTTTCTAACGTGTTTTCTTTTGATGGGACGTTCATCTTCTAATATCTGCAAAAATTCAGACAAAATGGGTCTGAGTGTAAAATGCAAAGAAATTCCAGAACGAAGGTAAGAAAGACACATGCTAGAAAAAGGCAATTAGAACACTATCCCAGTAAGCAAAGGTCCTCGGGCCCACGACGGCCGCGGTGGGCCCCGCGCACGAGTTATATTATAAATATGAGAAATGCGCCATATAAATACCATGTAATAATAATAATAATAATAATAATAATAATAATAATAATAATAATAATAATAATAATAATAATAATAAGACGTTGTGCTATGGGGTATTGTGTTATAATCGCCTTTTCACGTGCGTGTTTCTTTCTTTGTGGAGAATTGCTTCTTCTACAATCTGCTAAGTGTCCATGACTGATGTCTTCCCCAGACTGAGGACGAAACCTGCCTGAAACTGCTCAAGGACCCTAACTACTGTTGTCAGAGCTACGCGGCGTGTCGAGGTGACGCAATGAGGCGCGCCGCGCTGCTAGTAGGTCCACTACAGAGCGTGGAGAAGGACCTGAAGGAGGAGAAGAACGCAGCGGGTTTGGTGAAGACATTGCACAAGGACTTGAAGAAACTGCTGAAGAATGCCCAGACGCAGTGCATGGAGAACGCCGCCAAGGACGAGACGGCCTCGTGTAGCGTCACCCCCACCCAAAAGAAAGGCAAGGACTGGAAGGAATGCAAGAAAAACCTCAAGGGGAAAATGGACAGCAAACAGCTGACCGTGATCCTGGCTGACAAACTGAAAGCGGCGCTCACCCCCAGTCAGCCAGCAGCCCTTACAGTGGACCCGAAATGGGCGTGGGGACGAGACTTGAGTGAGGGCCTGATGAAGGCTGTGAAAAGGCGCCTCCAAAACCTTTGGGTAACAATAGTAACATTAAGTTATAATAACCCCTTCCCTGCCAGTGGAGGCATATCTTGTTTCCAAAATCGTTATTCATGCAACGACCAAAACCACAACCTGTTCAAAGATCATGGTCACAAATTGATCTCAGCAAGAGGCATAGATCCTCATGAGCCCCGCAATTGCGGGGGCTCATGAGGATCTATACCTCTTGCCGTCGGTGATGTTCACCTTTTCTCGGCTGTGAAGGGGTTGATATCCAAATTAACCTCTTATCTGCCTAGCAAAATGATAGATTCTCATGAGCCCTCCATGAAGATCTAGACCTCTTGCGTACACAACTTTGTGTCCAGGTTGTTTGGACGACTGGAGCAGCTTTCAGAGACGCGGTCTGCGTTCAATGGCAGTTAAGGAATTAAGGCATTCAGCCCCGACACACCACAGCAAGACATGGATCGAGCATGATAGTTCAAGGCTGGTGCCAGAATAGCTTGGCGCCCACAGGCGCCAAGCTATTCTGGCACCACCCTTGAACTATCATGCTCGATCTGTCTCTAGAATTGTAATACAGTCCTTCAGAGGGCAACTTCAAAATTTTGGGGATTTCGGTCCTGGGGTAGAATGTGTTAACCTAATAGGACTATAAGTGAGTGTACCATATATGAGTAGACGTAACATGAATCTCATTGTAGGGTTACTAATCTGCCTGACATTGACGTCATTGTGAGTGACACAGCGTAACTAACAGACGCAAGACAAAGCACTAATTCAGGCACCAGGAAATGTCAGCTTCACAAGGAAAATCAAAGTGCAGTTGTTCATTTCTTCATTCACTGATTGGAAATGATTCATTTCATGAATGAAATGCGTCACAATCAAAATAGTAGATTTTACGTGAATCTGGGGCATAGCACTGTGTAAAAACAAAAGGGTGAAAGTCATATTTAATATAAGTAATGCACCAGTTATTTCATGTATGAATAAATGAATGTATAAATAATTAAATACATGAATAAATAATAAAGGAATCAATCATTCAATCAAATCAGTGAATCGATCAATTAAAAAAAATCAACCAAACAATCAATTAATCAATCAATACAATGAAAACTTGCTTCGTTCCTGTCTATGGTCCTATACCTTATCGGGACTGGCTCCATATTTAAAAGGTTTCCATTGTATATAAAACTGTACCTTTGAAATCGTAACAAGAGTTGTTGTAATGTTTCTCTATCTCCTTGTCTGTTTCAGGAAGCGATCAGTTTGTCGGACCCTAACGCGGTGAGTGTTTTGTTTTTGTTTCGTTTTCTTGAAAAATGCGTCGAAACGACATTATATTTGTCATTAACTCATTTTGCCCGCGACACACCACAGCAAGATATGGTTCGACCATGTTGGTTCAAGGGTCGTGGCAGAATAGCTTGGCGCTATATAAACCACGAGGGAATAAAAAGGCGAAGTTTTCATCGTAGCGTCTTTCGTCGTAAATATGTTTTTTTCCGTTTTATTTTGACATAGCTTGTTAGAGAATGTTTTGAAAGGAGTGTTATGTCTTGTGTAAAGAGAGTGTTTAGTCTAAAAAAATCTCACGTGGGTGACTCATGACGTCATCAATTTCCCTACCAAAACAGGATAATATTGAAAATGAAATGGGGAGCATTTGCACAGCACACATCTGAAAACTAACCAGCGTGCGGTGTCACAAGGGTCAGTATAAATGAAAATCCGGCCTGTTAGGTCTTGACCTACTTTTCACTTGTTAAGGGCGCCTAAAAATCAATATGACTTACAAAAACGAAAAACAGTTGTTTATTGTTATGTTAGGCGACCATATTTACTTGATCAAATGGATACGGGTGTGCTCCTCACCTCTTTTTCAACCACTGGAACTCAAACAATTGCTTGAAAGTAATTCACATTGCGGAAAATCTGACTTATTAACTCATCCAGCCCGACATACGTATTTCCCAAATTTTGGTTTCGTCATCCAACGACTATGCGCCTGTTGCAGGAGATGGATCGACCATGATAATTCAAGGGTAGTGCCAGATTAGCTTGGTGCCGACAGGCGCCAAGCTAATCTGGCACTACCCTGGAATTACCATGGTCGATCCACCTCCTGCTGTAGTGCGTCAGGGCTGAATGGGTTAAGAAAATGATGTGCACCGAAAGCTTTGTGTCTCCAGTGACTTTTATAATTCAAATTTGTTGAGGCAGTTTAGAACACTAAAAGGAGTCAACACAGCATGTGGATTAAGGCATCTCACAGGAAACTTGCTTGTCACAGTGTGTCAAGTTTTGTTTACTTTCACCACATGCAAAGTCTAAAACCCTGTGTCTTCCAAGGTAGCTAAGAGCGATAACTCTTTCAAAATGTGTGTGCATGTAGTTCAGACAGTAGGCTCAGCATATAAAGTAAACAACAAATATAATTTTCTTGTATTGTTATAAGGATAGCCCTTAGCTTACGGGTACATTTCGCTTGTTTATTGCTCTTAGTATACAACAATAACAACTGAATAATTGTCAAATGAACTTGAAAAGAACTTTGTTGTTAGTTTCAGTACAATGACACGACTTGCGCAGAGCTGTTCGCTGTGCCCAACTACTGCTGCGCCAGCTACAGCGAGTGCAAACAAGACGTGGCACAGAGACTAGATTGGTTCAACTCCACCTTCCTCATTGCTGAACAGACGTTCAGAGACTTCAAACTGGCCCCAGGCACTAAAGAAGTCCAAGGCACTATAAATGTCCGAGACAGTATAAAAAACCTCATGTGGAACATCACGCGGCAGTGCGAGCAGGACCAGTGTGGCAGAGTGAACTGCTCCAAGATGACACCGAATGACTGTGCCACGCAGCTGCGGGGGAAGGCGAAGAACATTGATAATGCCAGGGAAATGGTGGCGCTTATTGTACATAAGCTAAAGAACTTTCTTAATAAAATCGATCTAAAAAAACCCAGATCACTGGCCCTGGCAAAAAAGACAAAAGAAGAGAAGTGCGGCAGGAAGAGCAGAGGGGGGGAGTGAGGGTAAGGAGGGCGAGGAGGGAAAGAGCAAGAAGAAGAAAAAGGGGGGGGGGGGGGGGGGAAACGGAAAAAAAGGGGAGAAAAAAAAGGGAAATCCAAGAAACAGCCCGCTCAGAGTTAATCCATACAGTTCCGAGAAAATTTGAACACCACCTAACTGCAAAGGCATAGATTCTCATGAGGATCTATGACTCTTGCTGAAACCACTTTGTTTCCATGTCCTTGGGACAGCTGGTTTTTTTTTTGGTGTTGAATGAACGAAAATTACAGATACACAGTCTGTGTCACCTGGCACTGAATGGGTTAATCGCGTCATAGTCAGCGGCCATTATTCTTCTCACTAAAATCAATGCAGACTGACCACAGATACACTGATGAGCAAAAGAAATGCAACACCCGAGTCATCGCAAACACGTCAGTTTTCCGATGACAAATAATGTCCCAGCGCGCATGGCTGTGCGCGGGCCAACGGCGGTCGATGTCGGACGGATGGCCTCTTGCGCATTTGGGTCGCACTTCTTCTGCTCGTCAGTATATTACAGCCGCTTGACAAGAGAACCCTGGAATTAAATTGGTAAATTGAACTCTCAAGAGATATTGCTCCTCATCCCCCCCCTCCCCCCCCCCTCCCCCCCCCCCCCCCCCACGACTGCGGGGTTCCATACTAGCCTGTGTTTCTGGCAGTTGGTTGACGCTGGACAGACAGTGAAACGAATGAAGGTCAAAATGGCCATCGAATATTTAAGGTGCTGAATCATTGTATTTTCACACATCAATGTATAACTTTGTTCAGGTCTAGTTTTTAGCTTCTTTGACGCGTTCCAATTCGGTTTTGTTTGCAATATTCATGAGGTGAAGGTCAGAAGAAGCCACGCTTTCGATCTTGACTCACAAATCGAAAGAGAGCCATAGTTGATATAGTTGACGTCATTTTGAGTTTCACGTCACCACTGGGGACGAAGCGCAATTTTGATGACGCATTTTCAAACAATAAAATAAGAAAATTCCCGAGAATGACGTCGAAAGAATGTCGTAGATCGCGGCGACCAGGACAAGCCTCGTAGTTGGAATATCAATCAAGAGGTGAAGGTCACAGTAAGCCTCGCTTTCTGCTGATTAAGGCTACTCAATTGTGGTCCCAGAGATTGTGACTGTGGCTTTGACGTCACATCCACGTCATTGTCTTGTTCTGGAGTGAAACACCCTCGTTGTTTACCTTATTTTGTCATTCTTTTTTTTTCCCCCCGGAGTGTTACTGGGCTTGCTTCTTTCATCTACCCGTTTTCCTCCGAGGCCGTACTAACCAAATTTTTTAGGTGTCACCTAAAGACTGAAGTCTAGCTGTAGGAGATGGCGCCAAACTCATCTGGCACTACCCTTGAATTATCGTGGTTAGTCCATCTCATGCTTTGGTAGGTCGGGGCTAAATAGGCTAAGACTATTGTTTGTAAGGTGTGTTTGTGTTTTTTTTCTTTCTCCACATTCTTACTATACTTCTGGTTTCTCACCACCCATCTTTCTAAAGTTGCATCTACCGTTGATAATGACCATTGTATGTAGGGTGTTCCTCAGTGGGTCATGTTTTTGTTTTTTTCAGAATTCCAGTTGTGCTTCCTATTTTTCATCTATGTCACTAAGTCTGTTTTTTTCCGAAGTCGCAGAGCCCACTTTCGTAAATTTCTTAGCTCAGTGCTGGGCAGGAACCTATTCCAGACAATAGACGGGTCTCCACTCCACCTACAAAAGAGAGCTTTATACGCTCCCGCAAATGCGCGAGATCATGGGGACCTATGTCTGATGGGGGATGATTTATATCTGTGAGGTTCTAGGACGTAGGTCACGGGTGATATATTGGGTGCTTGGATATTTACCATGGCATGCCTTTACTTTTGTTGATGTTTGTTTTAATGTTAACGCCTTCAATGCCGACAGATACTGAACACGATCCAACTGCAAGAGGCCTCTTGCTAAAATTACTGTGTACCATGTTTCTTGGACGTCGTAGGCACTTTGGCGTTGAATAACACAGATTTCAGAAACATGATGAGCGTCCACTGGGGGTGAAGGTGTGATACCGAATGTGGCTTCGTTTCAAGAACTAAATAGCTATTATGTGTTCGCTTATCATATTATTTCCGATTGCGGCATTCTTTGTATTGCACTTTGTGATCTCATTGTGCGGATCACGAAGATCTTGTGATCTCATTGTGATCTTGCGTGTGTCAATGTGTATTGGGTTTATTGCCATCTTTGGCGTGCATAGCCTGTATTTTATATATAAAAAAGTAAAATGTATGTCTACATAACATGTGTATGTGCCATGCACAATGTGTTTCTGACATCATCCGTGTCAAATATGTATGTCTTATAGACAATAAAATGTCGCATTTAACTTTTTATGTTTATCGTATTTGTATATAGAGGTGTGTGGGTGTGTGTGTGTGTGTGTGTGTGTGTGTGTGTGTGTGTGTGTGTGTGTGTGTGTGTGTGTGTGTGTGTGTGTGTGCGTGCGTGCGTGCGTGCGTGCGTGCGTGTATAGATCTAGATAAACTCTGAGAAATGCACTTGTGTCCCTCATATCAGTACGTTTCCCTACCCACCTACTTGGTATGTTCCCCAACTAGAGCATACCCGCTGACAGTCACCTAGTTGGTTTTGTTTACTGTTACAAGATACAAGATACAAGATACAATACAATACAATACAATACAATACAATACAATACAATACAATACAATACAATACAATACAATACAATACAATACAATACAATACGGCAGCACAATTCAACTCGGTACAATCGAGGTGAAATTTGGTTGCGTGTCATAAAAATAAAGCATTGGAGATTCAAGTTTGAACTCTAAACGACGACAAAAACAATGGCAATAACATTGTCAACAACAACTAAAACATCAACGTTAAATGCCATTCAGCTAAACGCCTCCGTCCAGACTATTTATGTCAGTGTTCACACAAGATGAAATTACTCTAGTTTTAATTTATGCCACCGCCCCCTCCTGCTTTCTTATTGCCGAACTTTGGCAGCATTTTGTACCCATCTTTACAAGAAACGGCACAGAACATTAAACACCCCCACCGGCTGTCGGAATTTATAAAGATCTACGCCCCTTGCCGGCCGCATGTACATCTGTGTTCTTCACTCGGACAAGATCTTTTCACGATTCACCTAGGACACGCTGTAGAGCTCTTTGCAAACGTACTTCCACGTAACTGAAACACAGTTTAGATGAGCAAAGTTATAACCTGGACATGTAGCATGCATTACCAATACGCCAGTGCAGGCGTCATAGTGCAGGTGCTCTGTGAAACCAGGCCACCCAACGCCAAATATCTGCAAGAGACATAAATCATCATGAGCCCCCGCAAATGCGGGGGCTCATGAGGATCTATTCCTCTTGTACTTGTGAGTCATACGTCTATTAATTTTCAGTCGTGTTTATTGATCTAAGGTTACAAGAGCGCGCACAATCTTTGGTCGTAACACCGGTTTCGATTAGGGGTAAGTAGGTCGACCTACTTTTCACTTCCTCGAGAAAAGAAGCCTTAAAAAATCCACCCAGGTGAATATACTTCAGCCGCCTTCTCAGGCAAAGCCGTAATTGAGTAATTAAGTAATTGAGTAATAAAGAATTCTGTGTGGTCAGATTTTATAGTGTAAAGACACACACAGGCATGTGCGCAGAAAAGACCTTGCAATTATTTCTGAAAACAATCCAACTAATAAAGAAACACGCTTAGAAAAGACAATTAGAACACAATTTATTGTGTCGTAATTGTCTTTTCTAAGCGTGTTTCTTTCTTCTTTAAGATGTAATTTGCATTTTACACGCTTGACAGTCACCATTTTGGTCTGCACCATGTTCTGTCACGTTGAATCTTTTTCTTTTTACTCATTCGAGACGTGCCGCCTCCAAATACGCGGCTTATGCCGTGTATCCGGAGGCAGCACGTCTCGACTGAGTTAAGCGACTTTGCACACGAAGCAAAGACAAATAGTTCATAATACATCCAATATAAAATTTCCTTTTACGTCCTACGATCGTGGCTTTCAAAAATGCGTACATTAACTCATTCAAAACGTGCCGCTTATGCCACGAATCCGGAGGCGGCACGTCTTGAATGAGTTAAAAAGATCGGTGTAATGATGATGTCTGAATATTCTAAACCGAAAGATGTGTCTCCTCTTCTTCTCTTTAGTAGTCGCGCGGGATGGTCCCCGGATGTGCTAATAATAATATAATAACGGTATTTATAATGCGCTTGTCTTATAATAATTATAACTCTAAGCTCACTCGCAACTCACGCACGCTTTAGACCGCAACGATTCACGTACCACAAATAGTGAAATACATTACGACAGTCAGCTTGGGGTGGGGAGTGTGGTGGTATAGTGCTAAAGGGCGACAACTTCTATACATCTGTTTCATTTGCCGACTCTCATGACTTGGTAAACAGAAGAGCAGAAAAGTGTAAGATACAACTAGACTAACATTGAGAACCCCTCTTACTTTTTCCTTTTTGTCTACCGTATTAAAAATAGGTAGACTTTGAGATGGGGTTGGTCGGAGCACGTTTCGTAGCATGCCAATGACGAACATAATACATAATAATAATAATAATAAAGGTAATTCGTTGTATAGCGCCTAATCACAAGGTGCTCTAGGCGCTTTACAATCGCAGTAATGAAACACAAAACAAAATATAAAAACAAGCACATACAACAACGAAAATACATTGATTTACAAGGAGCAGAAAACTCTCTCTCTCTCTCTCTCTCTCTCTCTCTCTCTCTCTCTCTCTCTCTCTCTCTCTCTCTCTCTCTCTCTCTCTCTCTCTCTCTCTCTCTCTCTCACACACACACACACACACACACACACACACACACACACACACACACACACACACACACACACACACACACACACACACACAAACTGAACACACACATAGGCGGGCACACATCAGACTTTGATAGTGAAGTAACACGATACAAATTACGTCATGCCTAGCTACGCTAACCGCGCTGTTGAACGTACATATGGCGGAAAGCGCCGTGTGTGTGTGTGTGTGTGTGTGTGTGTGTGTGTGTGTGTGTGTGTGTGTGTGTGTGTGTGTGTGTGTGCGTGTGTGTGTGTGTTTGTGTTTAGACACGAGTAGCGCCGCTGTTTGTGTACGTATAGGCCTATAGGCGCCAAGCTATTGTGCCACCACCCTTGAGCTATCATCGTCGAGCCATATCTTGCTGTGGTGTGTCGCAGGCAGAATGAGTTAAAGCGGAACAGAAAAGTGCGCTCCGATGTCAAACGACCCATACTTTTGATAGTAGTCTGAAAACCCGCTACTAGACCCAATCACTTTGTAATCAACACACTCAGTCTTACAGCAACACAGTGGACGACTGGTCAACCATGTTAAGTCAAAGGTAGTGGTAGATTAGCTTGGCGCACAGGGCCAAGCTAATCTGGCACTACCTTTAAATTATCATTGCCGATCCAACATTCCGCAGCTGAAACTCAGTCCTTGTCGCCTCCCAAACTTGTCACAGTCACTAGCAGACGGGAAGTAGCTGGCAACGTGGCCCAACCTGTCATATAGCGCGTGACTTTCACAGGAAAAAAAGTGTGTCTGTGTGTGGCTTGAGCAGCGTACTACATTTCTACCAGTTTAACCTTTTAGCCCTAAGGTCCCATTTCTCAAATTTCGTATGTGTTGCCTAATGACCATGTACCAGTTGCAGGAGATGGATTAACCATGATAATTCAAGGGTAGTGCCAGATTAGCTCGGCGCCTTCAGGCGCCAAGCTAATCTGGCACTACCTTTGATATTATCATGGTAAATCAATCTCTGCTGTAGGAACTCGGGGCTAAACGGGTAAACTAGGTCATGTGCAAAATTCCCCGTGCACAACAGCAGTAGCACTTTTGTTAGGACAAAAATAAAGAAATAAATACGTGTCAGAATTCCTCATTGTGGCACGTTTAGGGCATGTTTGTGCAGGTTTTTAAATAGGTCTTATGGAACATTTATGTGGAAAATAAATAAAAAGAAACGAATCATACAAAAAAGATACGTGATTCTAATCTAAAATAATTCAACTGAACACCAGATCTTTTCCTATGATCAACACACACATGCCCTAAAAAGAATAACACAACCACAAACGTAACAAAGAATACGAGGCAGGTTTTGCTCCAGCAAAAAAATAACTGACAAAGACTGTAATAAGCTTCTAAACAAAAAGAAAAAAGTGTGTGTATCTTTTTTCCAGTACACATGAAGTCCTCGGCCGGCATCAGCCGCAGTGGGTCCCGCGCACAGTCGTGCGCGGGCCTCACTACGGCAGACACAGGTCCAGTGACTTTCGCTTAATGGGTCTTCATTGATGCAAGTAGGACTCATATCCCCCCTCGAGACATGCACAGTACTGGTGCACCTGGCAATCAGTTCGTTTCACACGAGTCTCGATTTGCTGCGGTAGGGCGGAGGTAGAGGCGTCGGTGTCTCCCGTCACCTGTGAGGTCGCCAAACCGACCATCAAAGTGAAACTGTATCATGAATGTTTCCGCCTTCACAAGCCGTATCGTAATGTTGTATGAAGTAGGTACTTTCAGCGGAATATTTTCAATTTTTTAATGAAAAACAGGTGCTTGCAATATGGTAACTGTTGCTACATTAAATTGCAATAAATGTATTCACTCATAAGTAAAAAGTCCAGGCGTGTTGTGATTCCCACACTAGCGTTATTTGTGTTTACGTGAGAAAATAGGTAGCGTGTAACTTCTGTTTTGTCGTCAATTTGGGATGCAGTCCAAACCGCTTTTGTCATACCACGGCGTCTTTCTTTGTTCTTTCATTTTGATTTCGTTAAGTTAGGGCTTGTTTTACCGCAAGATTTTACAGAAATGCAAGGTTTGCAAGTAAACATAAATATAATAATAATATCAGAGAAGCCAAACAGGACAAGCCACCTAAGATCTTCGGGCCCACAACGGGCTGCAGTGGGCCCGCGCACGGCTGTGCGCGGGCCCACTGCGGCCGACGTGGGTCCGAAGACGTTTCGCTTCTGCGGTAACTGTTTCATTTTAAGACGACCACCCTGCGCTTACTAGGTGTACTTGTAAACAAGATATTACACAGAGATGACAAACATCTGTAGACTGTTTCAGAAGCGGAAGATATTTTCGTTGATATGACATTCTTTACAACAAATGATGCTGACTCTGTGATAATAATAATGATTATGATAAGAGTGATGATGGAAATAATAGTATAAGTACACGTGTACTACTACTTCTACTACTATACTAATAATAATAATAATAATAATAATAATAATAATAATAATAATAATAATAATAATAATAATAATAATAATAATAATAATAATAATAATAATAATAATAATAATAATAATAATAATAAATGATATAGACATTGTGTGGTTTCGTTTGTCTTAGGAATCTGTCAATAAACAGTTGTATCATATGCAGCGTGGGTCCGCCGGGCCGTTCCGCTGACTTGTTTTTATGTGCTGTGCGCTAGTGTGTAAAGTGTTTACTGTGTGAGTTTGTGTAACATCTGTTGCTTGACTGTTGTCCGTGTTCCTGCCGTCCTATTGGTTTTATGTGTGCTGCCCCAAATTTTTAACTCCCGTCGCCATCTCGCCCTCGCCACTTCGGCGCCTTTGTCCGACTTCGCCGCTGAACGACCGGGATCGTCTGCTGCTTGTTAATTTTCCCCCGTATCCTTTCTGCCTTTCAGTATTGGTATTGCGTACTATCAGCGTCGCTCCCCTACCACACTCTCACACACAGCGGCACACACACACAACGGCACACACACACACACACACACACACACACACACACACACACACACACACACACACACACACACACACACACACCCCACTGCATATTTTATCCCTTGCGTATTATCAGCGCCGCTCCCCCACCACACTCACACACACACACCGGCACACACACCGCACACACACACACACACACACACACACACACACACACACACACACACACACACACACACACACACACACACACTACTCACACACACACACACACTCACCCTACTGCACCCTCTTCCCGTCTTTCTTTTTCTTGTCCTCACAAACAATCATGCTCATCAGATACACACGCCAACAACTACTATCTCTACGTCGCCACGCCACCTACTGCCGACAGTGTTGCTATTGCCTTACGCGGTATCCGATTGCGAAAGAGAGGCCGCAGGGGCGGAATTTGCAGAAGGCAGGACACACCACCACACACACAATCACACACTTCCTCCCCTTTCCCAATGCCCTTCCACCCCTTCCGCCTCCCCCCGCCTCCTCGTTTTTTCCCCCTCCCTTTCTTCTTCTCCCATTTCTTCTCCTCTCTCCCTCATCTACTGCTCCCTACTCTCCTCGGCCGCCCCCTCCCTCCTTCGCCTGCTTTTTCCTCTTCGTCCCCTCATCCCCCTTTCTCCTCCCCTCCACCCTCCCCTACCTCTTCCTCATCTTTTCCTACTCCCCCTCTCCCCTCCCCCTCCCCCTCCTCTTGCATCTTCTTTCTTGCCCGGTTCTCCTTCCCCGTCTTTTCCTCCTCCCCCCTCTCCCCCTCCTTCCTCTCTCCCCCTCCATCCTCTTTCCCCCCTCCCCACCCTCCTTCTCCTTTGTCCTCTTCTTCGTCCGTTTCTTCTCCCTCTTCCTCTTCTGCCTCATCTAAACGAAAACGGTGCCTGTTCAATGCACAGTCTGTCTGCAGAGATGGCAAAGCCGACGTGATTTCAGATTTCATTCTAGATGTTGTCGTGATCACCGAAACGTGGCTCCGCCCAGCTGGCGATGAACTCATCATCGCCAGCGTAACTCCGAGTGGCTACCGGGTGGCTTCCTTCCCGCGTGCTTCCAGAGGGGGTGGCATTGCCATCATCTACAGAGACTGTCTTTCTGCTCACCTCTCCTTCTCTCAGTCTCTCCCTTTTGCTCATGCCTCCTTTAAATCTGTCGAGGCCGTAGCCTCCCTCGTGTGTTGTGCTCCCAGTGTTGTGATTAGCGCTTTTCGTTGAATGTACTGTGTTTATGTGTGCTGAAATTATGCTGAGCATCGCATAAGAGTGTGCTGATGAGGATTGTATGCTTGTTTTCCGTCGGATCTGCTTGCTGCTGATTTGGTATCGTATTGAATAGTGTCTATCGTTTGAACTTTGTTTACGTCGCCATTTCTGCCCTTTTAGTGTTGGTTTTACGTACGATCAGAGTCGTCCCCCACCACACTCACACACACACACACACACACACACACACACACACACACACACACACACACACACACACACACACACACACACACCACACACCTACTGTACTTTTTCTCCTTTGCATTTTATCAGGTCGCTCCCCTACCACACCGCTCTCACACACACACACACACACACACACACACACACACACACACACACACACACACACACACACACACACACACACACACTGCACCCTCGTCCTGTCTTTCTTTTTCCTGTCCTCACAAACAATCATGCTCATCAGATACACACGCCAACAACTGCTATCTCTACGTTGCCACGCCACCTACTGCGCAGCCAGTGCCGCCGACAGTGTTGCAAATACCCTACATGGCATCCGATCGCGAAAGAGAGACCGCAGGGGGGGGGGGGGGTGGGGGGGGGGGAATTAGCAGAAGGCACGACTCACCATCACACCCGCAACCACACATTTCTTCACCTTTTCCTATGTCCTTCCACCATTTTCGCCTTCCCCCGTCTCCCCGTCTTCCCCCCATCCCTTCCTTTTTCTCCCATTTCTACTCCTCTCTTCTTCATCTACCGCTCCCGGCTCTCCTCGTCCTCCTCCCCCACCCTCCTCTCCCACCTTCCCTTCACCCCCTCTTCCTTCGCCTGCTTTTTCCTCCTCGTCCCCACCCCACCCTTTCTCCTCCCCTTCACCCTCCCCCTCCCTCTTCCTCATCTTTTCCCACTATACTTCCTCCCCTTTTCCCCTCACCCCCTCACCCTCCTCTCGCATCCTCTTTCTTGCCCAGTTCTCCTTCCCCGTCCCTTCCTTTTCCCCCCTCTTTCCCTCCCTCATCTTTCCCCCCTCCATCCTCTTTCCCCATTCCCACCCTCCTCCTTTGTCCTCTTCTTCGCCCGTCTCTTCGTCCTCCTCCTCTTCTGTCTCACCCAACCTAAAACTGTGTCTGTTCAACGCACAGTCTGTCTGCAAAGATGGCAAAGCCGACGTGATCTCAGATTTCATTCTAGACAACGACCTAGACGTTGTCGTGATCACCGAAACGTGGCTCCGCTTAGTTGGCGATGAACCCATCATTGCCAGCGTCACTCCGAGTGGCTACCGCCTTGCCTCCTTCCCGCGTGCCTCCAGAGGTGGTGGCATTGCCATCATCTACAGGGACTGTCTTTCCGCTCACCTCTTCTTCTCTCAGTCTCTCCCTTTTGCTCATCCCTCCTTTGAATCTGTCGAAGCCGTAGCAACACTCCCTGGCCAGTCCCTCATCTTCTCATGTATCTACCGCCCCCCTCCAAGCCCTCAAAACAAACTCACAAACTCCATGTTCCTCACCGAGTTTGACCTCCTCCTCGACCACTACAGCACACGACCCGGAAAACATATCCTTCTTGGCGACTGTAACTTCCACTTCGACAAACCCGACCACCCTGACACAAGACGCCTTTGCACATCACTTTCGAACCACAATCTTACACAACACATCACTAAACCCACCCACCGACTCGGCCACACCCTCGACTGGATCATCACCCGCACCTCCGATCAACTCTTTCTCGACTCTGACACCTCCTCTGTGCTTCCCTCTGACCACCTCGCCATTCTCGTCTCCCTCAACCTACCTCCCCCGAAAAAAACCCAAGCTCCTTGTCACTCGCCGCAAACTGAAATCTGTCAACCGAGAGAGCTTCTTCGATGAAGCTGTCGACCTTCTCTTGGACCCCGCCTCCTCTCCTGATCTTGCATCCCATTTCGACTCCTACCTTCGAAAACTTTTAGACACCCATGCACCTGTCACCACCTGCTCCATACCCAACCGACCCCCCTCCCCCTGGCTCACTGACGACATAGCTGAGGCCAAGCGCGAGCGCCGACAAGCGGAACGCCTCTGGCGCTCATCTGACATCACCGTTCACAGACAGATCTTCCAAGCAACTAGATCCAAAGTCTGCAGAATGATCTCCGACTCCAAACGTAAACACCTTCAAATCAAAATCCTGGAATCTACTTCTTCCAAAACCCTCTACGCTACCATGAACACACTCCTAGGCACTCCTAAAGACACTCCTCTCCCCAACACACACAGCAGAGAAGAACTCCCGTCCGCTTTTTCCACCTACTTTTCCGACAAAATTCAAACTCTGCGCAACACACTCGACTCTCTGCCTTCCCCTCCTTGCCCTCCCGACACCCCCTTTTCCGGCACCCCCGTCTCGTCCTTCCGCCCCGTCTCTCAAGAAGAAGTCCTCAAGACCATAAAGTCCATGCCTCTCAAAACCTGCGAACTAGACCCCCTCCCAGCTTCTCTCTACCGGGACGGCCTTCCAAAACTTCTGCCCTTCATTACCGACATCATCAACACATCTCTAGAGAACGGTTCAGTCCCTGATATCTTCAAGTCCGCCATCGTCCGTCCTCTCCTCAAAAAACACAACCTCGATCCAAACGAACTCAAAAACTATCGCCCAGTCTCCAATCTCTCTTTCCTGTCCAAGCTTCTTGAGAAGGTTGTTCTCAACCAGCTCAACCTCCACCTTGCCGACAACAACCTCCTCAGTCCCATCCAGTCTGCCTACCGCAAACACCACAGCACTGAAACAGCCCTTCTACACATCTTAAACGACCTGCTTCTCTCCACCGACTCGGGCAACATCTCCCTTCTTACGCTACTCGACCTTTCTGCCGCCTTCGACACCATAGACCACTCTATCCTCCTCCACCGCCTTCGTCACTCCTTTGGCATCACTGACTCTGCTCACTCCTGGTTTCTCTCCTACCTCTCCGACAGACAGCAGTCCGTCACCATTGACGGCGTCTCCTCCAACCCAGTCACGCTCTCCTGCGGAGTACCACAGGGGTCCGCCCTGGGCCCGGTCCTTTTCACACTCTACACCTTCCCCCTGTCCAACATCATACAGTCTCACCACATACGCCACCACCTCTACGCTGACGACTCACAACTACTAGACAAAGACAAACTCGACAACACTCAGTCACTACTGACTCGCACGGCTGACTGCTATGAAGACGTGAAAAACTGGATGACAGCAAACAAGCTTAAACTGAACGACGACAAAGCGGAAGCCATGCTGGTAAGCACTCGCCAGAAACTTTCCCAGCTCCCTCCCTCTCTCCACCTTCAACTCGACAGCACCCCCATCTCCCTCAGTAACTCGACCAAAAACCTTGGCGTTATTCTTGATTCCTCTCTTACCATGACCAGCTTCGTCTCCGCCACTGCCCAGGCATGCTACTTCCACCTCCGCCGCATCAGTCAGATCAGAAAATACCTCACCACCGAAGCTGCCACCAAACTTGCTGTCTCTCTCATCCTATCTCGCATCGACTACTGCAACTCTCTCCTTGCGGCCTCCCTCACTCCACCACTTCCACTCTCCAGCGCGTCCAGAACAATGCTGTCTGCCTCGTCCTCAGAAAGAAAAAATCCGACCACATCACACCCCTGCTCAAACTCCTTCACTGGCTTCCCATCCCACAACGCATCCAATACAAGATTCTGTCTCTCTGCTACAAATCCCTGAACAACTGCGCTCCTGCCTATCTCTCCAACTTACTTCACCCCTACACTCCTTCCCGCTCCCTCCGCTCCGCCTCCGACCCTCTCCGTCTCCACATCCCCCGCACCAAACTCGGCACTTTCGGCCCCCGCTTCTTCTCAGTTTATGGTCCATCCACCTGGAACACTCTCCCACTCTCTCTCCGTCAGAAAGACTCTCTCTCCTCCTTTCAGTCCGCCCTCAAAACTCACCTCTTTCAACAGTTCTAGCACTATATCACCACACTCCCCACAAAAGCTGACTCGCAATGTATTTCACCATTTGTTGTACGTGAGTCGTTGTCTAAAGCGTGCGCATGCGTGCGCGAGTTGTGAGTGCGCGCTTAAAGTTATAATTATTATAAGATAAGCGCATTATAAATACCGTAATTATTATTAAATTATTATTAACACTCCCTGGCCAGTCCCTCATCTTCTCATGTATCTATCGTCCCCCTCCAAGTTCACAAAACAAACTAACAAACTCCATGTTCCTCACCGAGTTTGACCTCCTCCTCGACCACTACAGCACACGACCCGAAAACACATCCTTCTTGGCGACTTCAACTTCCACTTCGACAAACAGACCACCAAGACACAACACGCCTTTGCACATCACTTTCAAACCACAACCTTACACAACACATCACTAAACCCACCCACCGACTCGGCCACACCCTCGACTGGATCATTACCCGCACTTCCGATCAACTCTTTCTCGATGCTGACACATCCTCCGTGCTCCCCTCTGACCACCTCGCTATTCTCGTCTCCCTCAACCTACCTCCCCCGAAAAAAACCAAGCTCCTTGTCTCTCGTCGCAAACTAAAATCTGTCAATCGAGAAAGCTTCTTCGACGAAGCTGTCAACCTTCTCTTGGACCCCGCCCCCTCTTTCGATCTTGCATCCTATTTTGATTCCTCCCTTCGAAAACTCCTAGACACCCATGCCCCTGTCACCACCTGCTCTATACCCAACCGACTCCCCTCCCCCTGGCTCACTGACGACATAGCTGAGGCCAAGCGAGAGCGCCGACAAGCGGAACGCCGCTGGCGCTCATCCGATCTCACGGTTCACAGACAGATCTTCCAAACCACCAGATGCAAAGTCTGCAGAATGATATCCGACTTAAAACGTAAACACCTTCAAAACAAAATCCTGGAATCCACTTCTTCGAAAACCCTCTACGCTACCATGATTACACTCCTAGGCACTTCTAAAGACACTCCTCTCCCCAACACACACAGCAAAGAAGAACTCCCGTCCGCTTTTTCCACCTATTTTTCAGACAAAATCTAAAATCTGCGCAACACACTCGATACTCTGCCTTCTCCGCCTTGCCCTCCCGACCCCCACTTTTCCGGCACTCCCCTCTAGTCCTTCCGCCCCGTCTCTCAGGATGAAGTCCTCAAGACCATAAAGTCCATGCCTTTCAAAACCTGCGAACTAGACCCCCTCCCAGCTTCTCTCTACCGGGACGGCCTTTCAAAACTTCTGCTCTTCATTACCGACATCATCAACACATCTCTAGAGAATGGCACCGTCCCCGATATCTTCAAGTCCGCCATCGTCCGTCCTCTCCTCAAAAAACACAACCTCGACCCAAACGATCTCAAGAACTATCGCCCAGTCTCCAATCTCTCTTTCCTGTCCAATCTTCTTGAGAAGGTTGTTCTCAACCAGCTCAACCTCCACCTCGCCGACAACAACTTCCTCGGTCCCTTCCAGTCTGCCTATGGTAAACATCACAGCACTGAAACAGCCCTTCTACATATCCTAAACGACCTTCTCCTCTCCACCGACTCTGGCAACATCCCCCTTCTTACGCTACTCGATCTCTCTAGCGCCTTCGACATTATAGACCACTCTATCCTCCTCTACCGCCTTCACCACTCCTTCGGCATCACTGACTCTGCTCACTCCTGGTTCCTCTCCTACCTCTCCGACAGACAGCAGTCCGTCACCATCGACGGCGTCTCCTCCAACCCAGTCACGCTCTCCTGCGGAGTTCCACAGGGGTCCGTCCTGGGCCCTGTCCTTTTCACACTCTACACCTCTCCCCTGTCCATCATCATCTAGTCTCATCACATACACCACCACCTCTACGCTGACGACTCACAACTACTAGACAAAGACAAACTGACTCGACAACACTCAGTCACTACTGACTCGCACGGCTGACTGCTACGAAGACGTGAAAAACTGGATGACAGCAAACAAGCTTAAACTGAACGACGACAAAACGGAAGTCATGCTGGTAGGCACTCGCCAGAAACTTTCCCAGCTCCCTCCCTCGCTCCACCTTCAACTCGACAGCACCCCCATCTCCCTCTCTGACCCTGCCAAGAACCTCGGCGTTATCCTCGATTCCTCTCTTTCCATGACCAGCTTCGTCTCCGCCACTGCCCAGGCATGCTATTTCCACCTCCGTCGCATCAGTCAGATCAGAAAATACCTCACCACCGAAGCTGTAACAAAACTTGCTGTCTCTCTCATCTTATCTCGCATCGACTATTGTAGTTTTCTCCTTTCCGGCCTCCCTCACTCCACCATTTTCACTCTCCAGCGCGTCCAGAACAATGCTGCCCGCCTCGTCCTCAGAAAAAAAAAATCCGACCACATCACTCCCCTGCTCAAACTCCTTCACTCGCTCCCCATCCCCCAACGCATCCAATACAAGATTCTGTGTCTCTGCTACAAATCCCTGAACAACTGCGCTCCTACCTATCTCTCCAACTTACTTTACCCCTACATTCCTTCCCGCTCCCTCCGCTCTGCCTCCGACCCTCTCCGCCTCCACATCCCCCGCACCAAACTCGGCACTTTCGGCCCCCGCTCCTTCTCCGTCTACGGTCCATCCACCTGGAATACTCTCCCACTCTTTCTCCGTCAGAAACACTCACTCTCCTCCTTCCAGTCCGCCCTCAAAACTCATCTCTTTCAACAGTTCTAGCACCATATCACCACACTCCCCACCCCAAGCTGACTGTCGTAATGTTTTTTGTGGTACGTGAGTCATTGTCTAAAGCGTTCGCATGCGTGCGCGAGTTGTGAGTGCGCGCTTAGACTTATAATTATTATAAGATAAGCGCATTATAAATACCGTAATTATTATTATTATTATATGACGGTATTACTGCAACATACATGTGATGTGTTTGTGCCCGTTAAACCCGTTCAGCCCCGACGCCCTACAGCAGGAGATGGCTCAACCATGATAATTCAAGGGTAGTGTCAGATTAGCTTGGCGCCTGGTGGCGCTAAGTTAATTTGGCAATACTTTTGATTATCATGGTCGATTCAGCCCCTACAACTAGTACATAGTCGTTACGTAACCTCTTAAATTGGAAAATGCGGCCGTTAATTGGGTTAGTGGAATTTAAAAACCGTGATTGCGTTGCAAGGACAAAATCCAGGACTGCTGTTTAAAAAACTGCTATTTGCTCACAGTGATTTTTTTTTAGAGCGACATTACCAGTAGTATACCCGCTGGAGTCATATTGGGGTATTTGAGAACAACATTATCAGTAGTGTACCCGCTGGCGTCACAGTTAAAAAAACAACATTACCAGCCGCGTACCCGCTGGAGTCACAGTGGGGTGTTTGAGAACAAGATCACCAGTAGTCAACCGGAGTCAACAGCCTGGCACTTGGCTCTACGGCATGTGCAGCAAAATTCCTTTCCTGAATGAGATATATAAATGTTTTCCTATTTGTATTATCTTCCTTACTGACGAACCGCTCAGCTCTCACACACAAGCATTGCGTCAGACCTGCACGCATCGCCACACGTTTCTACACTGCCCCTTCACTTGAAACGCCCAGGTATAGATTTTCATAAGCCCACGCACATTATAGGGCCTTATGAGGCTTTGTGCTTCATGTCGTTTTACATCTGTTCTCGTCTGAAGGAGGCCGTCAGGTACATGACTAATATCGGTACAGGCTGTAGCCGGAAGAAAAACACAACACCCTGGGTGCGAAACTAACTGCGGCTGACTCCGCCGTGTTGATCGGAACCAATCAGAGTGATCAGAAACTGTTGGGTGTCTCTGTCTTGCAAACCCCTGCATGGGCAGTCCCCCACACCTGGCCACACACTCAAAAAGTAAGCATAGGTCATTGGGCCGAATCGACCGCACTGGGCCGCGCACGACTGTGCGCGGGCCCACTGCGGCCGATATCGGCCCCATGGTCTTTTGCTTGGTACCCTTATGGCAGGGTCTAGCCGCTTTCTGTCAACAATAGTAGCGTCGTGATGGCCACGTGAAAGTACACTGCTCGTCAGAAATGATTTGTAAGAGTGGGTGTGATATGACTTTTGCCGCAATTTTCCACAGATATCCAGTGACTCCAGATCCCTAATAGAAATGAATCACTGGCATTAAGTTTTCCCGAAAAGAAAACGAACAAACTTCCTGCACATCCCAATATTACGTTTGGGCTTTAATACGGGGGAGTTGGTCCAGTTATTTTGGGTTTTTTTTTGTTGTTTCTTTTTTTACAGCCCGCAAGTGAGGGCGTTGAAGATGGTATATAAAATGTGATGTACACACTGTCTCGGGTGGCATATAGGATGTACCCACTGTATTGGGTGGTATATAGGAAACGTAGTTTAATCTATTAACAAGGATTAGTGATTGATCTATTTGGATTCCTTAACGTACTCAATTCAGTTGTTAAAAAAAAAACAAAGCTCAACACTGCTCAGTGCAAGATGGTGAAGTATTGCCAAGGTAGGACACTCGTTCAACACTCTCCTTGATGGATATTCATACGTTATAGATTTTAAGCTCCTTGGGTTTTCCTGAGAAAGCAAATTGTTACGTTTGTGGTTGTGTTATTCTTTTAGAGTATGTGTGTGTTGATCATAAGAAAAGATCCGCTGTTCATTTGAGTTATTTTAGATTAGAATCACGTACCTTTCTAGCATGATTCGTTTCTTTTTGCATGGACGATTGAGATCGATTTTGTGTGTATGTGTGTGTGTGTGTGTGTGTGTGTGTGTGTGTGTGTGTGTGTGTGTGTGTGTGTGTGTGCGTGCTTTTTAGCGTGTGTGTGTGTTGTGTGTGTGTGTGTGTGTGTGTGTGTGTGTGTGTGTGTGTGTGTGTGTGTGTGTGTGTGTGTGTGTGTGTGTGTGACTAGAATATTGCACATTTTGCTAACTTGTAGCAAAGTTTGACCTAGATTAGGCTGGAAGGTCCTGAAGGGGCGCGATTGTTCTAATGACGTCAAACAAAGCGCTTAGAGCTTATTTAAGGATAAGCGCTATATAAGTTGTCATTATTATTATTAAACATGACCTCAAAATTGTGTACTACACATGTTGGTTACATTAATTTTCATAACGTTTACGCAATGCTCCTTGATTTTAGTGGAAGATTGTAGAAAAATTAAGTGTTCTTTTTTTAATGAATATTAGTGATTTTGGTTACGTTTTCTTTTCTGATTGGTTGAATTGTGTATATTGAAGCATTATTCTGGAAATTTGTGATAATATTAAAGAGAGTGTGTGCATGCATTGTAGGAGACAGTGTATCAAAGTGAGGATGCATTGTGCTAAGATTGCATCGTGAGAATAAGTTGGAACTGTTACTCCAGTGTGGTCTACAACCTCGTGCTACCTGTGACGAGTTGCAACAGAGTACAGTTTTTCTACAATAACCCTCCGTGAGTGTGTCTGGTGTGATTGCATCATACTACGACCGCGACTACCACGTAACACAAATTTAATAAACGCGTTCGGGCAGACTTTCAGACCTAGTATATCGGTAATGAATTTAAAATAACAAAAAAGGACCATTTCAGGCCATAAAGGATTAATAGTTTGCAAATCTTCTTTATAAATGTGTTAGTATGTCTTACAGTACTCAGTTGTAAAGGAAAAAGGACCGTCTTAACCCTTTGCGTGTCGGTAGCGGGTTTAGTCCTAACAGAATCATCGCGACTGAAACCGCTACCGACACCCAAAGGATTAACTTATTACGCGTGAATGTGGTAAACGATTTGTTGCTCTTCTATTTTGCACGTATGAGCGACCCACTGACGCACTCCAAGGACAGCGGAAACCCTATGTTACGTGTGTCTACTCACGTGGATTGTGAAAAGAAGGGTAGAAAGGTCGTAGCTGAGGCCAGACAACATTGACAGTCCTTTGTGTTGACAACTTGTAGCAATCAAACCCTGCTCCGGAGCAGATCGTTTAAAAACAAACTGAAATCTCGCAGCACAATACCAGCTCTGCCGCTTTGTTGAAGGACGGAACTGAGCTATTACGTGTACTGCTTGATCAGTCTTGGACATCCTAATCTTCATCCATCTAATTCACGTCACTTTGAAAGCAGATGCTGCAGAACTCGTGTGTTCTTGCCATTAGCAGCTTCGCCCTCAGCGCGAGTGGCCAGTACTGTTGCATGAGTGAGCTTAGTCCTGCGCCAGCTACCAAGCAAGGTGCTCTCCTCAGTATAGCAGAGCACCTTCCTTAATACCTGGCGCAGGACTTAATGCACTCATGCATCTAACCCAAGAGCCTTGTATCACATGTAAACTTAAATCGTACGCAGCGTAATGGTTTGCGCAGTAATGAAACACGCTTTGGCCGAGCTGCTTAGGAAAGTGTAACCTCAGCAAACCACTGAGCTACAGGGGTGCTCTTCACTATGTCTCACTCACGTTTTCTCGCAACGCTCAGTCACAATGCTGCTTGTGCACGCAAGGCTTCACTCGAATTTGTATCAACTCTTTGCTTGTGGTTGGTTAGTTCGGGTTTAAGGTCCACAGCACCGAGGTGATCATGGACGGCCCTGACGAGCGGGTTATGGGGGACAGGGAAATCTATTGCCTATGGGATACGACCTGAACACTGATCAACTCAGGCGCACTCCAACTGTGCCACTTTGATTTACCAGGACCTTTTAACGGACATGCTATTGAACAAATCCGTTTTCCCCCCTGGATTGTGAGTCCAGCTACCGGGGCCGGGACGGGATTCGAACCCACGACCCGGCGATTCCTTTCGCTCTCCTGCTCCGACGTTTAACCGCCTGGGCCCGCATGCATGTCACGCGATTAGCCGTGGTAATGAGCCATTTTGGTTAATGGTCACAAATCTTCCATTCAACGGAATGCATGACCCATTTTAACTGCATAATGATTCAATAAATGTAATGCCACTGTACCCCACCATTAGCGAGTCTAATGGACGATTAGTGTGCGGTGCGGGTGGTGAAAATCCGGTAAGATGCAAACATCACAGCACTGAAAAAGTCCTTGTACATATCTTAAACGACCTGCTTCTCTCGACCGATTCGGGCAACATCTCCCTTCTTACGCTACTCGACCTCTCTGCCGCCTTCGACACTATAGACCACTCTATCCTCCTCCACCGCCTTCACCATTCCTTTGGCATCACTGACTTTGCTCACTCCTGGTTTCTCTTATACCTCTCCGACAGACAGCAGTCCGTCACCATCGACGGCGTCTCCTCCAACCCAGTCACGCTCTCCTGCGGAGTTCCACAGGGGTCCGTCATGGGCCCGGTCCTTTTCACATTCTACACGTCTCCCCTGTCCAACATCATCCAGTCTCACCACATACACCACCACCTCTACGCTGACGACTCACAACTACTAGACAAAGACAAACTCGAAAACACTCAGTCACTACTGACTCGCACGGCTGACTGCTACGAAGACGTGAAAAACTGGATGACAGCAAACAAGCTTAAACTGAATGACGACAAAACGGAAGCTATGCTGGTAAGCACTCGCCAGAAACTTTCCCAGCTCCCTCTATCCCTCCACCTTCAACTCGACAGCACCCCCATCTCCCTCTCTGACTAGGCCAAAATTCTCGGCGTTATCCTCGATTCTTCTCTTTCCATGACCAGCTTTGTTTCCACAACGGCCCAGGCACGCTACTTCCACCTCCGCCGCATCGGTCAGATCAGAAAATACCTCACTACCGAAGCTGCCACCAAACTTCTTGTCTCTCTCATCCTATCTCGCATCGACTACTGCAACTCTCTCCATTCCGGCCTCCCTCACTCCACCACTTTCACTCTCCAGCGCGTCCAGAACAATGCCGCCCGCCTTGTCCTCAGAAAGAAAAAATCCGACCACATCACTCCCCTGCTCAAACTCCTTCACTGGCTTACCATCCCCCAGCGCATCCAATACAAGATTCTGTCTCTCTGCTACAAATCCTTGAACAACTGCGCTCCCATCTATCTCTCAAACTTCACCCCTACACTCGTCCCCGCTCCCTCCGCTCCCCCTCCGACCCTCTCCGCCTCCACACACCCCGCGCTAAACTCAGCACTTTCGGCCCCCGCTCTTTCTCAGCATACGGTCCATCCATCTGGAACACTCTCCCACTCTCTCTCCGTCAGAAACACTCTCTCTCCTCCTTCCAGTCCGCCATCAAAACTCACCTCTTTCAACAGTTCTAGCACTATACCACCACACTCCCCACCCTAAGCAGACTGTCGTAATGTATTTCACTATTTTGTGGTTCGTGAGTCGTTGTCTAAAGCGTGAGATTGCGTGCGCGAGTTGTGAGTGCGCGCTTAGAGTTATAATTATTATAAGATAAGCGCATTATAAATACCGTAATTATTATTATTATTATTAATCTCGTGCTTGGGTGGCTATTCAGTTCTCCTTGTGTGTCTGCCCGAGGAAGTTAAAAGATAGTTGGTCAATAATATTCGTGAAAAGCAAGATTTTCATAGTAGCTGTTTATATGGGCCCCAGTGTTTCGTGGGCAACGCAGAGCCAGACATGAAAGACTTCCGACATCTTACAGACATCTTTAAAATAAAACAAGAAAAAACAACAACAAACAAACAAAGACAAAGATCTCAGTGCTAAATTTTAGCAGAGCCGAGTTCATAAGTGACTTGTACAACGGCTGTACAACTAAGCCGGCAGTCGAAAACCGCGTTTTCTCTATTTCTCTGTCGTAGGTGGATAGTCAGTCAGTGCGCGCACTCAGCGCATGGACCAGATCCAACCACTCAACATAGCCATCTGGAACTGATACCTCTACCAAAATGTGTAACAAGAAACCGGGCCCATATGTAAAGCACGAACTGCGCATGCGCCCACTAGTCAAAGCGGAAGGGATTCCCTCCAGTCTAAACATAAAGTAGCCCTTAACTAATGGCACGGTTTTTTGACAACGTGCATTCCAATTAGAGTCCGTACAAATGGTCCATTCACAAATGACCTTTTAGTCCTATTGGACCATTACTTTTAATGATCCAATGTGCATATTGCCCCAGAGCTATTTCGGACTCTCTTCGCTTGTCCGCCATTACATCACTTTACTGGTGGCCGAAAACTACCCAGCCTAATCACTAAGATTCCCTATAATCTGTTGCAGTATTGTTGGTGGTCGCCGTGATGATGGTTGTGGTGGTGGCAAGTGAAGAAGGCGCACGTAGAGAAAGATCCAGAAATAGGGCTAAAGACAACAAGCCAGAGTCCGGGATATTCATGTGGTCTTCCGGGATGCAGCGCTGTCTTCGGAAAAATATCGAAAAATTACGAGCGGAATTCAAGGTAAAACATTTCCTGTGTTTGTTGTCCAGTGTCGTTTCTCCAAGCTACTAAAGGAACAAAATCCACAGGAAGAGAACACAAACAGGATAACAATGAACCCAGTGCGCAAATCTTTATCGGGCTAAACGCGGCCTCCGTTGACCCGCGCCCGAAACACTTTCGCACATTGGGTTCTTTCTAATTGCGTGTGTGATTTCCTTGCATGGGACTGGACGAGTTTGCTCAGAGTAAACGAGGATAGGCCAGCTTGACAGATTAATAATTGAGCCATCGGTCTTGTCCCGGTTATTTAAAAATCGTGTTTCTTTGTGTTTTGGATACTTCCTTGTATTTACACGTCTGTCAGTGACATTCATTTTGAGGTGAAATGTGTGCTTTGAGCTGAAGGTGTGGATAAGGTGGGTTTCTATTTTCTGACGAGCATGAACAGACTACTGGCTGATATCACCGCTTTTTTAACCTTACACAAAAACGAGTGGACGGTTCTGGGAGAAAGCTGTACAGGCGATAAAGGAAACCCAATTAGTAACCGTTCTGCAGCAAAGCTATATAGGCAATAAAGAAAACCCAATTAGTAGCCATTCTGGGAGAAAGATGAATGAACTTTATTGTTCCAAATACATGTTGCCACGTACAGGAAAATTTGTTTCGCCACCTCAGGTGCAACTCGCAATCACCCAAACTCACACAACAGTTTACACACAACACTGAAATGGACAATGGCTCGGGACGGGTGAAGCCCGTCGCCAAGGCGTCTCATGGCCGGCGCCAACGGCCCCAACCCGACCTGAACCTCCCTAACACAAAGCAAACTAAGGACAGCCCTATCTTAGTATCTCTTAAACACGTAATATAATGTTTTTAAACTTTCTGCTTGGCTGATACTAGTTACACAAATGAGAGATACGCATCAACAAAACAAAAAGACGAACTATACTTTCACAGTTGCTACCTGGGGGCCCGTCGCCATAAGAACAGCGCCGGCTATTAGACAGTCGATAAAGGCGATAAAGGAAACCCAATTAGTAACCGTTCTGCAACAAAGCTATATAGGCAATAAAGAAAACCCAATTAGTAACCATTCTGGGAGAAAGATATACAGGCGATAAAGGAAACCCAATTAGTACCCGTTCTGCAACAAAGCTATATAGGCAATAAAGAAAACCCAATTAGTAGCCATTCTGGGAGAAAGATATACAGGCGATAAAGAAAACCCAATAGTACCCGTTCTGCAACAAATCTATATTATAGGCAATAAAGAAAACCCAATTAGTAACCATTCTGGAAGAAAGATATACAGGCGATAAAGAAAACCCAATAGTACCCGTTCTGCAACAAATCTGTATAGGCAATAAAGAAAACCCAATTAGTAACCATCCTGGGAGAAAGATATACAGGCGATAAAGGAAACCCAATTAGTACCCGTTCTGCAACAAAGCTATATAGGCAATAAAGAAAACCCAATTAGTAACCATTCTGGGAGAAAGATATACAGGCGATAAAGAAAACCCAATTAGTACCCGTTCTGGGAGAAAGCAATACAGGCGATAAAGAAAAATATTAGTAACAGTTTTGGGAGAAAACTATACACACAAAAAAAAACCCAATAAGTAGCCATTCTGGGATAAACTATACACGCGAAAAAGAAAACCCAATTAATAACCGTTCTGGGAGAAAACTACACAGGCGAAAAAGAAGACCCAATAAGTAGCCGTTTTTTTGAGAAAACTATACAGGCGAAAACGAAAACCCAATTAGTAGCCTTTATGAGAGAAAAATATTACACGCGAAAAAGAAAACCGAATAAGTAGCCAAATTCAAATTTCTGCGAGATCAGCGCACGCTGAAAAACCGCGTTTATCAAAACCATACACCAGGCAGTTTAGAGTTCAATGGTTTGGACACCATATTCAGAGCTGGACTGTCACTGAGTGTCTTCATAAAGTCAGGGTGAAACGTTATTCAGCAGATTTCAAATATAAAATAAGTATCAAATAAAAAATAATCACATTATTTATTTATTGACTGATCGATTTATTTATTATTTCTGTGTCCATCCATCCATCCATCCCTCCATCCATCCATCCATCCATCTATCCATCCAACCACGCACCCACCCATCCCATTTATTTGGTCGTTCGTTCGTTCGTTCGTTCGTTCGCTCGTTCGCTCGCTCGTTTGCTCGCTCGCTCGCTCACTCACTCACTCATTCATTTATTCATTCATGTATTCATTCATTCATTCATTCATTTTTGCAGGTTTTTGTTGTTTTTTTTCTTCTGAAACCGTGCATTCGTTTTTTTGTGTGTATTCGATTTGAACGTTTGGCCTATACACTGAGCGTTATTCAGCTAAGACTACATCGCACGGAGAATCGAGGGTGCTGCTAGATTAACCTAACCCTAACCCTTTTGGAATCTAAACACTGGATCTCATGATGCATTAACTCATTGTACCCCAAGACCGAAATCCCCAAATTTTGCCGTTGTCATCTGAAGACTGCATTGCAGTGCTGGTCACAGATCGACCATGATAGTTCAAGGGTGATGTCAGAATAGTTTGGCGCCCATAGGCGCCAAACTATTCTGCCATCACCCTTGAACTATCATGGTCGATCCATATCTTGCTGTGATGTGTCTGGGGTGGAATGAGTTAACACATTCACCCCCTCGGCCTCATGTTCCAAATGTTTTTGCTGACAGCTAACTACCATTACTGAATCAGTTGTAGGATCCAGAGTAAAATGGACAATCAAGAACAAACCGAGGTATAGATCCTCATGAGCACCCGCAATTGCGGGGCTCATGAGGATCTGCCTCTTGTAGTTGGGTGGTGTACACGTTTTCTCGGGTTAATATTTACTCTTCTCTTCCCTCCTTTCAGAACAAGAACTGGACCGCCCCCGTTAAAGGACCCATTGTAAGTTTCCTCACATCATCCCTCATATTTCCGCTTTGTTGCTTACACCATATAAATTCTAGATTAAAAACAAAAACACGTCACGTTACATGGCGGAACTACAAATATTTGTACTGACACACGTAACATGCAGTTTTCATGCGTAACCCCTTCACTGCCAGTGGACGCATACCGAGCTTTCTAAATCATTGCAAAGTCAACGCCAAACTATCCCCAGTCGTCAAAGAAAGAGGATACAAAGTGGCTTCAGCAAGAGACATAGATCCTCATGAGCCCGCGCAACTATGGGGGCTCATGAGGATCGATGTCTTTTGCAGTTAGGTGGTGTTCAATTTCTCCCCAGTGAAGGGGTTAATAAAGATAAGGAAGAAGTAATTGTCGTCGCAATAAATCAAGACAATGCATTTCACAGTTAGTCGGATTCTTGATGGTTCCTGTCATACTGCTCATCACACACACACACACACACACACACACACACACACACACACACACACACACACACACACACATACACACACATACACACACTCACACACACCCACACACGCACGCACGCATATACACACATATACACACACACAAAAACACACGCGCACGCACGCATACACACACACATACACACACACGCGCGCGCACACGCACGCACACACACACACACACATATACACACACACGCACGGACGTACACACGCACACACACACACACACATACACACACATACACACATACATATACACACACGCATGCACGCACATACGTACGCACACGCACACACACACACACACACACACACACACACACACACACACAGATTAACAGCCTTGTGCCTGCCGGTACCTTTACTGTTTGTATTACCAGTGGCGACATATGTGTGTTTCCATATGTCCGATGCGATAAACAAATTTGCATCCGGCTTTGAAAAAAAATGACGCAAATTTCTTAGGAAATTTACATCATCGCATCAGGTTCGGATCGTATTTGCATCAGATTCGTGCTTATGGAATCGTAGCTTTACCCTTAGGTTGTCGGTGACGGTTCTTGTCGCCATGATTCCTGCCGGAACGAAAATTACTACCTACAGGAAAAGAGCTCCCAATGCGCACAAGGTCATCGGACCGACGTCGGCCCGATGACCTTGTGCGCATTGGGGTTAACTCGTTTTCGGTCAGCCTCAAGCGGGCACGCGGTATACAGCTTCGTCTCTGAATGCCGTGCGTCTCGAGCGAGCTGCTAGAGAAAATCTGACACCACATTCCCCTGATGTCCACAGAACAACATCAAGAGAAGAATCGACAAGCACTTGAAGAACGCCGAAAAAAAGGAGAAAGGCCAGATGCTTGTGGTGCTTATAGAGACGCTGCTTCACCATCTCACGCCCAAAGCGGACGACGCGACGACGACTCAGCCATCTGTCCAGAAGACAACAACCACAGGTACAACTACAGGTACGTCCATGGACAAGTGGCAAGCATTCCAGCCGGACGACGAGGAGGCTCTTCTCATCTGCAGTTTACAGAACAAGGCGAAAAGCCTGACACAGCTGCTGAATGTAAGTACGCCGGCCCGTAGGCTCTGTATTTATCCTTGGTCAGGAATCAGCTCTCTACCCAGTGAGCAAATGCCCTCGGATGGACGCCGTCGTCGGCCGTAGTAGGCCCGCGCACGGCTGAAGTCGGCCCGAGGACCTGTGACGTAATAGCCCAACGGAGAAAACTAGTGCAGGCTGATTTCTAGAAAACCTGTCAACTTGAAGAAAATGGATAGAAATGAAAACCGTGTGGAAAAAAAAAAAAAACGATTGTTGACTATCCTTTTCTGCGGGGCTCAGTTCACTGAGCTTTGAATTGAGTTTAACACTTTTTGCCCCGGTACACTACAGTAGCAGGTGATGAATCCACCATGATATTTTAAGGATAGTGCCAGATTAGCTTGGCGCCGTCACTACCTGACGCTACCTTTGAAGTATCGTGGTTTATGCATCGCCTGCAACTGGTTCATAGTTGTTAGGTAACACCTCTAAAATTTGGGACGTGAGGCCTTGGGGTTAATCATGCAAGCGATTTTTTCAATTGTTCTCAAAAATGCATATTTACATAGGACATAGACGTAGATGGACACTATAGAGACACGCGCAATATTATCGTCTGTTGTTAATGGTTTGTAACCAGTGCTGAGTTGTGTAATCAGTTGGTTTATGTTTTTCTCTAGCGATTGAATTGTTACACTAGACCAACAACAGAATTGTTACACTAGATCAACAACAGAATGCTTTTTATAACATTATTATGAGTGACAGCAATGACGGTCCTGTTTTCTTTGTGTGTCAACAGAACACCAGCAATGATCACATCACAGAGGTAAGTTACATTGTCGCATGATACCAGACAGTAATACAGACCCTAGCCCTCCTTCGCCATCAACCAAACTCCCCTCCCTCACCCTCCCCAACCCTCTCCACAATTAACCCCCCCGCCCCTTTGCTTTGTTTATTTTGCTTTGCTTTCCTTTGTCTTAATTCATTCGATACGTTACGCCTACGGATACGCGGCTGTTCGCCGCGTATCCGTAGGCGGCACGTCTCGAATGAGTTAACAAGGCTGGAATTGTTATAACCAATGTGCTGTGTGCCATAACCTACCTCAGATGCACTACTTTCGCGCATTTACTCAACAAAAAGTAACGTAATTCATTATGATTTTTATAAACGTGCGGAGGCACACGAAGATCCATACCTTAAATAGCCTCATTTAACTTGTAACTAATGTGTCTGTTGTGAACACTGACCGTTCCCAGGTGAGTTGACTGTCCGTCATGTTGTGTTTGTCCTGTGTGCAGTACAACCGCAAATGCGGTGATGTGTTCAGGACCATGCGACGACGCGACGTGACGGACGTGTGTCGATATGGGGACTACGTGGACTGCAGGCGTTTCGTCATCTCCCGCGTGACGTCATTGCGCACGCCTCTCGAGGCCCTGAAGAACGGCACTAAAGCCAGCAAATCCGCCACAGACACCCTGGCCAGCGGCCTCAGGTCGATGCTCAACGCACTGGACGACCTGCTCGGGAAACTGGGCAGACAGTGCACAGCTAAGACACAGAAAGACTGTACACCCGACAAATCCAAAACCCCGCCCGAGGTAAAGGAATGTGTCACGTACATCCAGAACAACACCGGAAACGGAGACTTGAAGACGGAAGTTGTGTTTGGCTTCTCCAAACACATGGAGTCGTTTGCAAAACAGTTAAGCCAGAAGAACTGCAGAAAATGAGAGGAAAGTGTAAAAAGATTAAACCCTCAACTGCCGAAAAAAAGTGAATATCATCCAAATGCAAGAGTTATAGATACTCATAAACCCCGCAACTGCGGGGGCTCATGCGGATCTTTATCTCTTGCAGAGGCCAATTTGTATCCATGCCAATTGAACTGTTGCGGCTTTTGGTCGTTGAATGAACAAAGATCTCACTCTCAGAAACAAATTATTCGTCCGGTGGCACGGACGGCATTAAAGAACTGTAGCTTTTATATATTTATTTATTTGTGTGTTGTGCTGTGTTCAGGGTTTTGAAGCAGTCAACATGGCCTGTAGAATTCACTCTTTGGCTGTCGGTTACCCTTTTTGCCGAGGTGATTCCTGTGACGAACGATAACCAATGGATTTCTTTTTGTGAAAATAATTTTATACTACTTCATTATGCATATGTTGCTAGATTTACGACTCACGTCAGCCAATACGTGTCTATATTTTTCAGATACATGAACGCAAGTACCAAAACTACCTGGTTGGTTGTACAACTATCTGTATCAAGACCGAACACGCATTTTAATACTGTGTACTAACGAGACCTAACAGAACAAAACAACATAACACAGACAGTTAACACTCCTTGTACCAAAACAACCTAATACAGACATTTAACGCTCTTTGTACCAAAACAACATAACAGACATTTAACTCATTCTACCCGCGACACACCACAGCAAGATATGGCTCGACCATGATAGTTCAAGGGTGGTGGCAGAATAGCCTGGTGCCTAAAGGCGCCAGGCTATTCTGCCACCACCCTTGAACTATCATGGTCGATCTGTCTCCTGTATAGTAATGCAGTTCTAATAGGATAACTCAAAAATGTGGGTATTTTGCACATTGTGCCGAAACAACCTACCAGAGACGTTTAACACTCCTTGTACCAAAACAACCTAACACAGACGTTTAACTCTCCTTGTACCAAAACAACCTAACACAGACGTTTAACTCTCCGTGTACCAAAACAACCTGACACAGACGTTTAACACTCCTTGTTCCAAAACAACCTGACACAGACGTTTAACACTCTTTGTACCAAAACTGTGTGACAGACTCACATGTACGCTAACACCAATCATCCGAAAAAAAGCACAGGTCCTCAACAACTCCGCATCTGCCGGGGCTTTTGAGGATCAGTGCTTCTTGCCGTACAAAAATTTTAATGATTGCAATAATTATATAACTGGTGGCTGATGGGGTTTAGTGAACTGCAGACAACAATCGGCTATCTCACACTGAGATCATAAGCAATAATAAGTATGTGAATCGTGACTTTTGAAAAACCAGAGTGGAGTGAGTGAGACGGAGAGGGAGAGAGAGAGAAAGAGAATGTGTGTGTGTGTGTGTGTGTGTGTGTGTGTGTGTGTGTGTGTGTGTGTGTGTGTGTGTGTGTGTGTGTGTGTGTGTGTGTGTGTGTGTGTGTGTGTGTGTGTGTGTGTGTGTGTGTGTGTGTGTGTGCGTGCTTGCGCGCTCGCGCAATGTTTCTTGCACATTGTATCGTTTTCAGCACAATAAACTCGTCCTTTGATGTGTAATTATTCAACAGCGTGTATGTGCCATGCACATTCAATATAGTATGTCTTAAAGACAATAAACAATAAACAGTAAAAAAAGAACGCAAGTTTCGTCACAGTGTTTACCAGAGTGCATGCTGTGTGTTGCTTTTTGTTTGTTATGTTGGTTGGTTGTTTGGCTGCGTGGTTGATCGGAATTATGTAAGTTTACACGTGTTTTCTTTTGTTTGTATACACACACTGTCGCGCGCGCGCGCGCACACACACACACACACACACACACACACACACACACACACACATACAAGCGCGCGCGCGAATGCACATACATCCTGACACCTTCACACAGACTAAAACTAAACATTGTGTACGAATCCGCAAAGGAAAAGCACTTAGTTGTTTTTTTGTGCACTGCACAATTTGCTGTGAAATGCCCCTGGGGCCAGTTGCGTGTGTGAACTTAGTCCTGCGCCAGCCAATAAGCAAGGTGCTCCGCTATAGTGCCACAACACCAACCCGCTGTAGCGGAGCACCTTGCGGAATGCTCAGTGGCGGGCGGAGGACAAAGTTCACTCATGCAAACGACCCAGTACCATATTGGGGGGTCGTATTGAACTATGCGCACGAAAAACCTAACACTACATCACACCATACCACACCACACATCATACCACACTATACGTCACCATACTAGACAACACGTCATCATACCACACAACAACAACACAACACACCACATAGCATCACAGCACACCACATCGCACTGCGTCATACCATATCATACCAAACCACACCACGTAACACCACATCACACCATATCGCACCGCATCATACGACACCTGACCATACCAAACCGCAACATGTAACACTGACCACGGCACACTACATCATACCACACCATAACCCACGCACCACAGCAAGATATGGCTCGACCATCATAGTTCAAGGGTAATGGCAGAATCGCTTTGCGCCAAGCTATTCTGCCACCACACTTGAACTATCATGGTCGATCTGGCTCCTGAATTGTAACGCAATCCTCAGATAATAGCTCCATAACATAACATACCCTACCACAACATATCACACCATACCACATCATACCATCATACCACGCCATTACATACCTCACATTACACACCACACCAGCTCACACCGTACTTCATCATACCACAACACACCATCATACCACGCCATTACATACCACACATTACACACCACACCAGCTTACACCACACCGCACTTCATCACACCACAACATCAAATACCGCACCCCGCTTCACCACATACCACAACATCACAACTTACCACACCCCGCTTCACCTCATACCACAACTTCACATACCGCACTTCGCCTAATACCACAACTTCACATACCGCACTCATCTTCACCTAATACCACAACATCACATACCGCACCCCGCTGCACCTCATACCACAACTTCACATACCCACCCCGCTTCACCTCATATCACAACATCACACACCGAACCCTGCTTCACCTCATACCACAACATCAAATACCGCACCCAGCTTTACATCGTACCACAACATCACATACAGCGCCCCGCTTCACATCAGACAGTCATAAACACTTTTAGCCCGAAGGTCCCATTTCTAAAATTTTAGAGGTGTTGCCTATAGGCTAATGACTATGTACCAGTTGCAGAAGATGGCTAGACCATGATAATTCAAGGGTACTACTCTTGAATTATCATGATCAAGCCATCTCCTGCTGTAGGGATCTGAGGCTAATAGGGCTAACAACGAAGACGCACTGAAGGAAGCGGGTATGGGTGATGTAGACACAAATCCCCTACGACTGATTAAATTACGATTCACAATAATTCCTGATTTAAAATAAAAGCATCCCCATTGGCAAAATGTCTTCGGCCCTCACGACAGCCGCAGTGGGACCGCCCACAGTCGTGCGCAGGCCCACTGCGGCCCTCGCGGGACCGAGGACCTTTGCTTACTGGGATTCACGTTTCACGATACACCAACTCTTCCCAATGCCTGAAAACAGCGGGAGGGAGCGTTTGAGGGGGAAGGGGGGGGGGGCGCTTCCCATGCAGGAAAGGTCCTCGGGCCGATGTCGGCCGCTGTGGGCCCGCGCACGACAATGCGCGGGCCCACTGCTGCCGATGTCGGCCCGAAGGTCCTTTTCTTATTGGGTTGGGAGACTATTCTGGCTCGCCGTGTCAAACCTGACGGACTAGACTCTGAGACGGTAGAAAATCGGTCGTGCCGTAGACTCAACCTTCATTTTTTTTTAATAGAACCTGAAATAATGTGATAATAAAGTGGACAAGAAAAAGGATAAAATGCTCTAAAACAGGCAGGCAAAATTATACCTTACTGGTCTTGTAGTCATCGTGGCTTCGATATATAACATGCAAAAATATTCTCCGAAAAACAATGGCAGCTCCGCTGACCTCTTCACACTCGGAGCGTATCACTGCTCACATATCGACGTCTGCCGCACACCGTGCCGTAGAAAAGCGCAGCGCGAATACATCCCATCTATTTCCATTTAGTTCAGCAAGTTTGTTGGTCAAATTAATTTTCCAGTACCCTAACCGTTAGCCATGTGCATGATCTATGTTGCACAATGACGCGTTAAAACATGAAAAACATAGTACTTAACCACCACAGCTACAGAGATAATGTTCATGGGGCCATGTAAAGGATGCGTTCGCACAGTTTGCAAATAGTCCTTGTCAATGAAGACGTACGTAGGACTTCTGCGTGATTAATTTTCAGGGTCAGTAAACCGAAGTTTTTGTCCCTGACTTGACTGAACTGAACTGAACTGAACTGAACTAAACTGAAACTTTATTTTGCAAGGGTGAAGACTAAAATAGTAGGCACGCAGCCCTTTTTACATGTCTGTCCTTAATAACATTTTAAATATAACATGAGAAAAGGTAACAAGACAAATGATACAATTAAATTTTAGAAAGATGATGATGATAATAATAATAATAATAATAATAATAATAATAATAATAATAATAATAATAATAATAATAATAATAATAATAATAATAATAATAATAATAATAATAATAATAATAATAAAGACACAGACACAAAATGACTAGGAGCGTCAAACGAGGGGTATTGAATTCTTGCCATAACTGTCATAACTTTGGTTAACTGTGTTAATATTTGGCAAGTTACCGTCGCCCAGTGTCACGTTATCCATCTAGAAGGGGAAAAAAGTACCAGCAAACACAAATTAACAAGATTATTCAAACGGCCTACACACGGTAGAGCATACCCGGCTGACGGCCTTCCATGCTACACTGCAGACATGTCTGTGCAGTGACACGCAACGAATGGGAATGAGGTCACCGGGGGCTGCCATCTTTTCGGAGCAGAGTTTCGCTTTATTTTGGATGGGGTCAAACCCCATCCAAAATAAAGCGAAACTCTGCTCCGAAAAGATGCGTAGAGTACCAGTATCCCAATGCGCAAACTGAAGGCCATCGGGCAGACGTCGGCCGCGACCCACGCACGGGCGTGCGCGAGCTAACCGGGGGCGGTCGAAGCCGTCCCGACGGCCTTTGCGCATTCGGAGGTCTGACTGGACACGCTTGTGGAAGTATTCTACCCTTGCCCACTTTATTATCAAATTATATTGCGGTTTCAGTTTCTATTTTAACTCATTCTACCCCAACACCGAAATCCTTAAATTTTTGTCGTTGTCCTCTGCAGACTGCATTGCAGTGCAGGACACAGATCGACCATGATAGTTCAAGGGTGATGCCAGAATAGCTTGGCGCCCATAGGCGCCAAGCTATTCTGGCATCACCCTTGAACTATCATGGTCGATCCTTATCTTGCTGTGGTGTGTCTGGGGTAGAATGAGTTAACTCATTCAAAATGCCGCCGACAACGCTATAGGAAACTTCTGCAGTTATTAATGCGTGGCCCCTTTAAAATAGTTAAAACAAGATGGGACCCCTATCCCAAAGTTGTTCCTATTTTTAAGCTTATCCTTCTGATCCATCTCCCTCTACCCTAACCCATTTTCTGATCCACACACGGCACACAGAAACAAAGACGGACACGCGGCACTTTGGTATTATTTCAGTCAATTTCAGTCAAATTTCAAAAATATAAGAAAACGATTTCAATTTCAAAAAAATTTCAGTAGCTCGCTTGAGCTTGCCCTTAGCACCACGTGGATGTTCTGCGTTTATGTACAGTGTGTGAGGGAATGCGCGTGATTCACGTGAGCGTGCTTGTTGGGTTCAGTTCGCGGCTATGTCCTGCGCATTGAGTTATAATATAAAATATGAGAAATGCGCCATATAAATACTATGTATTATTATTATTATTATTAGATCTATTCTGAAGGAGAATAATAGCACGAGCAGCGAAATGACGTCTATATATTAACTCATTTGAGACGTGCCGCCTCCGGATACGCGGCATTAAGGCGGCACGTCTCGAATGAGTTAAGCTTCACGACATGGCATCGTTAGTTCCACGACGCCGTGCCGCGTTCACAGTGACGAAAATGGTGTTATACGTCACTCATCGCAATACGAACATTTGACGTATTAGAAGATCAACCTTTGCATTTTCTAGCTGATTTTATTTTCACCTAAGGCTTACAGGTCACAATTTGATCTAATCCTAGCCAAGAAACACTGTTTATGACAATCATGCGAGTTTAAATGACCGAAAAAATTTCAAAGTTCCGTAACTGTTTTAAAAAATGACTCCGAAAAAGTTGTGCCGAAAATTTCAATTTTATCCTAATCGTACCCGACAGCCGAGACAAACTATAGGCTTATGTAAATACCGTTTAATAACAAGATGAGGATTTCATCCCAAAGTCTATCGTATTGTTTGGAGCTCACATGCGTTTTCTTTTAGGAACATTCAGAGCTGTTCATATTTTTAAGCTTATCCACATCCATTTCCCTCCTTTTTAAGCTTATCCACATCCATTCCCCTCTCTAAGCCAACTTCTGATCAACACACACCCGGCGCCCGAGCACACAAATAAAGACGGACACACGGCGCTTCCTGTCATTAGTACGCTCTGTGGGCTCGTGTAACGACAGGAATCTGAAGAAGAATAGCACGAGGAGCAAAATGACGTCACTATTAGCTTCACTTCATGACATCGCTAGTTTCATCACGCCGTGAACACAGTTACGAATTTGATGTTTCACGTCATTAATCCGAAAGGCACGCAGCCTCTTTCAGGGCTGACTCTTTTTCCAGACAGCTTCTTCCAGGGCTGACTGTTTGTTGTGAGCTTATAGCGTCTCCAAAACTTGCAAAAATGAATTAATTATTATTCAAACAGTTGTAGAGGTACAACGCTGGATTACGAACTCATTCAGCATCTCCTTGTAATCTAGCTGTATGCAAAGTATCTAGTAGGAATAACAAAAAATACGGACTCAAATGCGAATCAACCAGTTTTTGTGAAACGGCTATTTTCTTGTCAATGGGTAAACTAATTAAAAAATCAAAAAACTTCTTCATGAGAATTCACGTAATGAAAATATTCTAAAGTTTCAAGCTTGTCTATCCACAAATGCGGGCTCTAGTCGCTGTCACACACACACACACACATACACACACACACACACACACACATACACGCACACACACACACACACACACACACACACACACACACACACACACACACACACACACACACACACACACGGCGTTTGGTGCAAATGTACGTTCTCTAGCAATGTTTTTGTAGCTAGACGTAATTTAATTTTCATAGTCTTGTTACTTCTTTGCCAGAATGCGGGTCCCGCCCGCCCATCACATCGTGTGCAATCTCCTGAACGCGCTCCGAACGGCCCCATTTCAAGTCCACCGTAATTTCAATACGGTAAACAAAAATCATGTGGGTATTAATGAGAACATTACTTTTCTTGTAAAAAAAACCAAGTTGTTTTCAAAATAATAAAAAAAACGAGTATAATTAATTATCACTCTAAAGGTTGAAGAGGTACAGCGAAGGTTTACAAACTCATTCAATGTCTTCCTTTAATCTAGCTGCATGCAAAATATCTAGTAAAAATAAGAACAATTGCGGACTCTAGTGTGGATCAACCGGTTTTTGTGAAACGGCCATTTTCTGGTCAATGTGCATCTTAATCCCAAATTTTTTTTTAAACTGCCTCCAGATTATTCTTTTAGGGACAATATCCTAAATTTTCCGTCCTCAAAGGCGGGCTGTAGTCGCTGTCACACACACACACACACACACACACACACACACACACACACACACACACACACACACACACACACACACACACACGCACCCCCCCCCCTCCCCTCACACACACACACACACACACACACACACACACACACACACACACACACACAGCGTTTGTCGCTAAAAGTACGTTCTCCAGCAAGGTTTTTGTAGCTAGACGTGACGTCATTTTCATCTTGTCACTTCTTTACCAGAATTTCGGCAAGCACACCCAAAACGTCATGTGCATGCTCTGGAACGCACTCCGGTGAGCCCCATTTTAAAGTTGTTTGTACTTTTAAAATAGGAATAACAAAATCAGCGTTGAGCCAATGGCATACCGATTTCTGCCCGTGTCAGAGTCTTTTCCATCAGCTATAAAACCAATGGCCAGAAGGTTGGGAGACAATGTACAGCTTGCACAAAGTCCTTCCCCTCGCCGAAAGTTTAAACGTCGGTGGGTTGGCAAAAAAAGCCGATCAGGTACTATGAGTTTAGAACACGCCCACCCACCTAAACACCCTTCCCCAGAAAACTGCAAACACTGGGAATCATTTGTAGCCTTTTTCTTTTATATCGACTTGGAAGGGAAGCAAAAAATAATAATAATAATAAAAATTTTAAAAAAATAATAAAATAAAAACCTCACTCATTCCCGGCACAACTGCGTGTTCTATGACTCAAAAAGGAAACACCAGTGTGAAAGTTGTAGGTTACCACCTACAGGATGAATCACGATCATTCACACCCATTTAATAATTTAATAATAATTTAATGATAACACATAGCGCTGTTCTCCAGAAAAAAAAAACATTGCACTCACTGATCTAAGAAAAAGAAAAACATGGCCGCATTTCCCAAAGTTTGGAGGCTTCACCTAACGACTTCGTACCAGTTGCAGTTGATGAGTCGACCATAATTCAAGGGTAGTGTCAGATTGGCTTGGAGCCTAATGGCGCCAAGCCAATCTGACACTACCCTTGAAATAATCGTGGTCGATCCTTCTCCTGCTGCAGTGTGCAAAATGTGCTTGTGAAAAATTGACAAGGAACTTTGCCTCTGGCGTGTCCCCTTGACATCTTGCCTTCATCAAAGTCGGCATGAAGTCCGTGTTCAGCTGTTGAGAAACACATCTAGATTTGTAACGATCCTAGCCGTCACATATCCCGACCAAATGTTGACTCTTGTAAGCAGTCAGCTCCTTGGCGGACTTTGATTGCTAAGAATCCAGTTTGCCAACACCAGGTGATCAATGTTACCTCAACTAGGACTTGCTGCGCTTTATTTCGCCATCCATATGAGAAGGCACAAGTACTAGACTTTTTCCACTGCCTGGTAATGGTAATCGAGGGAAGAAGTCTCCTGCATTAAAAGGAGAAGAAAGCAGAACATCCGTTCATTTTAACCCATATCATGTTGAGGCTAAAAGCTTTAAATTTGTACACTGCCATATGACTCTACTTTACAGTACTTACAGATAAGGATATAGACCAATGGCTATAGTTCAAGGGTGGTGCCAGAATAGCTTGGTGCCTAGAGGCGCCAAGCTATTTTGGCACTACCCTTGAACTATTTTAGTCAAACTTATTTCACACACTGGTGCATTCCGAATGATAATGGTTAAGACATACTGAGAACATTATCAAGAGAATATTGAAATGTATTAACCCTTTACTGCCTGGAGTGGGTTGATTCAAAGGGTTACTGTGACCTGCTGAAGTACGCTTTCATAAACACGAATCCGATACGAATTCGATCCGAATCCAAAGCGGGTCCGAAACTGGAAGGTTCGTGCGAGTCCTTTTCATGCTTGTGTGTCGCCACCTGCCCGATGGGGAAACGAATTCGCATCGAACGGAAAATGACGCAATTCTTGTACGGCGCCTAGAGCTTTTTATCGAAAGTATAGGCGCCTTAAAAAAATTATTATTATTATTATTATTATTATTATTATTATTATTATTATTATTATTATTATTATTATTATTATTATTATTATTAAGAAAATTGCATCACCGCATCGGGTTCGGATCGTATTCGTATCGGATTCGTGCTCATGAAACCGCAGCTTAAGTGTGTAAATGCAAGACAGTAACACATACAAACACAAGCAGGCTGAAAACAGACTCAAACCAAACATGGCTTCTTAATCCTTTGACTGCCAGTGGACACAGACTGTGTTCTTTTTAATCTTGGTTAATTTAATGCTAAAGAGTTCAGCCGCGCAAGGAACGTTTTTACAAAGTGGCGTCAGCACTGAATAGGCATTATGTCTATAGTTGCATTGTGTTCGTTTTTCTCGACAGTGCAGGGGTAACTCATTTGAGACGTGTCGTCTCCGGATAAGCGGTTTAAGCCGCGCATCCGGAGGCTGCACGTTTCGAATGAGTTACGGATGTCTTTCTCTTTTCTTTTCTTTTATTTTGTGTTTTTTGGTTTGTTTGTTTGTTTTTTGTTGCTCTTATCCCAAGCAGCAAAACGTCTTGGGGACCTCGACGGCAGCAGTGAGCCTACGCACAGCCGTGGGCCCGAGAATCTTTGCTCATAGGAATCTGTGTTACTAGTGACGCTTTGTTTGCGATGATCAACTCCTAACAACGAACGAGAGCGACTTCGCGGCGGATAGCCAGATGCTGACTTATCTGTGTCTGTGCTTATGGTTCAAGCTGGCTATCCGCCGTCACCTCGCTCTCGTTGGTTGTTGGCAGTCGTTCGGCGTGCACGCAACCCCCCTAGTAGCTCCTGCACCATCAGCCTCAATCATACATGACCAGTATCATTCTTCTTCTTCTTATCTACTATTTCTTTCGTTGTTTATTTCTGTATTTATCATGATTGTTTTAATTCATGTTTTTTTATATTCATTTATTATTACGTATTTATTTTATGTTTATTTATTCATTTATTTATTTATCTATTTATTTGTTTATTGTATATTTATTTATTATTTTATTTTATTTTATAATTTGTTGGGGGGGGGGGGGGGTAACGTCTGTGCCATCGCAAAGTTGACTAAGTGATTTTGTAGATTGTACACGGTGAGGACAAAGTTTCAATTCCAAGCAAGGAAGGAAGCACGCTTAGAAAAGTAAATAATCCGTCATTTGTAATTAGTCAGGGCAAAATTACACCGAGCACTCTTAGAGATAAAGATAGTCCCCACAGTGACTGTGCGCAAACTGGGACATTTCCCGCTTGCACTTCACCCATATCTTTCGCCTCAACAGTCAGCAGGCGACTCCCGGCTACGTTCTCGTCCGCAGGACTACAGAAGTACAAAGAGTCATCAAAAGTGTCAGTTCCGTACACCACTTGCTTGGTTAAAGCATCGGCAAAAGGCATATATCCTCATAAACCTCCGCAATTGCGGGGGCTTATGAGGATCTATGCCTTTTGCAGAATTTTCAAGGCGGGGTATTGCCTAATAAAGGCCGGTTGTTCTTTGAAAGCACGACTAGAAAGAACAGCTTCTCCCCTTATGCAGTCATAAGCAATCTGATTGGTTGTTAATTCTGAATGAAACATGTAGTACGTGATGTTACAATGTCTGTGTTGACTTTTTTTGAGGGGGGAGGGGGGCGAGTAGGGTGGATAGTGGGATAAGGCCAGTGGGTTAGTAGGTTAGCGAAATTATTCTAGTGGTTCTTGATTAAGTTCTGTTTGTTGCTGTTTACACCGTTCACCTTTCTGGAGTCGATGCTGGAGTTGTCGCATTTGTTGTTACTGTTACTGTTGTTTTTGTTGTTGTTGTTTTTTGTTGTGGTGGTGGTGATGATGTCGTCGTTGACGTTGTTTCCACCGCAGCAATCGGATTGATGTTCAGCATGCAGACTGAATAGATTATGGACAAAATAACCGAAAGAGGAAAGAAACACGCTTAAAAAGACCGTTACAACACATTTGTGTTGTAACTTTCTTTTCAAGCGTGTTTTTCTTTCTTCGTTTGGTTCTTCTCTGCATTTTACACGCGTGGAAGTCACCTGTTTGGCGTGGATTGCGACATCTAGTTTCTTGCGATATTGGCGTGACGCGGCAAAAGAGTCGGGTTCACCCCACACACTGTTTGACAGAAAAAAGAAGCAAATAACCGCGCATCAAATCAAACATTATTAACTCATTCAGCCCGGACACACCATAGCAAGACTTGGATCGACCATGGAAGTTCAAGGGTGGTGGCAGAATTGCGGCGCCCATAGGCGCCAAGCTATTCTGGCACCGCCCTTGAACTATCATGTTCGATCTGTCTCTAAAACTGTATTACAGTCCTTCAGAGGGCAACTTTAAAATTTGGGGATTTCGGTCTTCGGGTAGAATGTGTTGAAACCAAGCAACAAACAAACAAACAAATACAAAGTAAAAACAAACAAACAAACAAACAAACAAACAACGCACGCAGAAACAATTGCAGTTTATGAGGAGGGTGAAGACGGGATCTCTGACCTCGAAAGTTCCATATGCGTTCTGCTCCACCCACTGAAGTTTCCGTCGATATCGTGAAGAAACTATTGCACAAAACGCGCAAAGAAAGACACCTGGCAGAACAACATACACCATAACACGCTTCGTGCGTGTACGTCTGACCTGAACAATCGGAAAGCGCCTTCCGTTCTACACACACACACACACACACACACACACACACACACACACACACACACACACACACACACACACACACACACACACACACACACACACACATACACACACACATACACACACACAAACACACACACACATACACACACACAAACACACACACACACACACATACACACACACAAACACACAAACACACACACACACAGAGAAAAAACACACACACAGATATACAGTACATACAAACGTACCCACACACATAAAAACAAACACACACACACACACACACACACACACACACACACACACACACAGCGACATTTTTTATTTCCTGTTGATATCCTGCACTGAGAGTAGCCATTAAACTGAGTGCGGAAACACCCGGCGTGTGGGGCTCCTGCTACTACTGTTAGTCACCTTACATTATTAGTGACTCTAACCACCACCATGGTGCATACGAAACTAACGGTTCATAAAGCATAACATTATTCTGGCCAATCATTTTGCAGCTAGCGGAGTAGTTTTGTCGACGCGATTCCGATAGGAATCGCGTCGACAAAAGTACTCAACTAGAATTTAATTTGAAATATTGATTTCTTTTCTAAAGATTTTTTTTTTAAATTCACGGTGACTGTACCATGCATGAGAGTTAGTATCATATCGTGACGACGACTGTATAATGCTTGTGAGTTAGTATCATATCGTGACGATACCCACCCAACAAAAAGAAAAACCTAGCTGCGAGAAATTTGAAGATGCGCAATATTCTGTGCATCAGAACACCCGAACATGTCTGCCAGCGTAGCGAAAGCGAGACAGGATGTCTTTCAGTGTATGCATCTCCGAAGTTCCAGTCTGGTGCAAATATAAAAGTTTTGATAGGCTGGTACTGTTGCCTTCAAATCTAAAAGCAATTAGTTGAGCTATTTTTAGCCACCGTCTTCTCTATCTTTTTCTTTTTCTCTAATTTCTTCAGTGAATAAAATCTTGCCCTTTACCTAGGAATGTACGTAGTGCGGATGTTCAAGACTCGAAGACTTTATATTAGAAGCCAAAAGATCCCCTCCCACAGTCCAGAATCATTTAAATACTAGGCAGTCGGCAGGTGTCACATTCATTATCGACAAGACAACAAGGCCTGACTGCCGAAGAGAATCATGCATTTCTTTTTAACTGGTGAGCTTTCAGAAAACTAACTAATTACGGATTATGCAGAAGGTCCTGCTGTCCACAATGTATAAGTTAGACCAGAAAGAAGCCTAGTGTATCGCCAGTAAATAAGTGAATAAAAAAGTAAATAAATATGTGGTTTTGTATGTTAGAGTAAGTTTGACTAAGAAGTTTATCTGTTTTTTTTTTGGGGGGGTTTTTGTGTGTGTGTTGACAATGGATGTTCGTTTAAATGTCAAAGAAAGTTTCTAATGTTTATGCATTTGGCAATAAAAATTTATCTTGATCTTATCTTGCATTATCTGATCTGATCTGAGCTTATCAATAAATGTATAAATACATAAATACATAAAAAATAAATAAATAACTCTGCTTGACTGATAAATACGTTGACTGTTTAAACCATTTAACCCCGAGTCCCTACAGCAGGAGATAGATTGACCATGATAATTCAAGGGTAGTGCCAGATTAGCTTGGCGCCTTAAGGCGCCAAGCTAATCTGGCACCACCTTTGAATTATCATGGTAAATCCATCTGCTGCACCTGTTACATAATCATTAGGCAACACCTCCAAAATGTGAGAAATGGGACCTTAGGGCTAAAAGGGTTAATCCGTGATGTTTCTGTCCATAGTGCTGGTAGCGGTGACGCTCTCAGTATTTCTGCACGCTCCTGCGGCGTATGCCGGAAAGTCGCGTCGGCAAAAAATGGACAAAGGTGGAGGCGACGACAAAGCCGGCAGTGGTGACAGCGTGTCGTGCATGAGTGACTTGCAAAAAGAGAAACAATACAAAGACATACTGAAAAACCTCGAGCAGTTGCTCAATGAGACTGAGGTAGTAATGATTACACTCTTTGTCAGCTGCTTAGTGCATTGAGTTAGTTAAGCAGTAAACAATAGTCCTGGGGCCGTCGTCGGCCACAGTGGACACGCGCACCGACGTCAGCCTCAGGAGCTTTTGCTTACTGGTTTGGTCGTGTGCAAATAATGTTTGTACACGTTTTTTCTCTTTTTTGTCATTGACTCTTTGGTTGGTTTGTACATTTACTGTTTGATTTAGGTGAGGTTGATGTTGTTGTTCCGCCGTGAGATGGCTTAGTCGCCTGCTGGCCGTTAAACCCCAATAACTAACTGTTGTTGTTATTGTTGTTGTTCGTGCTCTACATTGATGTTTCCTTGAAAAAAAAATTGGCCCTGTAAAGCCAGACGACAAAATGTTTATCTGGCTGTGCAGCATTTTAAAATCTTGCGTACAAAATGAGCTTACTGTCTTGTGCCTTTCGTACGGCAGTGTTGGTCAAGTGACGGTTGTAATTGTGTGTGTTGTTGTTGTCCTAACGGTCTTCGCTTGGTTTGCAGGACTGGGCCAAACCGGAAAAAGATTTTACGTTAACTATTTGTCTTTGTCATTTTGGTCGCTGCCAAGATAAAGTATCCTGGCAGAGATGTTCACTTCATTGTAGAAAAAAACACAAAAAAACAACAGCTATGATGCAAAGTTTGATGTGTGTGACTGCCTTTCCCCACACCCACACATACCATCGCCACCAAACATTCTGAGTTTGTAAAATGCAAAGAGCATCCCCCCCCAAAAGGAAACACGTTAGAAAAGGTCAATTACAACACAGATGCGTTGTATTTGATCTTTTCTAACGTGATTCTTTTTTGATGGGACGTTCATCTTCTAATAACTGCTAAATTCAGACGAAATAGGTCTGCTTGTAAAATGCAAAGAAATTCCAGAACGAAAGTAAAAAGACACATGCTAGAAAAAGACAATTAAAATACTATCCCAATAAGCAAAGGTCCTCGGGCCCACGACGGTCGCCCGCTGACACCGTTGTGGGTCTGAAGACGATTTGCTGTGGGGTATTGTCTTGTAATCGCCCTTTCACGAGCGTGTTTCTTTTTTTGTGGAGAATTTCTTCCTCTACAATCTGCTAAGTGTCAATGACTGATGATTTCCCCAGACTGAGGACGAAACATGCCTGATCCTGCTCAAGGACCCAAACTACTCTTGCCAGAGCTACGCGGCTTGTCTAGGTGACGTTATGACGCGCGCCGCACTACTGGTAGGTCCTCTACAGAGCGTGGAGAAGGACCTGGACCTGAAGAAGGAGGCCGCGAAGAAATTTGTGAAGAAAGTGCACAAGGGCTGGAAGAAACTGCTGAAGAAGGCCAAGAAGACGTGCGAGAAGAAAGCCGCCAAGGACGAGAAGGCCTCGTGTAACGTCACCCTCACCAAAGAGAACGACAAGAACTGGAAAAAATGCAAGAAAATCCTTGAGGGGAAAATGAACAGCAAACAGCTGACCGTGATCCTGGCTGACAGACTGAAAGCGGCGCTCATACCCAGTCAGCCGGCACCAACGGAGTTGGCGTGGGGACAAGACTGGACAGAGGGCCTGATGACGGCAGTGAAAAACAGCCTGTGTACACTTAGACAAGAACTTGGGGTAACACTAGTAACATGAAGTTAAACTAACTCCTTCCCTGGTAGTGGAGGCATTTCTTGTTTCCAAAATCTTTGTTCATACAACGAATAAAAGCCACAACCTGTACAAGGATCACGGTCATAAACTGATCTCAGCACGAGGCATAGATCCTCATGAGCCCCCGCAAGTGCGGGGGCTCATGAGGATCTATACCTCTTGCCGTTGGTTGGTGTTCACCTTTTCTCGGCTGTGAAGGGGTTGATATCCAAATTCCCACTTACCTGCCTAGCAAAATGATAGATTCTCCTGAGCCCTGCATGAAGATCTAGACCTCTTGCGGACACAACTTTGAGTCCAGGTTATTCGGACGACTGGGGCAGCGTTCAGAAACGCGGTCTGCGTTAATTGGCAGTTAAGGAGTTAACTCATTCATCCCCGACACACCACAGCAAGACATGGATCGAGCATGATAGTTCAAGCATGGTGCCAAAATAGCTTGGCCCCCATAGGCGCCAAGCTGTTCTGGCACCACCCTTGAACTATCATGCTCGATCTGTCTCTAGAATTGTAATACAGTCCTTCAGACGGCAACTTCAGAATTTGGGGATTTCGGTCCTGGGGTAGAATGTGTTAACCTAAGTGAGTGTACCGTATGTGAGAAGACGAAACATGAATCTCATTGTAGCCTTACTAACCTGCCTGACAGTGACGTCATTGTGAGTGACACAGCGTAACTAACAGACGCAAGACTATGCACTAATTCGGGCACCAGGAAATGTTAACTTTACAAGGAAAGTCAAAGTGCGATTGTTCATTTCTTCATTCACTGATTAGAAATGATTCATTTAATCAATGAAATGCGTCACAATCAATATAGTAGATTTTACATGAAACTAGGGCAGTGCACTGTGTTGAAAAGGTTGAAAGTCATATTTAATATAAGTAATGCATCAGTTATTTCATGTGTGAATAAATGAATGTATAAATAATTAAATACATAAATAAATAATAAACAAATCAATCAATCAATCAAATCAGTCAATCGATCAATTAAAAAAATCAACCAATCAATCAATTAATCAATCAATACAATAAAAACTTGCTTCGTTCCTGTCTATGGTCGTATACCTTATTGGGACTGGCACCATATTTAAAAGGTTTCCATTGTATATAATGGGGGTCCTTTCTCCGGGTACTCCGGCTCTTCCTCCCCCACGACTTTGGTATCAATTTCAGCCCACTTAATCAAATTTCAAATATAACTGATTTGAATTTCCAAAACCGCAGAAGCTCCCTTGAGCTTGCCCTTAGCACCACGTGAATGTTCTGTATTTATGTACAGTGTGTGAGTGAATGCGCGTGATTCACGTGAGCGTGCTTGTTGGGTTCATTTCGCGGCGGCGCTTTGAGCCGATTTTCAATTGGGATAAAGCGCCTATTTAATGCGTTGATTGATTTATTTATTATGAAACTGTAATCGTAAGCAACAAGGGTTGTTGTCTGTTTATTTATCTCCTTGTCTGTTTCAGGACGCGACCATTTTGTCGGACCATGACGCGGTGAGTGTTTTGTTTTTGTTTCGTTGTATCGAAAAATGCTTCGAAACGACATTATATTCGTCATTAACTCATTATGCCAGCGACACACCACAGCAAATATGGCGCGACCATGATAGTTCGAGGGTGGTGGCAGAATAGCTTGGCGCCTATAGGAAACTATCATGGTCGATCTGTCCCCCTCAATACCCTCAGTCTTTGCGTCTATAATAAACAACGAAAGAATAAAAAGGTGAAGCTTTCATCGTAGCTTTTTTCGTCGTAAATATGCTTTATTCAGTCTTATTTTGACATAATTTGTTAGAGGATGTTTTGAAAGGAGTGTTATGTCTTCCATAAAGAGAGTGTTTAGTCTAAAAAATCTCACGTGGATGACTTATGACGTCATCAATGACCCTACCATCATAGGATATTGAAAGTGAAATGGGGAGCATTTGCACAACACACAGCTGAAAACTAACCAGCGTGCGGTGTCACTATGGTCAGTATTAATGAAAATCCGGCCTGTTAGGCCTTGACCTACTTTTCACTTGTCAAAGGCGCCTAAAACATCAATATGTCTTACAAAAACAAAAAACAAACAGTTGTTTATTTTTATGTTAGCGGCCATATTTTCCCGATCAAATGGATATGGATGTGTTTCTCACCTCTTTGTCAACCACTCCAGCTCGAACAATTGCTTGAAAGTAATTCACATTGAGGAAAATCTGACTTATTAACTCATTCAGCGCTACGCACGTATTTCCCAAATTTTGCAGGCGTCATCTAACGACTATGCACCTGTTGCTGGAGATGGATCGACCATAATAATTTATGGGTAGTGCCACATTAGCTTGGCGCCGACAGGCGCCAAGCTAATCTGGCACAACCCTTGAATTATCATGGTCGATCCAGTGCATCAGGGCTGAATGGGTTAAGAAAATGATGTGCACCGGAAGCTCTGTCTCTAGTGACTTTTATAATTTAAATTTCTTGTGAAGCAGTTTAGAACACTATAAGCAGTTCATACTAGCCTGTGTCTCTGGCAGTTGGTTGACGCTGGACAGTCAAGAAACGAATGAAGTTCAAAATGGCCATCGAATATTTAAGGTGCTAAATCATTGAATTTTTACACATCAGGGTATAACTTTGTTCAGGTCTAGTTTTCAGCTTCTTTGAAGCGTTTCAATTCGTTTTTGTTTGCAATATTCATGAGGTGAAGGTCAGAAGAAGTCATTCTTTTGATGTGGGATCATGTTTCGACCATGATAGTTCAAGGGTGGTGGCAGAATATCTTGGCGTCTATAGACGCCAAGATATTCTGCCACAAAAGGCGCCAAGCTATTCTGTCACCATCCTTGAACTATCATGGTCGATCTGTTCCCCCTCAAGATCCTAGTCTTTCGTCTATAATAAACCACGAGGGAATAAAAAGGCGAAGTTTTCATCGTAGCGTTTTCGTCGAAAATATGCTTTCTTCAGTTTTATGTTGATATAGGTTGTTAGAGAATGTATTAAAAGGAGTGTTATGTCTTGTGTAAAGAGAGTGTTTAGTCTCCAAAATCTCACGTGGATGACTTATAATAATACCGGTTATTATATAAGCGCTTTCCCAGTTCTGCGAATCGGCTCAAAGTGCCGCAAACTCAACCCAACACGCACGCTCACGTGACACACACATACACTCTGAAGACAAACACAGTACAAGACAATCACAGGACATTAACGTTGTGCGAAGGGTCAGCTCAGCTACTGAGGTTTCTGAAATTTTGATCGCTTGTATTTGAAATTTTATGAAGTGGCTGAAACCGGTACCACAGAGGAGGGGGAGGAAGAGCCGGCGTACCAGGAGAAAGAACCCCCGACGGTCCGCTCGAATTAACGGTGACACTAGAGGAGAAAAGTCCGACGCCGGAACCCGTAATCGAACCTCGCACCTTTAGCATTGGTGGCAGGCACTTATGATGTCATCAATGACCCTACCGTTACAGTTTATTGAAAAAGAAATGGGGAGCATTTGCACAAGATACAGCTGAAAACTAACTAGCATGCATTGTCACAAGGGTCAGTATTAATGAAAATCCGGCCTGTTAGGCCTTGACCTACTTTCACTTGTCAAAGGCGCCTAAAACATCAATATGACTTACAAAAACGAAAAACAAACACTTGTTTGTTTTTATGTTAGCGGCCATATTTTCCCGATCAAATGGATATAGGTGTGCTCCTCACCTCTTTGTCACCCACTGTAGCGCGAACAATTGCTTGAAAGTAATTCACATTGCGGAAAGTCTGACGTATTAATTTAACTCATTCAGCCCGACGCACGTATTTCCCAAATTTTGGAGGCGTCATCTAACGACTATGCACCAGTTGCAGGAGATGGATCGACCATGATAATTCAAGAGTAGTGCCAGATTAGCTTGGCGCCTGTCGGCTCCAGTCCAAGCTAATCTGGCACTACCCTTGAATTATCATGGTCGATCCATCTCCTGCTGTAGTGTGTCAGGGCTGAATGGGTTAAGAAAATAATGTGCACCGGAAGTTCTGTATCTCTAGTGACTTTTATAATTCAAATTTCTTATGAGGCAGCTTAGAACACAGCATGTGGGTTAAGGCATCTCACAGGAAACTAGCTTGTCACAGTGTATCAGTTTTGTTTACTTTCACCACAGTTTGAAACCCTGTGTCTTCCAAGGCAACTAAACTGTATGTGCGTGTAGCTCAGACACTGAGTAGGCTCAGCATATAAAGAAACAACAAAGATAATATCTTGTATTGTTATATGGATGGACCTTAGCTTGCGGGTACATTTCGCGTATTTATTGCCTCTTAGTATACAACAATAACAAATAATTGTCAAATGAACTTGAAAGAAACTTTGTTGTTGTTTGTTTCAGTACAAGGACACGAATTGCACACAGCTGTTCGCTCCGCCTAACTACTGCTGCACCGGCTACAGCGAGTGCAAACAAGACGTGGCACAGAGGCTAGATTGGTTCAACTCTACCTTCTACACTCTTCAACAGTTCAGCAACTTGAAAAACTTGTCACGGGTCAGACAAACTGTAATAGACCTCATGCTGAACGTCACGTTGCAATGCGGCAAGCAGAACAAGTCTGGCAGATGCTCCAAGAGGACGCCGAATTACTGTGCCGCCACGCTGCTGCAGGCGGAGGTGACGCCGAACGCTGATGGTGTCAATGAAATAGTAGCGCTTCTTGTACACGAGCTAGAGGACTTTCTTAATGAAATCGATCTCAAACAAAACTGCGCACTGGCCCGGGCAAGGATGACGAAAGAATGCAAGTGCGGCGCGAAGAGCAGCGGGGGAGTGAGGGTAAGGGGGGCGAGGATAAAGGCAAGAAGAGAAGAAGGGGGGAAAAGGAAAGAAAGGGAAGGGAAAAAAGGGAAAATTCAATAAACAGCCCGCTCAGAATTAATCCATTCAGTTCCAAGAAAATCTGAACACCATTTAACTGCAAAGGCATAGATCCTCATGAGCCCCCGCTGTTGCGGGGGCTCATGAGGATCTATGACTCTTGTTGAAACCACTTTGTTTCCACGTCCTTGGGACAGGTGTGGATTTTGGTGTTGAATGAACTAAAATTGCAGATACACAGTCTGCGTCACCTGGCACTGAAAGGGTTAATCGCGTCATAGTCAGCGGCCATTAATCTTCTCACTAAAATCAATGCAGACTGACCACCAGATACGCTGACGAGAAAAGAAATGCAACATCGAGTCATCGCAAACACGTCAGTGTTTCCTATGATTTGAATAATGTCACAGCGCGCAACGGCCATAGGGTCACCTTGTCTAACCCCTGCAAGGTGGGTTCTACTCTTTTGCGGGTTTGTATTTCTGTCTTTCTGGTCCATTCATCTGTATTTTTCTTTTGAAATTCTCCCTCCTGTCTGCGCTTCTTGCAGTTCTTTTCTTCATTTAGCGCAGGCACGTCCTGAGAAGGCCTTTGTCGCTTGCGGGACGTAAAGCAATCTATACTCACTCACTCACCATTGGCCCGCGCACGGCAGTGCGCGGGCCAACGACGGCTGACGTCGGACCAATGGCCTTTTGCGCATTTGGGTCGCACTTCTTCTGCTCGTCAGTATATTACAACCGTTTGACAAGAGAACCCTGTATGTAAATGAACTCTCAAGAGATATTGCTCCTCATGTGCCGGGTGCCCCTACGACTGCGGGGTTCCATACTAGCCTGTGTCTCTGGCAGTTGGTTGACGCTGGACATTCAAGAAACGAATGAAGGTCAAAATGACCATCGAAGATTTAAGGTGCTAAATCATTGTATTTTCACACATCAGGGTATAACTTTGTTCAGGTCAAGTTTACAGCTTCTTTGACGCGTTCCAATTCGTTTTTCTTTGCAATATTCATGAGGTGAAGGTCAAAAGAAGCCACGATTTCTATCTGTGACTCACAAATCGAAAGAAAGCCTTAGCTGATATTGTTGGCGTCATTTTGAGTTTCACGTCACCGCTGGAGACAAAGCGCCATTTTTATGACGCATTTTGGAACGATGATAAAAGAAGAAAATTCCCAAGAATGACTCGTAAGAATGTCGTAGATCGCGGCAACCAGGACAAGCCTCGTAGTTAGAATATTAATCAAGAGGTGAAGGTCAAATTAAGCCTCGCTTTCTCCTGCTGATTTAACGTTACTCAATTATGGCATTGGTTTTTTGTTTGTTTGGTGTTTTTTTTGGGGGGTGGGGGGGGGGGGGTTTGTTTTACGGCATTATATTTTTAAATTTTTTTATTTATTTATTTTATTTTATTTTATTTATTTATTTTTTTTTTTTGGGGGGGGGGTTGGGGGGGGGGGTTGGGGGGGGGGGGTGTTGTCCCATAGATTGTTACTGTGGCTTTGACGTCACCCCCACGTCATGGTCTTGTACTGGAGTGCACCACCTTCCGTTGTTTACCGCAGATTGTCATCCTTTGTCTTCCCGGAGTGTTACTGGGCTTGCTTCTTTCATCTACCCGTTTTCCTCCGAGGCCGCACTAACCAAATTTTTTAGGAGTCACCTAAAGACTATAGTCTAACTGTAGGAGATGGATCAGCCATGATAATTCAAGGGTAGTGCCAGATGAGCTTGGCGCCTGATGACGCCAGGCTCATCTGACACTACCCTTAAGTTATCATGGTCGATCCATCTCCTGCTTTGGTAGGTCGGGGCTAAATAGGCTAAGACTGTTGTTTGTAAGGCGTGTTTGTGTTTTTTCCACATTCTTACTATACTTCCGGTTTCTCACCACGCATCTTCTAAAGTTCCATCTACCGTTGATAATGACCATTGTGCTTCAGTCCTGTTTTCTATCGAGCCGTTTTTTTCCACCTTACTGTCACGAAGTCTGTTTACTTCTCGAAGTCGCAGAGCCCACTTTCAGGGCTCAGTGATGGGCATGCACCTATTCCAGGCAAAAAACGAGAATCCACCTACAAAAGACACAGAGCTTTATACTCTCCCGCAAATGTCCGAGATCATGGGGACCTATGTCTGATGGGGGATGTTTTATACTGTGAGTCATGGGTGAGGTTATCCTAGGGTACGTATGGGTCAGCGGGTTGATATATTTGGGTGCTGCTGTGGATATTTATCCATGGCATAGTGCCATCTGACTCTTTTGTTGATGTTTGTTTTCATGTAAACGCCTTCAATGCCGACAGATACTGAACACGATCCAACTGCAAGAGGCGTAGATCCTCATGAGCCCCCGCAGTTGTGGGGACTCATGAGGATCTGCGCCTCTTGCTAAAATCACTGTGTATCCATGTTTCTTGGACGGCGTGGGCACGTTAAATTAACACAGATTTCAGAAACATGATCAGTGGCGGTGAAGGTGTGATACCGAATGTGGCTTCGTTTCAAGAACTAAATGACTAAGTGTTTGCTTGTCATATTATTTCCGATCGCGGCATTATTTGTACACCGCTTTGTGATCTTATTGTGAGGATCATGCGGATCTTGTGATCTTGTTGTGATCTTGCGTGTGTCAGTGTGTATTGGGTTTATTGCCATCTTTGGCGCATAGCCGGTATTTTATATTTTTTTAAAAAGTAAACTGTATGTTTACATAACATGTGTATGTGCCATGCACAATGTGTTTCTGACATCATTCGTGTCGAAAATGTATGTCTTATAGACAATAAAATGTCGCATTGAACTTTTCATGTTTATTGTATTTTTATATAGAGATGTGTTTAAGTGTGTGTGTGTGTGTGTGTGTGTGTGTGTGTGTGTGTCTGTGTGTGTATGTGTGTGTGTGTGCGTGCGTGTGTGTGTGGGTGTGGGTATGTGTGTGTGTGTGTCTGTCTGTGTGTGTATGTGTGTGTGTGTAAATGTGTGTGTGTGTGGGTGTGGGTATGTGTATGTGTGTGTCTGTGTGCGTGTATGTGTGTGTGTGCGTCTGTGTGTGTTTGTGTGTGTGTTTGTGTGTGTTTGTGTGTGTGTGTGTGTGTGTGTGTGTGTGTGTGTGTGTGTGTGTGTGTGTGTGTGTGTGTGTGTGTGTGTGTGTTTGCGCGCGCAATCCAATGTTTCCTGTCTCGTACAGTCAAAACGAGTTACTGAACGCAGTGTGTTACAGTGTGAAAGTCAAGGCGGAGATCTGTTTACCCTTTTCACTGCCGAGAAAATTTGAAAACTACCCAACAGCAAGAGGCATGGATCCTCATGAGCCCCCGCAGTTGCGGGGGCTCATGGGGATCTATGCCTCTTGCTGAAACCGCTCTGTATCCGTGTTCCTTTGACGGCTGGGGATCTTTGACAATGAATTTGCAGTGATCACAAAAACTAAACTTGTGTCCTCGGACCGTCAAGGTGAGTAAAAAGACAGCCAAAGGCAAACCATTCTTTGTTTTCATTAACTCATTGGAGACGTGCCGCATCCGGACACGCGGCCTTAGGCCGCGTGTCCGGGTGCGGCACGTTTCCAATGAGGTAATCCTTTGAAAGAGATCACAGACACCATTATTATTAGCCACGAATAATATTAGTTTTGTACAGTATTACGAGTCAGGCTTTGCCAGTGGTTCTTGTCGTCTCTCGGGCCTGATCAGTGAGTTGACGTTAAGGGCTTCAGCCCCGAGACGTTTACCCTTGACACCAAACTCCATGAACGGACCCGAGAAGAGAATATGTTTTCTTTGAAACCTCTGATAATGTGAGATTTCTCGTCAGCCATTGTCTTTATGACGGGTGATGAGTAGCCTACCCCCCCCCCCCCAACCCATTTTTTGTTTGTTTGTTTGTTTGTTTTGTTGAGATCGGGCGACTGGGGAAAGAGGCTAATTATACAATCACGAAGAAATTATAAACATCAAAGACAAAAGACAAAATAACCACTCTGTTATATGTCACATCACACTGTTGGACACTCCACAGAAATGAAAGCTAAAACTAAGACTACAACTACATGATGTCGGGAAGTTTTAGCTGCACTGATTATAGACATACTTGTTTGATTTTTTGTTTCGTTTTTAGTTATACAGTGTCCCACACTTAAAGGAATATTCGGGTGAGTGTGCTAACAAACGCAACTTTTAACTGTGTACGTTATACGCAGCAGCAACAAAATAGCATGACATTTAAACGCCCACGCCGCAACTGAATAGCAGACCTACTTCAAGCTTGTTCATGCTTAACTCAGGCCCACCTAGCCCAGCCTTCCTGCCCTGTGAAGAAGTCTGCCTTCCGCCTCGTCTGCATCAGTCTCCAGCTCAAGCTCAGAGATCTCCAGAATGAGTGGAGGACCAGACTTGCACAGAGGACCCAGCTTTGCGCTGGCAATGGTGACTACAGGGGCTTCTACGAAGCACTGAAAGCAGTGTATGGCCCCAGGCACCTGGTACAAAGTCCCCTGCGAAGCGCGAATGGCCAGGCACTCCTCACAGATAATACCTCCATCTTGAACCGCTGGTCGGAGTACTTTCAGAGCCTCTTCAGCGCTGAGCGCATTGTTCAAGAAGCAGTCGTCCTACAAATCCCACAACTCCCAGTAAAGGTTGAATTGGACGAACCGCCCACCGCTGAAGAGACCCTCACAGCCATCCACCAGCTCAAGAGTGGCAAAGCAGCAGGCATTGATGGAATACCGCCAGAGATCTGGAAACACGGAGGCACAGCACTGCACAACAAGCTCCATGACCTCTTTCTCTGCTGCTGGGAGGAAGGAACACTACCAAAGGATCTCTGTGATGCTGTCGTTATCACCCTGTACAAGAACAAAGGCGAGAAGTCTGACTGTTCCAACTATCGGGGAATTACCCTGCTGTCCATTGCTGGGAAAATTCTTGCAAGGCTGCTCCTGAATCGGCTGGTACCTGCCATCGCTGAAGACCACCTCCAAGAGGGCCAGTGTGGCTTCAGAGCAAACAGGAGCACCACCGATATGGTCTTTGTGCTGAGACAGCTTCAGGAGAAGTGCCGCGAGCAGAACAAAGGCTGTACGTAACGTTTGTGGACCTAACAAAAGCGTTCGACACTGTGAGCAGGCATCATTCGTGTCGAAAATGTATGTCTTATAGACAATAAAATGTCGCATTGAACTTTTCATGTTTATTGTATTTTTATATAGAGATGTGTTTAAGTGTGTGTGTGTGTGTGTGTGTGTGTGTGTGTGTGTGTGTGTCTGTGTGTGTGTGTCTGTGTGTGTGTGTGTGTCTGTGTGTGTGTGTGTGTGCGTGCGTGTGTGTGTGTCTGTCTGTGTGTGTATGTGTGTGTGTGTCTGTGTGTGTATGTGTGTGTTTGTATATGTGTGTGTGTGGGTGTGGGTATGTGTATGTGTGTGTCTGTGTGCGTGTATGTATGTGTGTGTGTGCGTGTGTGTGTGTTTGTGTGTGTGTTTGTGTGTGTGTGTGTGTGTGTGTGTGTGTGTTTGCGCGCGCAATCCAATGTTTCCTGTCTCGTACAGTCAAAACGAGTTACTGAACGCAGTGTGTTACAGTGTGAAAGTCAAGGTGGAGATCTGTTTACCCTTTTCACTGCCGAGAAAATTTGAAAACTACCCAACAGCAAGAGGCATGGATCCTCATGAGCCCCCGCAGTTGCGGGGGCTCATGGGGATCTATGCCTCTTGCTGAAACCGCTCTGTATCCGTGTTCCTTTGACGGCGGGGGATCTTTGACAATGAATTTGCAGTGATTACAAAAACAAAACTTGTGTCCTCGGACCGTCAAGGTGAGTAAAAAGACAGCCAAAGGCAAACCATTCTTTGTTTTCATTAACTCATTGGAGACGTGCCGCATCCGGCCACAAATAATATTAGTTTTGTACGGTATTACGAGTCAGGCTTTGCCAGTGGTTCTTGTCGTCTCTCGGGCCTGATCAGTGAGTTGACGTTAAGGTCTTCAGCCCCGAAACTTTTACCCTTGACACCAAACTCCACGAACGGACCCGAGAGGTGAATATGTTTCTTTGAAACCTCTGATAATGTGAGATTTCTCGTCAGCCATTGCCTTTATGACGGGTGATGTGTAGCCTCCCCTTTTTTTGAGATCGGGCGACTGGGAAAGAGGCTAATTATACAATCACGAAGAAATTATAAACATCAAAGACAAAAGACAAAATAACCACTCTGTTATATGTCACATCACACTGTTGGACACTCCACAGAAATGAAAGCTAAAACTAAGACTACAACTACATTATGTCGAGAAGTTTTAGCTGCACTGATTGTCTATACTTCAGTGTTTGATTTTTTGTTTCGTTTTTAGTTATACAGTGTCCCACACTTAAAAGGAATATTCAGGTGAGTGTGCTAACAAACGCAACTTTTAACTGTGTCCGTTATACGCAGCAGCAACAAAATAGCATGACATTTAAACGCCCACGCCGCAACTGAATAGCAGACCTACTTCAAGCTTGTTCATGCTTAACTCAAACAGTTCTTGAAAATAGTACTCCCTCAGCTAGCTTTCAAGAGACTGACATGGATGTTTTACATCGCCCATCGGACATTTGTCACAGAATGTTTGTTCCCCATGGTTTATCAGCGACTACCCCAGTAGCAAAACGTCTTCGGGACCACCCGACGGCCGCAGTGGGCCTGCGCAAGTCGTGCGCGGGGCCACTTCGGCCGTCGATAGCCCGATTACTGGGTATGCATCAAACTTGTAATTGATATATTTCCTCCCTGCCCCGATACTGAATAAAGGAAGTACAATATTTAGCCCATTCAGCCCTGACGCACGAAAGCAGGGGATGGGTCGACCATGATAATTCAAGGGTAGTGCCAGATTAGCTTGGCGCCCCAAGCTAATCTTGCACTACCCTTGAATTATCATGGTCGATCCATCCTTTGCAACAGGTGCATATCGTTAGATGACGCCTCCAAAATTTGGGAAATACGTGAATCTTCGAAAAGTGTTGGTGTGCGTACTTTTTTAAAAATACAATTTTCAACCCTTTGTATTCTAAAGAACGATACAACCCGGCGGACAAGACGTGTAACTGTGCGTTGTAACTATGCGTCTTTTCTGGCAAGCGGTATTGTCAGCAGCAGTCAAAGAGTTAATATTATGAAGGCACACCGATCACTGTAAGCCACAACAACAACAAAATATTGTCTAAAAATGTGAAACACACTTTCCCGTTCTAAAATGACTCCTGAGACAAACACCTTTAAATGCGGAAACACTCTTCATGAAAAACAACTGATATTTTAGCAACAGCATTGACATCAGCGTGGTAACAAATAATTGCGTGTTGCCTGCATATGACGATAGAAACGTAATGCATATCTTTCTGAAATAGGCTCATGAGATAAGACAATGTATCGCTGACCGATGTCACTCAGCTCCAATTGAGCATAAGGTGCTCCTGCCCATGGTGGCCAGAGAATTTCTAGCTCTCTGGTACCTGACGCGCGTGCAAAACAAAATCAAGCTCTACACAATATCAGTGAAATTGAATCATCTGTCGTCACTGACGAATTAGATGGGTTTTCTCAAAAATACGGAAATGCACATAAAGTACTATTGTTAGTGTTTCATTGCAAACACTGGTATTTTCCGGACTTATTTGAGATACTGATGGTTAAGATACAAATTAACCCTATGGTTGTCGGTAGCGGTGTTTGTCGCGATGATTCCTGAAGGAATCATCGCGACAAAAATCGCTACCGACATCCAAAGGGTTAAAGGGAACCATAATACTGACTTACTCGATTTATCCTATACGTCTGAGTAGCTACACTTCTTTCATAGCTCGTGTGTAATTAACTGAGCTGGCAGGAAATAACGTAAGTTTTACCACTGTGTGTCGGGATACAGCAACTGTACCCGCAAGCCAACAGCCGGATATCGCGGACGGGAGAAGACGCTACTTTTACACTCTACTTCGCTTCCTCTCTGCGTTAACCCTTTTGCTATCGGTAGCGGTTTTTGTCGCGATGATTCTTGACGGAATCATCGCGACAAAACCCGCTACCGATAGCCACAGGGTAAGTTAACCCTGTCACGGTCATGATGGAAGTGGTACCTCTGAACCCATCGCACAATCCCTGCCTGCAACCTTTCTTAACCCCTTCAATGCCGAGAAAAAACAAGCACCGCCCTGCTGCAAGAGGTAGAAATCCTCAGGAAGCCGCGCAGTTGCGGGGATCAATGAGGATCTATGCCTCTTGCTGAAACGGCATTTTATCCATGCTCCATTGACGCTCAATTTACATGTTTCGAAAACAGTCTGCGTCCACTAGCTGTGATGGGGTTAATGCGACTGACGTATAGTAGAACCACTCACGGTACTGGCGGAGAGCACTTACTGAAATCCCGAACAAGAGATTTGTTAAACCTGAACATACTTATTATAACTTATAAAACAGACCAAATAGTGTTACTTTTTCAACAATGCAGATAAAACATTGACCTTTCCCTTGTAAATTTAGACCAAAATTTGCATCAAAATCGGATAAATAGGTACGTTTTTAGGGGTTTCAAAACACAAGCCAAATCAGTAGGGAACACAAAGTTTGTCTCAGACAGTAATAAATCTCCATTAACTCCTACACTTCAAGATGCTTATTTTAATTATTATTCATAACTTCAAATTCACCATCGCTGTCAGATGTGTAAATGCCGAAGAACAGAAAATAAGTTATCAAAGATAAAATAAATACATTTTGTCAACGTAAAAGAGTGCTCCATGTTCAACACATTGTAAACTCTGATATAATAATAATAAATAATAATAATAATTTCGGTATTTATAATGCGCTTATCTTATAATAATTATAACTCTAAGCGCGCACTCACAACACGCGCACGCATGCGCACGCTTTAGACAACGACTCACGTACCACAAATAGTGAAATACATTACGACAGTCTGCTTAGGGTGGGGAGTGAGGTGGTATAGCGCTAGAACTGTTGAAAGAGGTGAGTTTTGAGGGCGGACTGGAAGGAGGAGAGAGAGAGTGTTTCTGACGGAGAGAGAGTGGGAGAGTGTTCGAGGTGGATGGACCGTATACTGAGAAGGAGCGGGGGCCGAAAGTGCTGAGTTTGGTGCGGGGGATGTGGAGGCGGAGAGGGTCGGAGGCGGAGCGGAGGGAGCGGGGAGGAGTGTAGGGGTGGAGTAAGTTTGAGAGATAAGCGGGAGCGCAGTTGTTCAGGGATTTGTAGCAGAGAGACAGAATCTTGTATTGGATGAGTTGGGGGATTGGAAGCCAGTGAAGGAGTTTGAGCAGGGGAGTGATGTGGTCGGATTTTTTCTTTCTGAGGACGAGGCGGGCAGCATTGTTCTGGACGCGTTGGAGAGTGAAAGTGGTGGAGTGAGGGAGGCCAGAAAGGAGAGAGTTGCAGTAGTCGATGCGAGATAGGATAAGAGAGACGGCAAGTTTGGTGGCAGCTTCGGTAGTGAGGTATTTTCTGATCTGACTGATGCGACGGAGGTGGAAGTAGCATGCCTGGGCCGTGGCGGAGACGAAGCTGGTCATGGAAAGAGAGGAATCGAGGATAACGCCGAGGTTTTTGGCTGAGTCAGAGAGGGAGATGGGGGTGCTGTCGAGTTGAAGGTGGAGGGAGGGAGGGAGCTGGGAAAGTTTCTGGCGAGTGCCTACCAGCATGGCTTCCGTTTTGTCATCATTCAGTTTAAGCTTGTTTGCTGTCATCCAGTTTTTCACGTCTTCGTAGCAGTCAGCCGTGCGGGTCAGTAGAGACTGAGTGTTGTCGAGTTTGTCTTTGTCTAGTAGTTGTGAGTCGTCAGCGTAGAGGTGGTGGTGTATGTGGTGAGACTGGATGATGTTGGACAGGGGAGAGGTGTAGAGTGTGAAAAGGACCGGGCCCAGGACGGACCCCTGTGGAACTCCACAGGAGAGTGTGACTGGGTTGGAGGAGACGCCGTCGATGGTGACGGACTGCTGTCTGTTGGAGAGGTAGGAGAGAAACCAAGAGTGAGTAGAGTCAGTGATGCCAAAGGAGTGGTGAAGGCGGTGGAGGAAGATAGAGTGGTCTATAGTGTCGAAGGCGGCAGAGAGGTCGAGTAGCGTAAGAAGGGAGATGTTGCCGGAGTCGGTGGAGAGAAGCAGGTCATTTAAGTTATGTAGAAGGGCTGTTTCAGTGCTGTGATGTTTGCGATAGGCAGACTGGAAGGGACTGAGGAGATTGTTGTCGGCGAGGTGGAGGTTGAGCTGGTTGAGAACGACCTTCTTAAGAAGCTTGGACAGGAAAGAGAGATTGGTGACTGGGCGGTAGTTTTTGAGTTCGTTTGGGTCGAGGTTGTTTTTTGAGGAGAGGACGGACGATGGCGGACTTGAAGATATCAGGGACAGAGCCGTTTTCTAGAGATGTGTTGATGATGTCGGTGATAAATGGCAGAAGTTTTGGAAGTCCGTCCGGGTAGAGAGAAGCTGGGAGAGGATCTAGTTCGCAGGTTTTGAGAGGCATGGACTTTATGATCTTGAGGACTTCGTCCTGAGAGACGGGCCGGAAGGACGAGAGGGGGGTGCCGGAAAAGGGGGTGTCGGGAGGGCAAGGCGGAGAAGGCAGACACCACTTGGTATTTTTTCTCCAAACAAAAGTTAGTGGAGCGTGTATTGCTTCTCGGTGACGAACGGAGAGAGTTAAAAGTTTAGAAAATAACTTGATGCAAAAATTTCAGATGATCTTTCTTCTAAATAACATAAATTGGTTCATCGAGTTGGCGAACTGCGTGTTGGCGGATGGACATTTCTGACCAGTTCTGTCCTTAACCCTTTACTTGCCAGGGTACGTACATTTTTGTTTCTAAAATCTGTGTTCACTTAAAGACCAACAGCCACAACTATCCAAAGAACATAGGCACAACGTGGTCTCAGCAAGAGGCATAGATCCTCATTAGACCCCGCGGTCGCGGGGGCTTATGAGGATCTATGCCTCTTGCAGTTAGATCACGTTCACGTTTTCTCGGCAATGAAAGGTTTTGTCAAATATATAGTAAATAATAACCTCATTCGTCATGGCCCCTTTTACAGACAGGCGGTGCTAGTGACCTCAGGCGGGTTCACCCTCTGCAGCATGGTCCAGTCAACGAAATGACACATACCACATACATGATTCATACACGGTGATGTGTTTTAATTTATCCTATATAGTCAGCATAAAGCATCTAATGTCTGCTCCTAATGTCTTCCTTAATGGATGTCAGCCATTAATAAATATGAAACTGTCCTCTTTTGTTTTCATCATTCACACGAGAGCTTTGCTTTCAGCCAATCAGAATAAAGATTCGCCGGAAATAAAGAAACCAGCCCGAATAGTTTCCAGATCGTGACACAGAAATCTTTAATAACCCATATCCGAGTTTTCCAATCCAAGAAATAAAAGGTTTGGCATATTGTCTGAACTAGGCTCTCGAGGAGAAAATTCGTCCGCTGAGGAACGGGCTTCAGGAACTCAAATATTAACTTATTTAAGGCGCCCCTCATGAAAAGCTGCGAAAGTGCCGTATAGCGTTGCCAGCGGCAACGCTGTTCGACACTTCCGCAGCTATTGATGCGAGGCGCATTAAATGAGTTAATGAGAAGCATCAGCGACCAAAAGCAAACACCGTCCAAGAGACATAGGAACAAATTGATCTCGGCAAGAGGCTTAGATCCTCATGAGCCCCCGCAGTCGCGGAGGCTCATTAGTATCTATGTCTCTTGCAGTTGGACTTAGTTCACTTTTTCTCGGCAGTGAAGGGGTTAAGAAAGCCCCTTTGTCCAGCATTATGGTAAGAAATCCTCAGAACATCTACAAGAGAGACATTGCGAACTAGCTACAAAAACTTCTGGGACGCCTGCCGTTTCTAATCAGTGTACTTTCCAAATAAGTCAATTTCAGTCAACCAAAGTTTACGGTAGTCTCGTCTAGTGGTCTGACAGGACGACAGGAGAAATTATTAACTGCGTCTCAGAAAAAAAGACACTTGGCAATATGAAAGATTAAAGTAAAAATGAGGCAAATTTACGGCTCCAGCACAATCACCCAACATTTAAAAAAAAACAAAAAAAACGGCAAGGTGTTTGTGTAAGATAGAGCCATTAGCCGCAAGGGTTGCCCATTCTAATCCAGTATATGCAATCATTGAATGAGCTGTGTGTCTGTCTGCACATTTTCCAAGCGCTGCTTGAGCATGTTTGCCCTTTCTTACCTGAAGTTGGTCGCTTAAAATTAACCCCTTCACTCCTGAGTGTCTACAACAGCAAATGGATTAAACATGATAGTTTAAGGGTGGTGCCAGAACAGTTTGGCTCTTGTAGGCGCTGAGCTATTATTTCACCATCCTTGAACTATCATGGCCGATCGGTATAAGATCTTCAGTCTGCCGACGATCATTCCAATCACAGAAAATTTCGAAAGTAATGTTCGTTGATTTGCGGTAACATAAGAAACTGGTGTTATTGTTTGAATACTTTTCGTGACAAGGAGATGACAACGCAAATTGTGATTGACGTCAGGCACAATCACAAGTCACGCAGTATATACGCACAATAAGAACAATAAGAAAATATGTATGAAGAAGCGAGCAAATTGTATGGTACCGAGTGATGCCGCCCCGGGTTTTTTTTTTTTTTTTTCCTGTCTTTTTTTCATCAGATACAACATGTTTCATGCGGGTTTTCTTATAATACCAAAGTAGGTGACAGTGAATTTAACTCATTCTACCCCAGACACACCACAGCAAGATAAGGATTGACCATGATAGTTCAAGGGTGATGCAATTAGCTTGGCGAGTATGGGCGCCAAGCTATTCTGGCTTCACCCTTGAACTATCATGGTCGATCTGTGTCCTGCCCTGCAATGCAGTCTTCAGACGACAGCGGCAAAATTTGGTGATTTCGGTGTTGGGGTAGAATGAGTTAAACAGATAGAAAAATTGTGCCAGTGGATGGCACGGTTTTCATGGCAAAATTACTAAATGAAAATTAATTTTAACAGACACAGAATAAAGGCCAAGCTGAAAGGAGCGCCAGACTACAGACGCGTCTGAAGACCAATAAAATGATTAATATTATTATGTGTACTAGAGAAATCTTTTTATTGGTGGTTTTTAAAAAAAACCAACCCAACTCAAGACGCATAGATTCACATGAGCCTCCGCAGTTGCGGAGGCTCACGATGATCTATGTGTCTTGCCAGCACGATAATATTTGTGTTTCAAGGACATGTATGTTTATCGTGGTTTGATTGGTTGTGATTTCAGTGACAACTTCGAGTTACTAGCGATAAACCGCAGAATGTGGGAAAGGTGAGATGTAGGAAGACCAGTTTTAAGTGATTATTCTCCCGCCTCAATTGATCATCACCGATCTGCACTAGATATAGACCCTAACGAACTCTGTCAATATGCGTAAATGATGATTATGATTATATGTGTCTTGCAAGCCTCATTTAGGTCTGTTGTCTTCAAACGGCGGAAGTTGTGCGATCTTAGAAAGATGAACACAACATGATCAGGCCATTGTTAAAAATAATTCGGCCCTCACACATGATAACATGACAAACACCACCCTTGAACTATCATGGTCAGTCAGCCATCTAAGATATAGGAAATTCTTCCTTGAAGGGACTTGGTCCAGACGGAAATTTTGTTCATAGTTTGTAAAGTCTCCTTTATAGATGTTTAATAGATGTCTTACAATGCTGCTGGTTGAAAGGGCAAACTGAAATTTCAGTAGTTTGAAAGTCGTCAAATCTCATCCTTTGTACGTAGGAGAATTTTACCGACTCGCACCAGGGTCAGCTGAAAATGCCTGTCCGTGAACCCGATGAATGCGAAAATTTTACCAATCAATGCCATCTCTGGAGCAGATTGCTTCAAGGAACAATATGTTGTAGTATGTTCAGAAGTTCTGGGTTTGCTAACATCATATGGGTGAAAACAACAATGTTAACCCTTTGGCTGTCGGTAGAAGGAATCATCGCAACAAAAAGCGCTACCCACAACCAAACCCACATCAACGTCAGCAGCAGCCGAAACAACATCAACTTAACAGCATAAATATCAATAGCACCATGAACACTAAACAACAAAAACTGTACAAGAACTCAGCGAGTTTGTTTAACCCATTCAGCCCTGACGCCCTACAGCAGGAGATGGGTCGACCATGATAATTCAAAGGTAGTGCCAGATTACCTTGGCGCCTGTCGGCGCCAAGCTAATCTGGCACTGCCCTTGAATTTATAATGGTCGATCCATCTCCTGCAGCTGGTGCATAGTCATTAGATGACGCCTAAACATTTTGGGAAATACGGCCTTCGGGATGAATGAGTTAACAATGCCATGAAACGGACTTTTTAAACTAGGTAGTTTGTCCAACGGTCGGCAAGACTACGGGATATAGATAGATAGATAGAAAGATAGTTTGTCAAAATGCCCATCGGAAGTTTCTTCTACACTGTCAAAGTTGCTTGTTGTTTTTTCACACCGGCAATATTCGCCGTGCACGGTGAGAAACCCTTTTTTATTTATGAGCGTAACAGTGTTATTGTTGTTTTTAATTCGCGACCGACTATTGTAACTATATATATGTACGCGTAACCGCACAAAAACAAAAAGGGAACAAGGAAATAATTGAAATAAGATCATAAACACTAAACAGGAAATCTTGGAGACCTAATATTGTGAAAACAGTCTTTGACAGACTCTCACCACGCACTTTAGTCCTACAGCACTTTCACGGTAAGAAACAGGTCCTCGTACTGATGTCGTCCGCAGTTGTCCACAGTCGTATCGCACACAGCTGTGCAGCTGCGGACTACATTGGCCCGATGACCTTTTGTCTCTCACTGGTCTTCGCTTCCGCCTCAAACTCTTAAGGTGGACCGAAAATAAAATCTAGGGCCTGGCCTGATCAAGTTGGCGCTTAGAGAAGAGAAAAGGCACTACTTGATAAGGTCGACTGATCGGCCGGGACTTTCAGGCGGTTACGTGCAAAATATTTAAACTCATTCGAGACGTGCCGCGCCCGGATACGCGGATTTAGCCGCGTATCCGGGCGCGGCACGTCTCGAATGAGTTATGTGACAATCTTTTAGTTGGGAGCGAAAAGGTAGGTATGTCACAGCACTTAACTGGTGTCGTCTGAAAAAAAAACCACAATACAATAACACTTTATGAGTTGGATACTGGAGGATCGACGAGCTTCAGCTATAAAACAGACAACGTGTGTTAATGGGCGATGCGTGCAAGAGGCGAGTATCTTTATGAGCTCATGTGAGCCGTAGATGTCCTTGTAAGGCGATATCTATGCGGATCGATACTATTAACTGCAAGGAAAATGAAAACGCGAATGATAAAAAACAGCTTGCTTAAATATAGTTGTTTAAATTAGTTTGAATGTTGGGCCTTTCTATCATTTCTACAACTGTTGTACAGTAAGGCGCCATGTCCTTCTTCCCGTAGTTAGTGAATGTTTACTCAGTGCTAGTGTGGAATGTCTCCCACATATTCACCCCGATACGAAACTTCATATACCACGTCTAACCAGCCAATCATATACGAGGGAAAAAAAAAAACACCAGCAAATCAGCGGTCATCAGGTCCTAGGTTCCCTCACGCTCTCACGCTAAACCGGGGCAGGTTTTTCTCCTGGAATTAACCTGGTGGAATCAATTTTTTTAAATTAACTCCTTCGGTGCCGAGAAAAAACTGAACAACACCCTACTGCAAAAGGTTTAGATCCTCATAAGCCCCCGCACCTCTATACCTCTTGATGAAACCATTTGCATCCATTTTCCTTTGATGTATCAGTATCTTTAACTTAGATTGACAATGATTTTTTTTTTTAAAGACGAAGTCCCCAGTAAACAAAGGACTTCGGGCCCACGACGGCGGCAGTGGGCCTGCGCACGGCTGTGCGCGGACCTTCTGCGGCCATTATGAGCCTGAAGACGTTTAGCTACTGGGTTCTGTGTCCAGTGTCAAATGACTGCGCTTAACCCATCGTGCGTGTAGTCACTGGTACTGAGTGTAAACGAATGTGGCGATGGCTGTGTGTACATGGGGGTTAATATCAATGAGAATCACCCAAAATACGATAAAACCCCTAGCTGCTGACCTACTCTAGTAGTGCCATAGGGGTACGGGAGGGAGGGGGGAGGTGGTCTAGAACGACGCCCAGAGCCGAAAATCTTCAGCACATGCGGTCTTGCAATGTCAGACGTGATGTCCGACTGTAAGGGCGCGAGGGAGGGGATTTTAATTTCATTTGTTTTTGTTTTATTAAGTTTTGTTTTTGTTCAATAAGTTTAGTCAAGCCAGTTTATTTAATTAAGTTTAGTTTATTTCAGTTACGTTTAGTGTAGATGACTTCAGTTTAATTCAGTTTATTTCTTTCTTAGTATAGTTTTAGTTTAGTTTAATTTGCTTTTTTTTTTTTTGTTTTGTTTTCTTTTTTTTTTTTTTTTTTTTTTTGTTTTGTTTTGTTCTGTTTTGTGTTTAGTGTTTTATTTTTTTATTTCTTTTTCTTTCTTTTTTTGTTTTTGTTTGTTGTTTTGTGTTGTATTGTGTTGTGTTTGTTGTCAGTACTGTATCGAGTTCTGCTGTCTTGAGTTAGCTGCTTGTTGTGTGGTTGTTGTTGTTGCACTGATGTGACCACAAACCCACCCACCCCCACGCCCTGCCCACCCCCCTCTGCCCTCTCAATTTTGTTCACTGCAGTCACGCTGGTCGCCACAGCTTTTCTGCTTGTACGGGCAGCTCGTGTACAGAGAGACACCGACACGGAAACGGCAGACAACACCGCACAGAAAAAGTTTAAACAGTTGACCTGGCTACAGGACTGGCCCGTAGACGAGGCTGGCAATGTGATGACACAGATGGCACAGCTAGCGGCCGCACTGCTGAAAGTAAAAACAAATCACTATACCGTTTTTATCTTTCTCTCATCGGTACTTAGGGGGTGGGAGTGGGGGTGGGGGTTAGGGGGGGGGTTAGGAGTGCGGAGGGCGGGTTCGCGTGGGGGGGGGGGGGGGGGGACGGGGGGGGGGATGCGCGAAACAAATTCAGAAGCACGTTTTCTTTCCGCAAAGTTACTTTTGTTCACTGGCAGGAACCACACTGAACAGGAACCACACTGTCATTAACCCGCTCACTGCCGAAAAATTTGAACACCCTCCATATTCAAGAGGTATAGATCCTCATGAGCCCCCGCAGTTGCGGGGGCTCATGAGGATCTATACCTCTTGTTGACACCACTTTGAAGCCATGTCCCTGGTACAGCTAGAATTTTCTTGCATTGAATTCAGTGAAGATTGCATAAACACCGTCTGCGTCAGCTGGCGCTGAACGGGTTAATATTGATAGCACAGAAAGGTAATTTGTGGGATGAGTTGAACTATTCAGTAGCAGGCTGTCCAAGCTATAGTTTTCAGTATCACAGAGCTTAAATGTCTTTGAAAACGAAAATTCATGAGAACTGGTCACACTTAAAAGTACTTAAGATGACATCCAGATGATGACAAACACTTTAACCCCAAGGCCGAATTTCACAAATTTTGGAGGTGTCACCTAACACCTATGTACTAGTTGCAGGAGACAGATTGTCAATCGTGATTCTAGGGTAGTGCTAAATTAACTTGGCGATGGCACCAAGCTAATCTGACACCCGCGAATTATCATGGTCGATCCATCTGCTGATGTGGTGCGTCGGGGCTAAATGGGTTAAACAGGTTACAAATAGTCAAAGCGCCTCTCGGCAGTGCTACAAAGGCTTGTCTGTCCTCTGGGGAAACACCACTACTCTCACATGACAAAGGCTAGTTATCCATTTTGTAAAAGCGAAAGTGTGAGTGTACTGCATCAAAAATCTTGTTCGGCACAAAAAAAAGGGCATACTGGATTTTTAACATATTAGGACAGACCAGGGTGGCAGTGCAATCAGTTTCTCTAGCCAGTACTTGTCTGTCATGGTTCCTGCGTCTTTCTTTGTGCTATTTTCAGCCCCACGCAAAACTCTCGCTGCAATTTGGAGGGACAGACGGCCAGATGAATGGCAGTTACTGGCTAGGAAACATGAAAATGTTTCCTGCACGTGAACCCAAGTTTCACATGCATGATTGCACACTAAACAGGTCGGCCTAGTCTAAATAAAGAGTTCGGGTCTGCTGCCATAAACAGTAGGCCAGAACTTCCCATCCATCCCAGCCGCAAGTTTCTGGTCTCCTGTCATGCACTCGATGCCATGGGCTAGTTGCTTGAGTGATCTATTGCCTGCGCCAACCACTAAGCAAGGTGCTCCGCTATAGCGGAACACCTTGCTTAGTGGCTGGCGCATGACTAAGCTCACCCATGCAACTCAGTAGCCACAGGGTTCTTGATGAGTTCAGCCCCAACACTGCCTAGTGCAGCATCTTGTGTATTTGCAGTCTAGTTTATTCAATGCCAAAAGATCTCATCCGCTAAGGAACATGGATACAAGGTGGTTTCATCACGAGGCATAGATTTTCATGAACCCACGCAGCTTCGGGGGCTCATGATGATCTATGCCTCTTGCAGCTGGGTTCTGCTCGCTGTGTTTCAGCATTGAAGGGGTTAGCCCGAAAATCTCATGAATTACATACTTTATACTAAGCTCAGTGCATTTATAGGGGCGGAGAAACAATGCGCTTTGTTTTCATCCCTACGTCACACGGCCAATCTCTTTAGCGCAAAATGTACCATATAACCGAGCTACAAAACCCTTGTAGCGATTAATGTCGGACTTTTTGTTCTACAAAAGATCACCAAATGTTCTATAGTACAAAGTTACTTAGTGTTGTTCGAAACAACAGGCACACTACCGGAAACGGTAACGTCATGAAAGGTTTTAAATTACGTCATACGTCTATTATGTATAAATATATATTTCTTTTACGTCAGTCATGTCTGCGCGATCCAGGTCGAAAGATTTCTTATTGATTTTATTTTTACGAAAATAGTAAAAGAATGAAAACAAATACGTTATTGGCAGCAGGGGTAGCAACTGGTTTGCTACACGGACCCTTGTAGGCCTTCGGGAGGTCAAAGAAACCTTCGGCCGGGGTACACTGGTTTCTTTGACCTCCCTCAGGCCTACAAGGATCCGTGTAGCAAACCAGTTGCTACCAATAACTTATAATATACCTAACAACGCTTTTTCTACCCCTAGCAACCGTGACCTAAAACCGTCGCGCAGTAATACATGACAGAAACAGTCTTGTAGTCAGCACCTTTTTTCCTGTCGTTCTCCGTCACTTGTTAGGAACAATTACGTGATGGTTTGTGCTATTTTTATGCATATATTTCTAGAGGCATGTGTGTTTTGCCTCGGAATCAGAATCGGAAGTGACGAGATGTTTGGTCTGGCGCAAAAGGGTCGCGTCAACAAAGTGTCTTACACACCAACACAAGTAAGCAGAAGGAGGAACTTTGTGTAAACTTATTAGCCAACTCGGGCAGTATGTTTTCGGCGAAATCCTCGCTGGAACTAATCAAGTATTAACCTTATATTATCATTGTTGATCCATCTCTTGCACAGGTAATTCCTCTCAAATTTGGAAACGAGGCCGTCGGGTTTAAAAAAGGTTAATCCTGTCACTGACATCAGCGATTTTCTGACCTGTATTTGTCTCTCCCCCCCAAAAAAAACAAAACAAAACAACAACAACAAACAAACAAACAAACAAACAAATAATAATAAAATAAATAAATAAAATAAAATAAAATAAAATAAATAAATAAATAAATAAATAAAATAAAATAAAATAAAATAATAATATTAATAAAATAAAATAAAATAATAAAAATAAATAATAAATAAAGTAAAATATAATAATAATAATAATAATAATAATAAAAATAACAATAATAATAATAAAGATAATAAAAGTCAACTATTATTAAATTTGACTAATTAATTGATTAATAATAATAATAATAATAATAATAATAATAATAATAATAATAACAACATTTGACAAATTCTTCGTAGTGCATTCGAGCACGACGCATGTAAACAGTATCGTTTGATGACGGGTGTAGACCATCGCTCTGATGAGTAAACCACTAAGGAGACATTTTCCGTGGTGATAATTGAACTGTTAAATCAGTTTGGTTTCCTGCATTCGCCATTATGTGACGTGGTGCTGTAATGTTAACAGTTAAGTAGCTTCTAGTTACGTTTACGTTTCTTGGAAAGGTCTTCATCGGAAGACTGGGATAATGACGGGAGGTGGAGACAAACATGGAGGTGGGGACAAACATTATCTCTTTGGAATCGGCCTCTTTATTGGTTGGTTGGTTGGTTCGTTCGCTGGTTCGTTTGTTGGGTGATTCCTTGGCTTGTTTCATTTGCTTCTTCGTTGCTTAGTTGCTTTGTTTCCTTGTATCCTTGTCTTGGTCTTACGAAACTGAAAAGCATGTTGACGTTTTACTTCAGTTTTGTTAAGGTGATAGTATTTGTTGTTATACTAAGTATATTCCAAGTCACAAAAGTTATAAATGTCACGAAAGCATTTACGCATTTACGAAATCACAGCGGACTGATTTTGCACGTGTCTTGCAGGAAACTGCTGATGGAGGAAGCAAACTACAGACGGACCCACTGGTATTTCACACACACACACACACACACACACACACACACACACACACACACACACACACACACACACACAAACACGCACACGCACGCGCACACACACACACACACACACACACACACACACACACACACACACATGTTTCACTGTTCAACTTTGGTTACGATTGCATTTGTTCATGTTTTATTGGTATAGTGAGTCTTGTAACAGTATTGTAACGGTAGCGAAAGTACACCCACCCGACACAACATAATTTAAAATAGGGATCGTACGGTGAGGGTGATAAGTTGGGGGGGGGGGGGATCTGAACTAAAACATGATGGAACGCTTTTAAATTTGAACGACCAACTGATCAGCACGGTGTTTGGGGGAGCTGGGTGGCTCGGTGGTAGAGCGCTCGACTCTCAACCGAAAGGTCGTAGGTTCGAACCTAGCTGGGGTCCAAATTTGTACATGCCTCTATTAGGTTCCTCATCTTTGAAATCACCTTTGTGGTGGAAAAAGACGTTAACTCATTCGAGACGTGCCGCCTCCGGATACGCGGCATAAGCCGCGTATCCGGAGGCGGCACGTCTCGAATGAGTTAAGCCCTAAACGTTTTGGTCAGTGTTTGTCACCTTAGACAGATACATGCTCATTGTTCATTATAGAGCAACAGCACTAGCTGTCGACAGCTGTTGAAGACCACCACGTGCTGTAGCAACTGGACACAATGCCGTGGGGTTGCTATCAAACGAACTGCCGCATTCCTCGCTCCTCTTTCCAACGTAAGCAATATCAGTGACGTCATCAAGAGTCGGGTGAAGGACATGCGTGCTGCACTGAAGGTCATGTTGCGAGAGGCACGAAGACAGTGTACGAACTTTCAGACGAAACCTGTGCGGGACAGAAAACAGTGTACATACAAACACGCCGGCACAAAGGACGCGTGGAGACATTTGAACAAAAGGTTGTGGACAGAGTGCTACAATAATTTGGGGCTCAGCGGTTCGGAGGTGGTGATGGTGTTGGTGGAGAGACTGAACCTGACACTGTGGGCGAGGGACAACTTGTACTTGCCTTGGAAGCGTGTCAAACCTCTCCTGTCCTCCCAGCTTATGGACAAGGCGCTGAAAGCCACTAGACAACTGAAAAAAACTTTTCGTGGTAAGTATAGTTAGTTTTTAACCCCTTCGCTGCCGAGAAAACGTGAACACTACCCGACTGCAAGAGGTATAGATCCTGATAAGCCTCCACAACTGCGGGCGCTCATGAGGATCTATGCCTCTTGTTAAAACTCCTTTGACTCCATGCTAGTCATGCGGCTGGGTTTATTGTGCTCTGAAATTACAAAGTTTTTACAAGCGTTCTTCTTTCACCGGCGATGAAATATTACTGTACACACCCTGCATTGTTCCTGAACACAGCTCAAAAACACTTTCTTTTCATCCCTACGTCACACGACCAATGCCATTAGCGCAAACCGTAACATGTGACCTTGCTACAAAAATCTTTGTAGGTACTAATGGTAGACTTTTTGTAGCCCTCTTTCTGACGCGTCTTGGATGCCATTTTTGCTCTACAAAAGATCACCAAAATGTTCCAAAGTACAAAATTACTTAATGTTGGTTGAAACAACGGGCACACTACTGGAGACGGCAACGTCATACAAGATTTTAAATTACGTCATAATTCTATTATGTATAAATGTATATTACTTTGACGTCAGTCATGTCTGGCGTGATCCAGGTCGGACGATTTCTTCTTGACTTCTTTTACGAAAAAAGCGGAGGAATGAAAACAAATACGTTATTGGTAGCAGGGGCTTGCTGCACGGACTCTTGTAGGCCTTCGAGAGATCAAAGAAACCATTGCACACCTCAGGCCTTCGGGGTACAATGGTTCCTTTGACCTCCCTCAGGCTGACAAGGGTCCGTGTAGCAAACTCCTGCTACCAATAACTTATATTATTCGCAAACAATGCTCGCGAACAGTTTTGTGTGTTCTGGGAAAACTTTGACAAAAAAGTCATCTGCAGTAAAACGTCATGTGTTTGTGGTCTTGCTTGTTTGGCACTCCTGTCCTTGTGTTCTCAGTGTGAAGATGTTTTTGTGTGACGTCATATGCGTCAATGACTGCCGTGGGGTGTGACGTCATTGGCTTGATGAATACCGCGAGGTGCATTAGCGCCGGATCCCTACAGTAGGAGATGGCTTGACCATGATAATTCAATGGTAGTGACAGATTATCTTGGCGCCTGAAGGCGCCAAGCTAAACTGGCACTACCCTTCAATTATCATGGTCAAGCCATCTCCTGCAACTGGTACATAGTCGTTAGGCAACACCTCTAAAATTTGAGAAATGGTACCTGGGGCTAAAAGGGTTAACTGGGTACGGTAGGGTGTTTAGGATTAATAAGGGTGTGACTGAATATACCCGAGTATCGTGGGGCGGCCTGGCCTCTCAGGGGGGTAAGTGGACGCAGTCGGGTTTAGGTGCACGTGGTTTGATTTTGTAGAGATACCTGACCTGACTTGCGTTAGGCGACCATCTTAAGGACCAGAGAAATCTCGTATCCTTCTCCAGGTGGCCGTTCTACGCAGGGCGTTTCAGGTGACAAGGGACGTCACTATACAGTACTCTTAAAGTACCATTACACGTAAATTTGAAGACACATTAAAGACACATTTCAGCACCATTTGTGTTTGTTATGTCTTGTTGACACACATAATGAACTTTAACAGCAGTTGGGACACGCAGCAAAAGCATACGCGTAATCGACCTTATTTATTGTGCCCAGCCGTTAGCTTGTCAATCTATTTTTAGCTGTTTGTCGTACTGAAAGCGTTGTATTTATAGAACGGAGTAGAGTCATTGTCAAATTACTTGATATCAAAGATATTTCCTTTGAGGTTTGTGTCACATTTCTGGAGACAGATCGGCCATTATAGTTTAAGGGTGGTGTTGGAATAGCTTGCTGCCTACAGGCGCCAAACCATTCTGATACCACCCTTGAACTATCATAGTCGATCCATAAGCTGTGTCGTAGCATGTCATGGGTTTTGGGGTGAGTGTGCTGACAGATTCAGGCTGTATTTTCATTACGCTGGCCATTATCTTCATTTCGAAACAAGCCGTAGGTTCATCTCAGACGCAGGTGACCCAGTTTGTCTTGTCAGCACTTTGACTGAAGTAACTGACTGAAGATTCTGACTGAGAAAATTCTGAACTTGCGATGTCTCACTTAACCCTTTTAGCCCCAAGGTCCCATTTTTCAAATTTTGGAGGTATTGCCAAATGACTATGTACCAGTTGCAGGAGATGGATTGACCATGATAATTCAAGGGTAGTGCCATATTAGCTTGGCGCCTTCAGGCGCCAAGCTAATCTGGCACTACCCTTGAATTATCATAGTCAACCAATCTCCTGTCGTTGGGACTCTGGGCTAAATGGGTTAATGTTATCTTTTGCAGAACTGGACTGACAACAAGAATGACAAGATGGTAAGTACCCGTACCCCCCTCTCCCCCTCCTAGCCCCTCCCCCCCCCCAGCCTCCCCCCCCTCCCCCCCCCCCACACACCCTTCTTGTTGCTTGTTATTGTATGCGTTTCAATGTGCGCTTGCTTTTACGCCAAATGCAGGAGGTTCGTTGTTTTCGCGGAAATCGTCAAATTATAGTTCTCGGGCACTGTTCATAATCCCTTGGTTACCCCTTAGTGTCTGGTCTACATGGTCTAATTCTTTAACCTTTTGACTGTTGCTGACGATACTGTTCCGCGGGGAAGACGCGCAACTACGCGTAGAGAATCAGGTCTCAGCTACGCGTTGCCTCTGACGGTATCATTAGATGCGAAAGTTGTACGCGTCACTTCCATTGAACGATATCGTCAGTAGAGGTCAATGGATTAGACCAGATTGACAGGGATGCATGACACACACAACAAGATACCAGTCGACCATGATAGCTCAAGGTGGTACCAGAAAAGAATTTTCGCCAGACTAGCTAGGCACCACCGATGAACTATCTCGGTGGCTTTCTCTTGAATTATGTATGACATAGTCCTCAGAGCATTGTGCATGATGACAATGTATTTTTTCCTTTTATCTCCTTTATTTAAGGTAAAACTGAATGTTGTTTTTCATGATTTTTGTAATTTTCTAATCCAAATATCTCAGCCAAATCTACACCGATTTCGATGGTTGATATATCGTTGTGATCTTGGAATAAACCAGAATTCGACCGTTATATTGCCAAAGCAAATCACTGCTTAATGGTTTCGTATTTTACCTGCACATGTGTGCATTTTTAGGTCCAAACCCAGGTGACAATTTTTGTATTTCACAGGAAAAAATCCTATGCACAAAACTTCCATTTGTTAAGCATACAGTGCACTTTGTGTCCTCTCTGGAAAATGGTGTTTTCTTAGAGAAAATGAGGTTGGAAGTGGGTCAGTCATATTTCGGGAGGCTTACAGTTGTGCTATGGCAGATGACTGTGGGACTACGTTTTGGAGTGAAAAGTATGGCGCTTTGATGATGTCATATGCCACAAAAAGAACTAGGTAATGTACACAGGTGCAGTCTTGTACAATTATCTTGCTTCAGTGTAAATTATACGCATATTTAGCATCAGTGAGTGCTGCCTGAAAACTTCAATGTGTGTAGATTTTCTGTAGTGAGTTGTCATAGCTATATATATTAATTTGAAATCATAGCAGTATTCATGCATTTTTTTTAAGTGAAAACTACAAAAGCAGGTACAACCGAAAATGCTTTACAGAAAAATATGTGCAGCCCCTGTGTGATGAATCATTTTGTACATGCTTACTAAGACATAAAAAAATTATCCTATGTGACACATCAGGAGTCGAAACATTTTCCCTAAGCACACCTAATCATAGTGATGCTATGGTTAAAGCTGTGTGTACGTGTGTGTTGTACTAGTACATTATACATTTTTTAAAAAAGAATGTTTGCAGACATGTAATGTAAACTTCAATGCAGATTTTTTTTGTGTAAAAACGAGCTAAAAATCAAAGACTATCACAGACAGATATATGATCACACAAATCTGCTGTCAGAAGACACAAGTCAGTAACAACATCTTCTGTTATCTACACTAACAGTCTTTTCATAGTGATATCACTTTCGTGTTGTAAAAAGTCAGCGCTTATATATAACCGCAACATGTACACACGATTTCCACGTTTCATAATTTAAGCGTCAGTCACTTTGGGCGAAGAAAAAAATGAGGACTTTCTGGTAAGGAGTCCTATTGCCGCACACAGTTCAGTTAATAAGATTTGTTACAGGTTGTCTTCTAAAGGCAGTACTATGTTCCACACAAAAACATATATGAACTGGCAACAGTCCAGACCAATAAAAACCCACGTATGAATAAATTTGAAAACTGTAATACTATATAATATCGCTTATCATACAGCTTGTTAGCTTCCTCTTTGTCCCACTCGGACTGCCACTCGCGGGTTATGTAAGCACCAATCACAGTCTAAAAATCACTATAGACAGTCGGTGCGTCAGGGACAGGGACCTTGAGGGCATAGTTGGCAGCAGAATCTGCGATCCTGTTACCCTCGATGCCCACATGCCCTGTGACCCAAATAAAATTGATGTCATAATATTTCTTCATCAAGTCTGCGTAAAGCTCTCTAATCTGCACCAGCAGGGAGTGGTCTGTTCCTGCGCCCTAAAGGGCCTGGAGGGCAGAAAGAGAGTCAGACAAAAGCAGGAAGTTCCTTTCCCTAGACTGATAAGCATACTTGAGTGCCAGCCTAACTGTCAGCGGTTCTGTACTAAATACAGATGAATGGTCTTGGAGGCGGTGCTGAAATGGGAGTCTATGATGGAGCCGTTTACGCAATAATATGAACATACGATCGTGTACATAAACACGTTTGACTGATTCGTTGCAAGTGACGTAGACTTAAGAAGAAAGATACATTCGAAAAATGTCGGAACACTTTCAACCCGGCGCAAATTTAGTGTCGGCCGGGGGCGCTCCAAATGTTGTATAGCTTCACAAGGCTAAACAGCCGAGATGTGAGTAAGCTGGAATTGGACTTATTTCTGCTAAGTATCGCATGTTGCCGATGCGGACTCTTTGCTTTCGATGCAGCAGTGAACGGAGGTGTCGTCATTCAAATAATACGCTGTTGCACAGTTAAAATACGCGGCCGTTACTAGTTGGGTGACTTGGCGGTTCGCATGGTGAAATTCTGCTAAATGGACTGAAGAAATTGATGCACAAATCATGGAAATCCGTGTAGATCTGACTGAGAAATATGGATTTAAAAAATCAGGAAAAAAACATGAAAAACAACATTCGGCAATACCTTAACTCCCTCGACTGTTACTGAAGAGACGATCAGTGGAACACACGCGTAGCTACTGACGGCATTTCCGCCGAAGGTTGACGTCAGTAGTGGTCAATGGATTTAACACGTTCCCTGACAGAACGCGCAGAACACATCTGAAACGACTTACGCACCAACCGACATTGGCACGAAGAATACATATGTAAATGGGACAAAACGAACAAAGGGACATAACGAACATACAGACTAATAGGACTAAGAAGAGACACGACTTCTCATGAGCTCTCGCGACTGCGGTGATTCATGAAGGTTTATGTCTCTTGCAGCTGGGTAGCCATGCCCCGTCAGTTAACCCATTTAGCCCTGAGTCCCTAAAGCAGGAGATGGATTGACAATTCAAGGGTAATGCCAGATTAGATTGACGCCTTTAGGCGGAAATCTTATCTGGCACTACCCTTGAATTGTCATGGTTAATCCATGTCCTGCATACCGTCACTGGTATTAGGCAACACCTCCTAAATTTGAGAAATGGGAGCGTGGGGCTAAAAGGGTTAAGGGGTTTAAAATCCATATCTTGTTGTTTCAATACCTTGTGTGATCTGTCCCCGTGGTGTTAGTGACGTATCCTCTTTGGTCTGTTGTCCCCGCCTGTCCAGTACTCCAACCCTGACTGCAAAAAGGTCGTCATGGATCCTGACTACAGCTGTACGAGTTTCGCGCACTGCAAGAATGACGTCATCAGACGTCTTGGCATGTTTGAAACGGTGCTGTTGGTGCTAAACACAACGCAACTCCCGATGGTAGAGGGCGCAGCCTTCAATAGGACCAGAAAGGCACTGTACGGCCTGAAAGACCTGATTGTCAACATGACTCGCGACACCGCGCACAACGCCTTCGGTCTTTCCTCAGTAAGTACAAGATCATGTTAGCCCACGTCGGCCGCGCGCAGCAAACACGGAGGGGATGGTGACGCGGTAACATGTCTCTTCCTGCTTCGTCGGGGCTAAGTAGGTTAAGGCTCAGCAGTGGCGCAGGAAGATTTCCGGTGGAGCTTGGCCCAACTCTTTGAAAGTCAAGCCATGTGCGGGGTAGAGTGGGAGTAAGGGTGCTGATGGTGAGGTGTTCGAGCAAGATGGGTACATGTTAGACATGCCAGCGTGCTGCCAGCATTTTAATTTCATGTCATTGATAGAGCGATTTCGGGAGAGAAAAAAACAAAAACAAAAACAAAACAGTATTAACACTGAGTTATTAACAATAGCTCTAGATTGGTTATTTTTGTGACTGGGCAATGAGGATGTACGCACAAAATGTACTTTTACAGATTTCGGACCAAGAAAAGGTCTAAATAGGACTTCTGGCCAAAGAATATTCTGACCAGACCAAGAGGTAAGGTCGTGCCATACACTACACCCCGCAACACCTCCCCCCCCCCCCCCCCACCCACCCACTCCCAGTGCTTTGACGAAAACTGTGCATTAATAGCAATAGATTAATAAAATATTCTGTTTTCAGAAATCCTCTATTCCACAAGAAGCACTGTTGTGTTCTGTCATGTTACTCGCATGTACCAAACCCTTCACGTTAATACCGGTATTTTATCAGCAGGCAGAGCGCCCCTCGTCATTGCACAATGAGACGGCGCCGTCATCCAGACCGCCCCGAGAATGCTCCAGCTTCATTGACGATGAGATGAAGCAGCCCAATGGCACTAGCCGGAGTGATAGACACAGTGAGCTCACCAGCCTCACCGCCCGGCAGCTGTATCGCTACCTCACCCGTCTCTGTATCAGTGAGGACAAGCTGGACCGCATCATGCACAAGAAATGGAACACGAGGTGCGCACAGAAGAAGAAAACAAAGAAAAGTAAGAGCAAGGTTAGTTCTGGACAACCGTCTGCACTCGCAACGCAACCCATCTCAGTACTAATGCTAAGATCTTCACGCACTCCTGCGCACCTTAGCGCCATTAATAGATGGGTTGCGAGCAAGGATGGGCAAGTAGCGAGAGTAGCGACTACATTTTGTAGTTTCGCTACTATTTGGAGTAGTTTGTAACGATCCAAACTACATATTTTAAAAAAGTAGTTTAAAGCAGCGAACTACTAATTTGTCAGTAGCGAAGTAGTGAAAATGTATCTTTCGCTACGCTACTTTCCTTGCCATGTGACTTGCCCATCCCTTTCAGCCATGATGAAGCGAGTGGCGAAATTGCTGTTTCGCGCGAGATTGATCACTCGCTCAGCGAACGGAAGCATGATTGTGATTGGCTGATAGCAATAGCAAGCCACGTGACTTTCAAAAGCGCGCGTCGGTCATCTCTTTGTTCTTCAAATCAAGCACAGAACGCACAAATTTTTGATCGCAGAAGATGGAGAAACTTCCCACTTTGTTTGAACCGTATCTAGAATTTTTTCATCTCAAGTTTTGAAAGAAAAGGACAATGCATTTATATTCAAATGCAAGTACGGATGCAAAGAGTATTCAGCGAGCAAGACGACAGCATCCAATCTTAGAGCTGTTCTTAATTGGACGAACTTTGGATCGGCAAACCTAGATCGGAGAAGATCGGCGATCTTTTGGTTTGTTTCTTAATTGAGGTTGAACGAACCTAGGCGAACTTCAGCAAACCAGGTTTGCCATGGTTCTCTTTCTTAACTGAAGTGCTTGATTAGGCGTACTTACTGTCTGCGAAGGTGTTCAAAATGGCTGCCGCTATGCCGCTTTGCGATTTGAACGATGTTTGTTTTTGTACTCCTTGCAGTAGCGACCCCACAAACAGCGTTGCGCCTCCCACAAATCAATAAAAATAGGTCTTGTTCTTTGCACGAGTGAAATATTGCCGTCGGGCATATTTGTTTGTATCGGTGACTGTCTTCTTATCTCCAACGCAGAAGAGGGTGAAAGTTTTGACAAATCAGAGAAAAGGTTCGCCTTGGTTTGCTCAACACGTTGTGCGAACCTTTTCCGACAGCGAACTATAGTTTGCTGAGGTTCGTGAACTACTTCGAACTAGTTTCGCCGTATCTTTAGATCGTCCAATTAAGAACCAACCTGGTTCGTCCGAGATCGTGAACTCTAGTTCGTCAGAGTTCGCGAACTAAAGTTCGTTTAATTAAGAACATGCTAGGCTTCATCTCAAGGTTTGTTGACTTTTGAGATTTCCTATTTTAATTTTCTTACATTGCGAAATGCGTCCGGTTTTATTCTATCGGCATTCCCCTGGGATGACAAAAGCTATATTAATTTATTTTCATTTACGGAAAGAATTCCATTTTCTTGTTTGGAGTGCTGAACAGGATATATATAGCCTATAAAACATAATGGCGGCTTTTCCGTATAAATCGGTTTTAAATTTAGTAGGGGAGTTGTCCGAGTGAACGCCGATCTATTGTCATCTATTACTAGTATTAGAATGGCTGGGAACACAACAGGTGAATCATCAATCATGCCCTTCGATCACTGTACTTTTTTATACAGAACAGAACACAAAGCTTCGGAATTAATTTATATTACAGAAAAGCCTAGAATAAATGCATGATGTTGGCAATGCCTGGAATACTTCATTTTTTTTTTTTTTTTTTCATTTATTTATTTTATTTAGCTTAAAAAAAATCACTGGTCGATCATGCACATTTCTCTCCCCTGACAGTGCTATATCCTCCTTTACTTTGTAACCTTCCTAAAATATTAGCACTGGCAGTCTCCCCTTTTCTTTTCATTTATCACTACAATATCGACTGCAACCCCTTACCCCCTTTTGGTAGGTTCTCTTTTAGGGTGCATGGAAATTTAACTCTGGGTGGTGGCATGAAATGTATGCCCCTGCAGGCACCACAGTAAAATGTGGTTGTCATTGCAGGTAGGCGGAATTTCCTGCCTCCTCCAGTGTTGCCGATGGTGTGCTGAAGAGGTCGCCAAGACCGAAACAGCTGTCCACACCGGCTAAATATCTGGACCACCCTTGGGGGACCTAGATTTAAATTTCCATGCACTGAGTGGCTGGAACAGTGGATATGTGATACGCCCCCCTTCGGGGGGGGGGGGGGGGGCTTCCATATGCATTGCTTTCGGTCACTCTCTTAGCGCCCCCTCTTTCCTATCTCTTTTTTTTTTTGTGTGTGCTTTGGCCACAGTAGATCTATGATTACTGGACGATCATGCACATTTCTCTCCCCTGATAGTGCTATATCCTCCTTTACTTTGTAACCTTTATTTAGCTTAGTCTTTTTTAACACAATTTTTTAATTTACGTTCTGACATTGTGATAAAACGTTTAGACCAAGTTGAGTATGGATGGTTGGAAGGGGTAATGGGGATAAAAATGATATTTGCTACGCCTATGCATGTTACAAATTTATGAACAAAACAAAGGGGGGAAAATCAAAAGAAAATAATGATAATAATAATAAATATAATCATAATGATGAAAAAAATAGGTAGGCCTAAGTATTGATAGCTATGATTATAATAATTTGAAATAATACTAAAGATATTGTATATTTAAGAAAAGGCTATTTTTGACTTTAAAGTTGATTATTTACTTGAACTTCAAAATACTTATCAGTCCCAGTTGTGATTACAGTTTAAAAAAAAGTAGTTTGAAAAGTAGTTAGCTACTCTTTTTAAAGTAGCGTAAAAGTAGCGAACTACATTTCTTTAAAATGTAATTGTAAAGTAGCGAACTACTATTTTTTACAAATGTAACTGTAGTGTAGCGGACTACTTTTCAAAAGTAGTTTGCCCATCCTTGGTTGCGAGACGCGCGTGCTGATAATGGTTTGTTTTTATCCCTACGTCACACGATCAATCCCTTTAGCGCAAACTGTACCACATGACTGAGCTACATTAAAAGTTATTGGTCGCAAGGATTTGCTACACGGACCCTTGTAGGCCTGTAGGCCTGAGGGTTTTCAAAGGAACCATTGTACCACGAAGGCCTGAGGGGTACAATGGTTCCTTTGACCTCCCGAAGGCCTATAAGGGTCCGTGCAGCAAGCATGCCTTAAGTCTGGAATGAGGTCAAATAATTCCACATACCCACGACACATTTCACGTTGCCACTTTCTTCTTTTGCAGTAGTGACATCAGCAAGGAAAGCAGTACGTCAAATAGGCCAGGCGTTCAGTATATTACAGTCAGCCAATCATCGATCTCCGTTAGGCACGTGACAACAAGAATGTTAATTACTGTCATAGATACGCCATTTCAAAAGGCATAGGCTGATGAAAAAAATGCTGATGAAAACAATGCTGATGAAAAAAAATCCCGCACTGAAAGCCACGACGCAGAATTCTATTCCCAAGCCTTTTCGTTACGACCCCCCTCGCCCCACCCCTACCCTCGCCCCCCATCCCACCCCACCCCCATCTCCTTCCCCACACCCCATCCCTCCACCCTGGCCTCCTTTAAAAGTCAGCTGAAAACTCACTCGCTTCGGTTGCGTTATAGAAAAAGGGTCATTTGTATAAGTGAGCTTAGTCTTGCGCCAGCAAGGTGCTCCGCTATAGCGCCACAATACTCACCCCGTTATAGTGGAGCACCTTGCTTTGTGGCTGGCGCAGGACTAAGCTTACTCAGGCAGCTGGCCCCGTGTTCTCGCGTGCAATTCTTCCAGTTAGTGTCGTGTGTTTCTAGTGTCCGGTGTGGGTTTTCATGATGATGGTGGCGTTGTCATTATGTGCGTGCGTGTATCTGTCTGTGTGCGTGTATTTGTCAATCTCCACCTTGGTTCTGTAGTACGCTTGTGTTTATTTTAGTGCTCTAGAATGGTAGGCTTCGGTTCCTATCGTTTTATCATTGTTCTCTTTCTGGGTTCAGTTGGCGATTATGAGGAGCTTGTATATTTAGCTTTATGTGTGTATGCGTGTGTATGTATGTATGTATGTGTCTCCCACATGCACATACCAAAAGGCGACGCAGCGGGCTGGTAGCGAGAGCTTTGAAAGCCTGCTGCGAACAAGCGCTACTTTAATATGTGCAGAAGTCCACACAACTTCAGTGCATGTGACACATATATCTGTTTTCCATTCCCGTGACCGGCCCATCGTGGGCCTTCTCTTCTCAAACAGTGCATGTGGGATTTTGAAATTGTGCAATTAATCAAAATGCGCGTCCTATGCACACGAAGGCGAGACGGGCACCGTACACCGAGTCTATGTGTACGTCAGTTTACTCAATGGGAATAAGGAAAATGGCATTTCCGCTGTCCAGGGCTCGGTTGCATGAGTGAGCTTAGTCCGGCGCCAGTCACTAAGCAAGGTGCTCCGCTATAGCGGAGCACCTTGCTTTCGTAGTGGCTGACGCAGGACTAAGGTCACTCATGCATCTGGCCCGGCCTAGGAGGTTCGACACTGGGACCTTATCACTGCCAGCGCAGAATCTCATTTATCATCTGGGTTACACCCCCAAGTTAACCTGCTCAAATTTCACAATTTTGACTCTCATTTACAAGTATACAAACTCACGGTGTAAACGGGGGGGGGGGGGGGGGGGGGAGAGAGAGAGAGAGAGAGAGAGAGAGAGAGAGAGAGATGATGATGATGAAACTTTATTTGTTTCCTCAAAAACATTACCGATGACATGACTTTGTGGAAATGTCTACTACTAGCTCAATTTTAGCCTACTTACCCGTTGTGTGCCTACACAACCCGCTAGGCACTCGGGGAACCCCAGAGGGGCCGAGAGTTATCTCCCGCTCCTTCCTTACCGGTTTCTGTCACGAGACCAACCAGTCTTGCTACATCGCTCGTGCAGAGAAGACGTGTCGGACTTTGCTCCGCTGTGCCTCGACCGGTCTTCGTCTTGCCTACGCTCGTTCCGACTTCTCTTCCGTGCCTGCCGACTTCTAGCGCTGCCTGCTTCTTCCTTTGCGCCGTTCCGGGTTTCCTCGGCTCTCCTCTGTGCTGTGACTGGTGTTTGGCTACCCTTCCCCCCGTTCCCGCTTCGGTTTGGAGGTAAGGTAACGGTAGCTACCCACAGCCGGCCCTCGGGTCGAGAGCCGGCTGCCGTGGGACTCGTCTTTCGTTGTGGTTACGACATAAGGGCACCATCTATTGAGCTTAATTTCCGTGCCTTGCACAGCATTCTTGCGACTCTCCTAGCGGGATGTCGCCTTCTCTCTCCTGGTTATGCCTCGTTAGCTTACGAGTAGACTTTGCCTTTCAGACGCTGGTTTTCGCAGGGCCTGGTGGCACCCACGTTCCGTTCGTCCAGCTTAAAGGCCCTTTAGCCCTTGGAGAGTATAACCACTGTTTCACGCGCCGGCGGTCACGGCGCCTGGAGTACCTTGGTGGACATGGGGATGTAGCTTAGTGGATAAGACACTGCGCTGGCAGTCGTAAGATCCCGGGTTCGAATCCCCTGGTGGGCAGGAAGGGGATATGGACCTTTCCTCAATCCCATCTAGTCAAATTTACATACAGACTCGGCTTACTTTTGCCTGTCTCGCCTTCATGTGCACAGCACGCATAATCATCAAGTGCACATGATAAAAATCCCATTACCACTAATCGTAAAGAGAATGTCCGGTAGGGCTGGTGAGATGGAAACAGATATATATCACAAATTGGGGGCTCGGCGCCCTCTTGCCTGTGTTTACGACCTTGCTATGCCCTTTGTCTGTTACAGAACCCAAATGCTTATGTGCTCCCAATGTGGCAACTTCCAGTGCCGACGGATGACCATGCGGTCTGCCTACCTTGTGCGGGCTGCTACCCGGACCACCTTTGTGATGTCTGTGCGACCTGGCCGGAGATGTTTGGTCGGACCTCTGGAGCCTATACCGACGAGAGCGGCCCCTGCCTGCTTCCTCACGTCCGGCTCCGGTTGATTCTTCTGCAGCCCTTAAAGTGCTGACCGCCCATTCCCGCCCTGGCCTCACGGAAAGGATTCCCGTTGGGACTCTGTGTTGCTGGCTGACCAGAGGAATGCCACTGCTGCCACGCCCGCTGACCCTTCCGGAGGGTCTGTTTGCCGGCAGAGCGCCCGCCTCACTGAGCCCGGCCTGCAGCAGTCCGCCATGAGCCGTAGCTCGTTGACTGGCCTTCCTCACCAGTCTCTCCCCACAAGCCCGCTGATCCTTCCGGAGGATCTGAACGCCGGCGTAGCGCCCTACTCTCTGAGTCTGGCCAGGAGAGACGTCAGCCCTAGCTTGCGCGACGCAGTCGCGCCCCCGACTCCTGCCGTTCCATTTTCAGTTCAGGACACTCGCGCTCGCCGCTCGAGCGCCTTCGGATGGATTGTTCCTCCCACCGGGATCGTCTCCGCGCCACCTTCCCCTCCGCTTCGCGGGCGCTACGCGCTCGCCCCCGCTCCGTTCGACGCGTCCGCCGCGCCGCCGCCGTCTTCGGCCCTCCTCCCCTCGGCGGCGCTCCGCTTCGGTTGTTCGCAGTCCACGGTCCAGACGTCGTTCTCCGCTTCGGACAGGACTCTTCCTCGCTCTTACTGGCGTTCGCTTCGTCGTTCGCGGCCGCCTCCTCGCTCCCTGCTCATCTCCGGGCGTCCCGCGATACTCGAGACGGTTCCCTGCCCGCGCGTCGGCCTACCACTTCGGTGACTCGCCCGCCCCTTCGCCGCCCCTGGACTTAGAGGCTCTTAGCTTGCTGCCCGAGGACTCTGTCTCGGCCCTTCTGGACGAGGTTGGTCGCTCCCTTCGCCCGCGGACTTCGGGGATGCTGCCCTTCGGCTCTTTCGTCGTGTCACGTGCGGAGTCCCTCTTGCCTTGGAGGAAACTGCCAGGATCATCGCGGTGACGTGGCCAGCTGACGCCTGCCCTCCCTCTCCCCCCCCCCCCCCCCTGAGAGGAAGGTCTCCACCTGCATGGTTAGCGAGCGTCAGGTCTAGAGGGTCAAGTTGCTTCCCCAGCCGTCCGGACTTAAGGAACTGCGAGATGCTGTCTCGGCGCACCGGCTACTTGCCTCGGCACGCGAGCCGGTGTTCTTCTCCGATCGTCGCTGGCCGGCTGGCCTGGACGTCGCCTCCCGTCGGGACTGGTTGTCGGCCTTCCCAGGCTTCTCCTTCCCTCTTCCTGCGCTGGACCCCCCTGCCTGGTCACAAGCTGGCGGCCCCACGCTTCTTAGACGTTTTCTTCCCCGTGGTCTGGTTAGGACAGCGTCCCTGATCCGGAACACCTTAGCCTGCGTCGGTTTCCTGGAGCTCCTCTCTCTCTAGCCATGGTTCGTCGGCTGAAGGACTCCTGGCACCCTTCCATCACGACTCCGGGGTGATCTGCTCTTCTTAGCGGAGTCGCCTACCGCGCCGCCTACCTCGCGTCGGTCTACGCTTGGCTGCCTCCGCCGATTGTGCCCCAATGTTTCGCTGAGGCCTCCGCTCGGCGGGAGGTGTCTCCTCCCTCCTCAGGTAAGTTGCCACGGAGGTTTTCCGATTCTCAGACTCGCCAGCCTTCTACAGCCGCCAGTTCTTCGTTCCGAAGCCTGGAGGGAGATGGCGTCAGGTTCGTTCTCTCGGCCTGTACAGTTTTACGGCCCCTCCTTCCGGATGGAGACTGCCAGAGCCCTGAAGCAGCGGTCCAGCCTTAGACTTCACAGTCGGCTTGGACCTTTCCGATGTGTACCTGCTGTCTCGATGCTCCAGGCCTCCAGGAAGTTCGCTGTTTGCGATCGACGGCGTCTTCTCCAGTTTCCCGCGCTCCCGTTCGGTCTCAACCTCTGCCCTGGTGGTTCACCGGGCCGATGGACTCCTTAGTCGCCAAGGCCCGACAGTCCTCCTCCAGTCCGACGTCGATCTACCCAGACGACCTCTTCCTACGCCGCCAGTCCGAGAGCTCTCGCGCGACAGACAAGTACGCGCTACTGCACCTCCTGACGCGCTTGGGGCTTCCTAGTAAACGAGGGCAAGTCTGATCTCTCTCCTTCCCTAGGTCGTCTCTACTCCCAGCCGTTTCAGCTGCATCTCCTACTCCTTGGGCGCCCGGCTTCCGGCGACGTATCGACGATGGCTCCGGTGCCCCAGATTCCGTCTCCTCGCCTTCGTCGGTGGACCGACGCCGCTTGGCTAGCTTCGGCAGTTCCCCGGGCATCTTCTCCGCCCCAGTACTCTCTGGGTTCGGCGCGAGCCTCTCTGGGTGGGATGCTCATCTCCTGCCTCGGTTCCTCTCGACTTCCGGCCCTCGGCCCTCGGATTAACGCACTATCTCATCGACTGGCCAGTGATGCAGGCCGTTGACAGGCCCTTCATTGCTGGGATGACCTCCTCAGACACCAGGAGCTGCTCGCCCTCTCTGACAACACACCTTTGGTGGATTACTTCCAGTTACAAGGTGGCACACGCTCCCGAGCTTGGTATGCTTCTCTACCAGAGCTGGCGTTGGTGCGAGGACCGGACCTTTCTTGGCGAGCCCGACACATTCCCGGACAGCTGTACGTCTGGACCGACTCGCTGTCTCGCCTCGGCCAGCTCTTACACGCGGATTGGACCCTTCGGCAGGACATCTTCGGTTGACCCGCGCCCGTTAGGAGTCTCCCCAGGTCGACTTGTTCGCCACAAGGTGGAACCTTCGGCTTCCCCTCTTCGTCCCCCCGATTCCCGATCCCCGTGCTTGGGCTGTCGATGCGCGCTCCATTCCCTGGGACGTCCTGGCGGCCTCCGCCTTTCCCCGACGGTCCTCGTACCCAAAGTCCTCCTCAACCTTCGGCGCTGCTCGGCGGCCCTCCTGTTAGTCGCTCCGTTTGCCTGGATCCGCCACTGGAACACCGGCCTTCTCAGCCTCTCCACGGCCCCCCCCCCCCCCCCATGCGCCTTCCCACTCCTCGCACCATGCTCAAGCCACCGCGCCAGCCGCTGTTCCTCCCTGCCCGGAGCGGCTCATCCTTCAGGACTGGAGGTTGTGCGACAAGCCCTCGGTGCTAGAGGCTACTCGGGTACAGCGGTGGAGGCGATCGCTGCGGCCCGCAGACCTTCGGCCATTCGAGTCTACGAGGGACATGGCGAGTCCTGTGTTCCTGATGCCCTGATCACGGCCTGAACCTCACGGATTTGTCGAATCCGCAGCTGGCGGACCTCTATCTGGCTCGGCTGGGACCTAGACCTAGCCCCTTCACGGTGAGGGGTCACCTGTCCAGGTTCGCTTACACGTTGACACCGCGGACACCCAGACCCGGGCGCCTGCACAGACTCGCCGACCTTATGGGACACTTCGGCAGCCGGCGCCCGGCCTACCGCTCGCTCCTCCCCCGCTGGGACCTACCCTGGGTGCTAACGTGGTTGAATTCTGCCTGATTCGAACCCTTACAGTGGCCCGTTCGCAGATGTGACACGCTACACGTGCTTCCTGCTGGCCCGGGCTACCACCTCACGGGGGAGCGAGCTACACGCGCTTAGGCGCGTCCTATCTGCTTACAGTTCTGAGCGGACGGGTCGGTGCCACTTCTCACTGCCCCGGCCTTCCTTGCCAAACAGGTCTCCTCTGACCGCGCCGCAGGTTGCACCTTACGGCCGCTACGAAACAAACCCCTGTCACAGGAGACCAGGTAACAGGATCCCGTGCGCACCTTTTGACTTCTCTGCGACAATCTAAAGCCTTCCGCAGAGGGCGTGCACGCCTCTCCCTACCTCTGAGACCGGCGGAATGACATAACAGCCCAGACGTTCTCTTCCTGGCTCCCTGAGTCATATTCTCCGCCTATCAAGATATCTCCCTGCAGGGAGCGAAGAGGCTGCACATATGCGCACACGAGGTACGAGCCATGGCCGCGAGCGCCACGTTTGTTAGAAACTGCGCTGTCACGGACATCGTGGCTACTACCGTGGACGGGAAGACCGCTTCTGCCTCAGGGACCTGGCGGGCCAGCGAGAGAATCTCGCAATGGTGGGGGACATCGCCGCGGCGCAACACTCCCTCCCGGCGCCACCGGCGCCGTTGGTATGCACTTCGCTAAAATTGTCGGGAGTTTGCGACTGGGAGGACGGCTCTGTTCCCTCCTAGGGAGTTGTCATGCGGCACCCTCCGCCTCATCGCAATTCTTCCACAAAGTCATGTCATCGGTAATGTTTTTGAGGAAACAAATTCATTTTTCTCTAAAAGGTATTTTTTCGAAAAATACTTACCGATGACATGACTCGGATGGCCCTCCCACCTGCCCCGCTTGCCGCTTTCGAGCGAAGTATCTGACTGGTTGGTCTCGTGACAGGAACCGGTAAGGAAGGAGCGGGAGATAACTCTCGGCCCCTCTGGGGTTCCCCGAGTGCCTAGCGGGTTGTGTAGGCACACAACGGGTAAGTAGGCTAAAATTGAGCTAGTAGTAGACATTTCCACAAAGTCATGTCATCGGTAAGTATTTTTCGAAAAAATACCTTTTAGAGAAAAATGAATTTTTCAACGGTAAAAAGTTTTGACAGAAAACAAATCGTCATTTTCCAAACTTGCCGTTGCTAACATCTACAGGATAAAAATGAAGGGAAACTATAAAATATATGTGTACATACAAAACCCAATAGCATCATTATATACAAAAAAAATAACTCATCACACACACATGCACACACGCACGCACGCGCGCCGCTCACACATACACCCACACGCACAAACAAACACGAGCACGCACACACACGCGCACACACATATGAAAACCATCTGTATGAAATACATGAGGTACAGGAAATATTACAGTACCTGAGAAACGTACTAAGTCTGACTCATCAGGTAATCAAAAAGTTTTGTTTTAAAACTTCCTGGTGAGGTAATAGTTTTCAAATGTGCAGGGATCGAATTCCAAGCAAATGGACCAGAGAATGACATACTAGTTTTAAAAAGGTCAATTCTTGGCAGTGGTAGGGGTAAGATATTGTTTCTTGAGGTCCGTTCACGTTCTTGGTGAGATATAAATTTAGTGATTAGATACTGGGGTGTCATATTATTCAGTATCTTATGCATATAGACGCATTTGTTTAATGTAAGTTGCTGACGCAGACCGAGAATGTTTAAATGTCTAAATTTGTCTGTGGTAGGGATGTGGCGTCTATCTATCATTTTTACAGCTCTTTTGTATATGGAGTTTATGTGGACATCGCTGCAGCCGTCCCACACTGTGGAGACATAATCAACATGGGACTTTATATGAGCATGAAAAAACAATTTACGGGTATCTGTATCCGTTACATGTCTAAGCTGGGACAATAAGAAAGTGTTTTTAGCAATGGTCTTACAAACAGCATTTATATGGGTCTCCCAGCACAGTTGACCATCAACATGTATTCCTAAGAATTTACGTTCAGTGACTTGTTCAACAGGTTCAGCGTTTAATTGTAATTGTAATGGCTGTAGTCGGCTTTGATGTTTTTGCCGCGTGGCGATTAAGATACTCTTTGTTTTTGCTGGGTGAAGAACCATATGGTTCTGTCTACACCAGTCAGATACCTCATTGAGACTGCATTGTAAACTATGGCTAATGTCCGTCGTTTTTTTTTGCCAGAAACATGAAGACTCGTATCGTCAGCAAATAGATTACAATTAACGTCAGAATTAGTGATATGCAACGGTAGATCATTAATAAATAGTATGAATAGAAGAGGGCCCAAAACAGATCCCTGGGGGACGCCGTATTTTACATTTCCTTGCTTATAGTATCTTCCATGGGCGTACACCATTTGTTTTCTGTCTTCGAGATATGATCGGAAGAATGCTATAGCGGTTGCGTCCAAGTGATAAACTGTTAGCTTATTTAGGAGAATGTCATGGTCCACAAGGTCAAACGCCTTTTTAAGGTCTAAGAAAACTGCTCCTGACATCAGGCTTTTATTGATTGAATCGAGCCAGCTGTCTACAATATGTGTCAGTGCTGACTGACAAGAATGTTTCGGTCTAAAACCAGACAGGTGAATATTAAGTAATTTACCTTTTCCAGAAAATCAAGGAGATTTTTTTAATGTGCTTTTCAAGGGGTTTTGACAAAGCTGACAGAAGGGAGATTGGACGATAGTTATTAATATCTTCAAGATCTTTAGATTTAGGGATTGGGATTACCTTTGCTTCTTTAAGAATGATTGGAAATGTACTTTGCTTTATGCAGAGGTTGAAAATATATGTTAGTGATTCTACTGTATACGGTATTGAGATTTTTAGGGTTTCATTATCAATACCATCAATGCCAGCAGACTTTTTGTTGGGCATGCTAGAAATATATCTGCCGACTTCCGCAACTGTAATATCAGGGATGGTGAAAGTATATTTTGATATAGTTGTTTTTTTAAAGTGTTCTCTGAGAGAACTCGGCACTTCATACGGTTTACTGTTATTTGCAGCTGACAATGCCAATATTTCGGCTGTCGTTAAGAAATGGTTATTTAATATATCAGCTTCTTAGACGCTCTAACTAAATATTTGACACGATTGCGTTGTTTTTTGTATTCTTCGTACTTTTGCTCTTTTTTCAGTTTGTCTCTAAATGACATGGCCTGCTTGATATCCGCTGTTAACCACGGTGGTATGGTGGAATGTTTAACTCGTTTTTCACGTATTGGCGCATGTTTATTGAGTACACTGAGAAACAGATCCATCCAGCACGACAAGGCACTGTCAGGAGATTGGTGATCATAAACCTCAGTAAACGAAGCATTGTGCAGGTCCCACAGAAATTCGTCTTTATTAAAGTGTTTAAAGGAGCGATATTTTATAGTTTTATGTCTTTTAGTTTTTTTGCTTGTCTAGTTTCATGGAGACGTTACAACATACTGGGTTATGATCGCTGACAGCTAAGGAGGGAACCTGCATATCGTCATTTGTTACGTAAATGTGATCAATTAAGGTTGAGGATGTAGATGTGGTTCTAGTGGGTTTTTTTAACTAATTGTTTTAAACCGAATAAGGCTGTTGTTGATGCCCATGCAGCATGGTACCCTTTGGGCTTAAGTAGGTCAATGTTAAAGTCGCCCAGAAGAACAACGTTATCTTTACCCATAAACTTTCAACTTCGGCTGACTCTAAGTCCTGTCGTCGTTTAACGTTACTAATTATCGAATCATGTATATATACTGCTAGTCCAGTGTGCTAGGGACTTGAGGCATCTCTGCGGAGTACTGAGAAGTTTGGAACTGAGATGGAGTTATCCCTGACAGTGCTTTTGAGCCTCGACTCGGATACACCAAAAACATGAAAAGCGCACCTGGGCACACTCGCCAGATGCTGCAGTTCCTAACTACTATTATAGTAATAATCGCACATCAAAATAAAATGGACTTCTATAATTTAAAACAAAGAGAGAGAGAGAGAGCTCGGAGAGAGAGAGAGAGAGAGAGAGAGAGAGAGAGAGAGAGAGAGAGAGAGAGAGAGAGAGAGAGAGAGAGAGAGAGAGAGGAGAGAGAGAGAGAGAGAGAGAACGAACGAAACTTTATTTTCCAAGGATTGAGATATTAGGCGCGCAGGCCTTTCTTACAATCTGTCCTTGCTAAGCTACTTAAGGAACACCAACCAAACAACAAAAACTAACTAATAATAAACGTCACACACACGCATACACACACGCACACAGACACACATATACATGTACTCGTGCACATGCGCACTTTTGTACATACACATACACACGTACGTGCGCACAGAATTATCCTACAAATAAGTAGGTATGATATTTTTTGTACTATCAAAAACAAGTTAGAAAACTGAACAAACAATTTGGAGGCTAACCATGAAGCGTATTATGTCGAAAAATAAAGAAGAAGAAAGGATCAGCATAACGATGTCTTAGAAAGGTAATCATGTACTCTACTTTTAAACAGAGAGAGGGACGTGGTTTGTTGAATAGTGGGAGGAAGGGAATTCCACAAAAGAGCACCTGAATAAGACAGGCTAGATTTGAACAGGTCTATACGGGGCCTTTTTATAAAGAGACTGTTCCTGGAGGTGTTGTATTTTTTTTCATTTGGCGAAAAAAGCCTAGATAAGTAAGGTGGAGCTTTCCCGTTAAGAATTTTGTGCATCAGTACACATTTGTTTAGTGCGAGGTGCTTAACCAAAGGGAGAAGTCCGATGGCCTGCAGCTTGTCATCAGTGGATAAAGACGGATCAGGGAGGATAAGCTTAGCAGCGCGCTTGTATAATGAGTTTATCTTCTTGAAGTGATTTTCACTGCAGCCATCCCATATTGTTGAAGCATAATCAATGTGTGGTTTAATGTAGGCATTAAAAAATAGTTTGCGTGTCTTAAGGTCAATGATCGTTTTAAGTTTGGAAAGTAGAAACAACTTTTTGGACAAATGTTTTCTCATATAATATAGATGGTTATGCCAGCTTAGATCATCATCTATTATTACTCCAAGCAGGCGGTGTTGACTGACCTGCTCAACTGAGATGGAGTCCAAAGAAAGGTTGAGTGATGGAGGTTTGAGCTGATGTTTCTGGCGGGTTGTGATAAGCATGCTTTTTGTTTTTGTGGGATTTACAAGCATGCGATTTTCATTACACCACCGAGAGACTTCATGAAGACTCTCTTGAAGATTATTTGCAATTTCAGGCACAGTTTTACCAGCGGAATGTAATGTTGAGTCGTCGGCAAACATGTCACACTCAGTCTCACTACACGTTACATGTAACGGTAGATCGTTAACGAAGATACAAAACAGTAGTGGGCCTAAAATAGACCCCTGGGGCACTCCATACTCCACAAATTGTTCAGAAGAACATTTTCCATTGACATAGACTGTTTGTGTTCTTTTTGTAAGATAGGAGTTCAGAAACGAAATAGCTGAGGGACTCTTTTTGTTTAAGTAGGTGGCAAGCTTTTTCAGTAAGATGGTATGATCGATAAGATCAAACGCTTTTCTTAGATCCAAGAAGACAGCACCAGCCATTTTATTATCATTTATGCTGTTGACCCACGAATTCACTATACGTGCGAGTGCAGTGTGGCATGAATGCTTGGGACGAAAACCTGACTGGTGATGATATAATAAGGACCTTTTTTCAAGAAATTCCAGAAGATGTTTGTGAACATGCTTTTCCAGAGGCTTCGAGAGAACTGATAGAAGGGAAATGGGGCGAAAGTTATTAATTTCAGAAGAATCGTTTGCTTTAGGAACGGGCACTATTTTTGATTTTTTGAAAGCTGCTGGGAAGACATTTTTTTGTATACATAGGTTATAAATGTATGTAAGAGGTTCCACTATGTATGGTTGCGACAGGTCAAGGATATATCCATGGATACCATCACTGCCAGAAGACGTTTTCTTTTTTAGGATAGAAATGCATTTGCCTACCTCGTGTACAGCAATATCAGGGATGACGAAAATATCATCTGAGGACAATCTTTGCTTACAGAACTTAGTTAGCTTTTCTGGTGTGGAATATATCCACTGATTGCGATTGTGAGAACTCAGTAAGTCTTTGGGGGCTGATAGAAAGTGGTTATTAAACTCCTCAGCGGAGAGGTTTTCTGGAATGGTATTGCACTGTTTACGCTTGTTGTTGGTAAGCGTATTAAGTGCTGTCCAGATAGAGGAAGGGTTTCTGTCTTCTTCGACTGTTTTGGATACAAACGATCTCTGCGCCTCTCTAATTAAGTACTTAACTTTATTTCGCAATCTTTTAAATTCATGAAAGTTCTTTTCTTTCTTAGCCTTATTTCTATCATCCATTGCTTGTTTGATTTCGTCGGTTATCCATGAGGGAGGCTGGCGGGATCGGACTCGCTTTCTTCTTACTGGCGCATGTTTGTTTAACACTCCTAGGAACAGATCAAGTAAGAGAGAAACAGCCTTATCTGGGTTGGTACAATTGTACACATCATGAAACGGTGTAAGGCTAAGATCGTGTAAAAAAGCATCTTTGTTTAGTTTTTTAAAAGACCTATAGGTAATGTACACATGCTGATCCCTCTTTTGTTTGGGCATCTTGCACGACCATGTACAGGTGATGGGAAAATGATCACTGACAGCTAGTGGAGGGACGCTGGTCTCTAGTACTGACTTACAGTTGTTGGTATAGATGTGATCAATGAGTGTAGCGGATGATTGGGTTATTCTAGTAGGAGCTTGGATTAGTTGCTTCAACCCAAAAAGAGTTGTTGTCGATTGCCACGTGGGATTTGTTTTCAGTAAGTCAATGTTAAAATCACCTAACAGCAGTACATCTTTGTCAGTATCATTCACTTTATCCATCATCTGCACAAAGTCATCATACCACTCGACAGTGGACGATGGATTTCTATATACATAACCCATTATAATTGGCGATGAGTTATTAATTTTTACTTCTAGCCATACACACTCAATCTCAGTTGACTCCAGATCACCACGTCTGCGTACCATATGTGCAATCGAGTTATGAACATAAACAGCAATCCCTGTGTGTTTGAGGGTGTTTGGGTCACGACGAATTAAGGAAAAGTTTGGGATGCACAGATTTTCGTCGCTAATTCTTGAGTCCAGACGTGATTCCGTTAGCCCAAAGAGATGGAAGTGTGAAGGCTGGTTTAAAAATATTGAAATGTCAGGAACCTTATTGTAAAGGTGAAATACATTAAGGTGTCCGACCTTCAGCCCGTGGGCATGCATGTAATTGTTTGATGGTGTACACATTTTGATGACAAAAAAATGTAAATATAAAGTTTTCAATATCCGAAACTCAGTGAAACAGTCCAGTCGCTGAAAGGAGTGATCTTGTGCGAAAATATGGAATAAACCAAATCCACTTATAATCACCACGACTGTCAAAAATAACTTGCCTGATAGTTTGTAGAACTGTCTACTCGCATTCCGCACAACACGTTTAGCTATGTACTATAAGCACTAATCTTTACATTTAGTCCGGCTTACAAAAATGGTGTGTATGCCGGCCAGACACAAGTCAAACGCGGAACTGTACTGTACACAGGTCAACCACAGTACAAATAGTCCAACGAGTTCCCTAAACTGTCAGACTGCAACACATGTTGCCGTGATACGGCCGCATCGCATATAAACCAAAAGCATCGCAAATGTTAATGTCAAATCTATGAGGTGAAAACTAAAACAACAGCACAGTAAACCGTTTAGTATAGAAATGTCACCGTTTGATCAAAGGATTGTCAGATCAGTGCTCGACACACTGAAACAGATTGAACTGACGAGAACTGAAATCAAAACATACCAATAACACTTAGGGCTCACACACCTGTGTTCATACGCACCACGCATTGCTACAAGTCGGACGGATGAAGGGCTGAAAATGAGGTCATATGATTGTTTATTTTCATTTCAGAATTATACTGATGTTCACTACTGAAGTTCATGAAAAACATGAAGTGAAATTAGTTCAAGTTGAGCCTACACCGAAAAAAAAAAAAAAAAAAAAAAAGTCATCAAGTAGTATGGGGTCCGGTAAAACCAACTCATTTAGGCCTGGAGGCGTGTTAGTTGAACATCCGATTTACGCTGGAGAGAGATGGACAACGATAGCACAAGTGCAGTAGCAGATCAGATTAGCGCCTCGATGACGCAAAGGTAATCCGGCACTATCCCGGAACTATCATCGTCCAACGTTTCCCGATCAGGCATGAAGAAGTTAATCTAACCGAAACACTGAGGTATGTTTTAACACACACTTCACATGACCGTTTGGGACCGAGGTCCACTATTAGCTAGATACGGATACTGCCAGTGTGGAAAGGGAAGGGGGAACGGCTGAAAGGTTGGCTGGAACGCTGGCTGGAATGCCGCTGGGTACTGCGGCATTGGTACGTGGAAACTGTGCGGTGTGATCTGAGGCCAGGGCACGACAGGGCGCGCGTAGTTTCCATACAGGGTCGCCGGCTGATAGTGGTAGCCGGGATCGGCCGTCGCTTCAGTGAATTCTGGTCGCTGACTGAAAGGCGGCTGTAGGTTTGTCGCGCTGGCAGCGTCCGCCAATGTGGTGCTTGTGTCAGGTCCGGAAAGCTCCACAGGGACTCGAGCGGCACTAGCGTTTAGTCACAGGTGACTGGCTGTTGGAGACAGGGACAGCTAGGTTTCCGCCAGCATTTACATTTTCACCTATGTTCGCCATCCTAGTGCTGGTAGCCGATTCCCAGCGGCGAGTGGGGAGAGCTTTAGACTGTAACATTTGTTTCGTGCTTTGTCGCATCAGTAGGTTCTCATCTTGAATGAGATTACTAGTTTGCGGCCGGCAGCCGGGAGCCGGACCACTCAGCCCAGGTACTTTCGTGTTTGCTTCAGGCTCAGCCGCGTGTCTGGCGTGTCGCAGGTCGCGGTGCCGATTTAAGTCTTTCAGGTTATCTGGCGGAAAAATGAACCGCTTTATCTGGCGCAGTAATACCCCGGCGCCTCTCTCGTTCAGATGCAGCCTGTCGCTGTTAAACATGGAGGTAGCAACTGCACCAGCAGGGGTGTAAAAATTGTTTTCCTGCAGAAACGACACGTCTTCCCTTTCGCACAGCATAGCCAGGCGCTGGTTCACATTGCAGATGGTTTTCAGTGGGCAGCTCCCTTGTGGTAATATTGCCGTGTAGGCAACTGTGGCTGATGGGAAGACTCGTCGAACTACGGCAGGAATGAGGTGCTGGAAGTCACGTAGTACAGAGTCCACGTCATTGCTGGAGGCACAGTCATTTGTGCCAACGTGGACCACTGCACTACCGATGTCGTAGCGTGGCGCGATGTTGGACAGGGCCTCTGCCAACTGGTTAACCTTAACCCCCCGCAGGGTGCGCACACATGTAGCACCGCTTGGGTCCAAGCGACGACGATCCACCCGTTGGAGATTGGAGTCACCGATTAATAGCGCATTGACTCTGCCCTCGGGTGGAAGTCGAACACTAAACTGACGGCGCTCTCGCGGCGGCTGGTCCTGGAGCGAACGTGCATTAGGGGATTTAGTTTCAGTGCTACTGCTGCTCCCTGCCGTCTCTTCCATAGCGGCAACAGACGCACGCTGAGACGGTTGGGTTTGGGTGTACTCCTCTGGAACAGTATCAGAGAGGTTCGACGTAGTGATGGAGGTAGGGGAGTGAATTTCAGAGGAAAGGGAACTGGTACCAGACAGTTGCGGTGGTGACTGACAGTGATCAGGCAAGGCAACGGGGGTTCGCTGCTCTGGGGCAATTATTTTCTGGTTAGCCAACATTTCATTATACCGGCTTTCAAGTGAATCCACTTTGCCCAGCTTGCTTATGAGGATTGACACTTGCTTTGGTAGACTATTCAGATTTCTAACCTGCTGCTGTAGACTGATGTTGTCTTGTTTCAGAGTGTCTATTTCAGCTTTGAGTTGGTCTATAAAAACACGTTGTTTGTTTTCAAACTGTATTTTTAGGTCCAAAAGTAGTCCAGCCACACAATCAAAACATTTGGTCGCGTGGACAGGTTGTGCACACTGATAGCAGCACAACTGGGGGCACTGAGTAGAGGCATGTGAGGTCATGCAGGATGTTGTCTCAGCAGCGGTGTCCACTTGAGGGTAGGGGACGACGGGTGTGGCGTTAGGAACGGCAGGCGGCAGTTCCATTATTTCCGGAGAAGTGGGATCTTGTTGTGTGGTCCGCAGTGCAGCTTGTTTGGAGGGACCGGCTGGCGGGATAAAGTCTTCAGTCGGAGGGGGAGGGGCTTTCATCAGCTGCAGGTATAGCAGTATCATCCATGGTACCGTTAAGCTCGCCAGCACTATCCATTATGTCATCGCCGTATGCCTCCTTTGGCAGGTGTTCAGTGGGTGGGGGCATAATGGCAAGAAGTGTGGTTGGGGCGGGGAACGGTTTATCAGCAGGTATGATAGGCAGTGTGGTGTCAGTTAGGGGGAGAATGGAATTGCTGTCACCACTCATGTCGCTCACAAGGGCTTTTAGTTTTTCGAACTCCTTGTGTACCCAATCAGGGCACACATTTCCCTGGATGGTGACAGTGCCTGTTGTATGGAAGAGAGTCAGAGTTACAAGTTTACGGCTCCCGTACCTATGTTGCACAATAGTTTTATATAGTTTAGCAGGGGAAGGGACACAGGGAACAGGCACTGTGATGGTTTTCAGACAGCGCTCATTCTCGTCGTCTTCCTCATATTTGAAGTCTGTCCATTCACATGAGACCTGGGCAGGGCACTCCTGAACATATCTAGTGTGAAAAACAGACCTCCAAAAGGGCAGCTTGACGGGGGGCGCTATAAACTGTTTTTGGATGGGGTCTTTAGTGTGTATAATATTCTCGGTGTCGATAGCATACTTAGCGGCGTGGGCTGCGCGGGTGGTGGGGCCCATTGTGTGGTTTGCCGTTACATGGTCATGGCGAGACGATGTGTACTAGACTGCTTATGTGCAGGTCAGTTCGGGCGCGTGCACTTTTTCTGATACACAGCTGGGTTGTGCTAGGACCAGTGCCCTCGACGCTCCCGCCATCGTGTACCGCTTAGTGCAGTAGCTCTATTGGCCGAGCGTGGAATGCAGGCATCGCCGGGCCTAAAATAGTCAAGCAGGCGAGGCGGCGAGGCACCGCCGGCGCCCACTTAGGCGGCGTCTAACGTTAGTGAAGATGAGTAGAAAATCACAAATACCTCACAAGGTCCTTTTTCAATCGTAGCAGTAGATGCTCCATTAGAATCACGACACCATCACACACACGATGCTATACATTTAAAGACAATAGGTACTGTATAACGTTTATAAATTCTCAAAATTCCAACAGCGAGATAAAACGTGGCACAAGCGTAGCATGTGCACCGGAAGAGAGAGAGAGAGAGAGAGAGAGAGAGAGAGAGAGAGCAAAATGTGCAAGTGTACTGACATGCTCTAATATCTCAAAGTGTGACTGAAATAGCCGCCGTCATGTATACGTACACACTGACAGCCATGACTCAAACGCACGTCAAAGCGAACGCGGCGTTCACTAGCAGATTCAGTCGAGTACAGTCAGTCTCAGGAAACAGTTGATCGTGATGCCATGACTTAAGTTTGTTTCTTGCATGGCAGGCAAGTTCTACTGCCCCTTTCGTGTGCGCAGTAACAATTTTCGGTGCACACTGATTGTCTCACTGACTCGATTGCTGCGCTGAGGGCAGCAATCGAGGAAGACAATTAGTGCACTTCTTGTGAAAGGGGCGCAATCACTTTTAGGCGATAAAACTCTGGGTCAACGACTATCCGCCCCTTTCACAGGCAGTCACTGATCAAAACAAAATAGTGCATCAAGATCTGGATTTTTTTAATGTGCTTTTCAAGGGGTTTTGACAAAGCTGACAGAAGGGAGATTGGACGATAGTTATTAATATCTTCAAGATCTTTAGATTTAGGGATTGGGATTACCTTTGCTTCTTTAAGAATGATTGGAAATGTACTTTGCTTTATGCAGAGGTTGAAAATATATGTTAGTGATTCTACTGTATACGGTATTGAGATTTTTAGGGTTTCATTATCAATACCATCAATGCCAGCAGACTTTTTGTTGGGCATGCTAGAAATATATCTGCCGACTTCCACAACTGTAATATCAGGGATGGTGAAAGTATTTGATATAGTTGTTTTTTTAAAGTGTTCTCTGAGAGAACTCGGCACTTCATACGGTTTACTGTTATTTGCAGCTGACAATGCCAATATTTCGGCTGTCGTTAAGAAATGGTTATTTAATATATCAGCTGACATATGAGATGGGATTTCGGATGCCGATTTACCCTTCGTTATGACGTGCAGAGCTTTCCAAACAGATGCCGTGTCCTTTTTGTCTCGAATCATTTGTTGGAAAAAAGACTTCTTAGACGCTCTAACTAAATATTTGACACGATTGCGTTGTTTTTTGTATTCTTCGTACTTTTGCTCTTTTTTCAGTTTGTCTCTAAATGACATGGCCTGCCGCTTGATATCCGCTGTTAACCACGGTGGTATGGTGGAATGTTTAACTCGTTTTTCACGTATTGGCGCATGTTTATTGAGTACACTGAGAAACAGATCCATCCAGCACGACAAGGCACTGTCAGGAGATTAGTGATCATAAACCTCAGTAAACGAAGCATTGTGCAGGTCCCACAGAAATTCGTCTTTATTAAAGTGTTTAAAGGAGCGATATTTTATAGTTTTATGTCTTTTAGTTTTTTGCTTGTCTAGTTTCATGGAGACGTTACAACATACTGGGTTATGATCGCTGACAGCTAAGGAGGGAACCTGCATATCGTCATTTGTCACGTAAATGTGATCAATTAAGGTTGAGGATGTAGATGTGGTTCTAGTGGGTTTTTTTTAACTAATTGTTTTAAACCGAATAAGGCTGTTGTTGATGCCCATGCAGCATGGTACCCTTTGGGCTTAAGTAGGTCAATGTTAAAGTCGCCCAGAAGAACAACGTTATCTTTACTTTGATTAACTTTATCCATCATTTCTACGAAGTCATCATACCAGTCCCAGTTGGCTGCTGGATTTCTATAGATAAAGCCAACCAGGACTTTGGGGGATTTAGATGTGTTTCACCTCGACCCATAAACTTTCAACTTCGGCTGACTCTAAGTCCTGTCGTCGTTTAACGTTACTAATTATCGAATCATGTGTATATACTGCTAGTCCAGTGTGCTAAGGTGACTTGAGGCATCTCTGCGGAGTACTGAGAAGTTTGGAACTGAGATGGAGTTATCCCTGACAGTGCTTTTGAGCCTCGACTCGGATACACCAAAAACATGAAAATGTGTTGGCGTGTCTAAGAACACAGACAAATCTGGCACCTTATTAACTAAATGGTAAATGTTGAGGTGACCAATTCTCAACTCATCAGGTCGTTGTGGGGCAGTTTTTACATTATATTTTGGCATGTTGGTAACAGAAAAAACGTAGCAATAATATTTTTAAAAAAATAATAAAAATAATGTCAATGTATAATGAATAAGAAAGCGACAAGACAACGTAGGAAAAACAACAGCAACAACAATAAAGCAAAATTAAAATGCTTTTGACTCTCGTGGTCAGAGTCCGCTGGGAGTTCGAATTGCTTGGTAATGTCAAATACAAAATAAAAGGCTCAACAGCTATGTAGAAAGAATCAGAAAATAAAGAAACACTTCCAAGCGCACCTGGGCACGCTCGCCAGATGCTGCAGTTCCTAACTACTATTATAGTAATAATCGCACATCAAAATAAAATGGACTTTTATAATTTAAAACAAAAAGAGAAAGAGAGAGAGAGAGAGAGACTTGTATGCTTGCCAGTATATGTTGTGTGTGTGCGTACATGTGTATGTGTGTGTGTGTGTGTGTGTGTGTGTGTGTGTGTGTGTGTGCCATGTGTGTGTGCGTGGTGCGCGCGCGCGCGCCTGTGTGTGGTGCGCGCGCGCGCGCGTGTGTGTGTGTGTGTGTGTGTGTGTGTGTGTGTGTGTGTGTGGGGGGGGGGGGATGCGTGCGTGTGTGCGAGACAGACAGACAGAGGTAGAGAGAGAAAGAAAGAAAATATTTATGTCAGTCTGTGATAGTCAACACGCACCCCAGTGTAGTACGCCTGCCGTCGCATGTCCTACATCAATCAATCAATCAATCAATCAATCAATCCATCAATTCTTACAACCATCCAAATAATGTACAATGCTGTTTCAGTCAACGCGCCGTCAGACTCAGACCTGGGATTTTCTGTCTAAATCTGGAATTGCTCAATGAGACTATAATAACATCCTCACATGTCAAGCAAAACAACACCGCAACTGGTGAATAACCGCACATTTCCACACTTTCTTTCTGTGTCGGAAAATAAAACAAACAAGAACAAGAACCAATCACAAAAAGCGCTACCTTTTACCGCAAAAGCGACGCTTCTACAAAGAGATATACATCCTCATGGGGCCCCGCAGGGGCGGGGACTCATGAGGATTTGTATATCTTGTAGATTCACGTTAAATCTATGCGGGCCAACTGTACCCATTTGCGACGTTCGCGGCGCGGTTTATTCATCCGGGAAGTGGACAGTTTGGCCGGACAGAGTTCAAATTCCGATAGATTCGTCAGTCGAAATTGAAAAAAGATGTTTTTGAACTAATGATCAGTACCCAGTGCGCAAAAGGCCATCAGGCTGACGTCGGCCCAATGGCCTTTTGCGCATTGGGTAAGGATGCTACTAAATGCTACTTAACAGCAGCTTCAAGTCATGAATGAAGTCCTCACTGATGCTGTTGGCGGGAATACGTAAAACTGCGCTGAAGTAAATCGTAAATGAATTGTTCTCAAGAACTGGTTACTACTTGGGGTAGACCACTTATTTGTCCATGCTTACATTTTTAGCAGATTCTAGGTGGATGACTATGTCACAAATCCATAATCTATCTATCTATCTATATCCCGTAATCTTGCCGACCGTTGGGGCACCACTGATGACTTGGCAACCAGCTCCCTCCATTCCACTCTGTTCTCTGCCATTCTTAGCGTATCACCCAGCCTCAGTCCTGTCCACTCTGAGATATTGTCCTCCCATCTTTTCCTCTGTCTTCCTCTCCTTCGTCCTCCTTGCATAGTGCCCTGCAGGATTGTTTTGGCAAGCCTTGTTGAACGCGTGACATGCCCATACGACTTCAGTTTGCGTTTTTTCACAATGGCTAATAGGTCTTCATAGGGCCCGATGGCTTGCCTGATTCTGCTTCCAACTTCCTCGTTCGTGATGTGATCTCTGTATGAAATGCCAAGCAGCCTTCGAAAACATCTCATTTCAGTGGCTTGTATCCTCCTTTCAAGGTCTGCTGTGAGGGTCTATGACTCGCAGGCATACAAGAACACTGAGATGACTAAGGAGTGCATCAGTCTGATCTTGGAGCAGAGTGTGATGTTTCTGTCCTTTCATATGGACTTCAATCTTATCAGTGCTGTTGTTGTCTGCGCAATCCTGGAGAGTATTTCTGGTTTTGATCCCTCATCTGTCACAATGGCTCCTAAGTATTTGAATTTATTAACTGTTTCCAGTTTTTGGCTTCCAATCATGACGTCAGTGCCAATGAAACTTGTGTTATTTGTCATCAGTTTGGTCTTCTCTGCTCTGATTTCCATTTCATACACAATGGCTGTACTGTCCAGCTTTTCCGCCAGCTGAGCTAGCTCCTTCTCTGTTCCTGCAAGGCCATCAATGTCGTCCGCAAAGCGCAAGTTCGTGATTGTTCTGCCTCCAATACTGACAGTTCCTTAAGGATCTTTCAGAGTGTCTGTCATGATTCTTTCCAGGAAGATGTTGAAAAGAGTAGGTGAGAGCAAGCAGCCTTGTCTGACTCCGACTGTAGTCCTAAACCAGTTTCCTATTTTGCCGTTGAAGCAGACTGCGCTAGTGGCCTTGTTGTAAAGGTTTGCTATTACTTTGATCAGGTTCGCATTGATGTTGTACAGCTTCGTGGTGGACCAAAGGGCTGCATGCCACACCCTGTCAAACGCTTTCTTAAAATCCACAAAGACATGATAGAGGTCTTGCTGGTGCTGGAGGTACCTCTCACATAGAACTCTCAGGTTGAAGATCTGCTCAGTTGTGCTGCGCCCTGGTCTGAAGCCTGCCTGTTCCTCAGCTATGATTTCCTCTGCCCTCCTACTGAACAGGCTGAAGCCACAGGCAGAGGAAATCAAATCCATAAAATATATGCCAAAGAATCAGCTGAATGAGATTCGGGCACATGAGGGGTCTACAAAATGAGAAAATTTGAATATAAGGTCAAAATGGTCGCTGTTGTCACTCCTGACCTCCACTTGACCATCCATATAGCGGCCGCTTGTGTAAACCGTTTAACAATAAAAGGTTGTCCTCTCTTTATCGTCTGAGGTTCCAACGCGCCTTTATGTCAGTCGCGCCTATGCTCAGTCAAGCAGGACAGGTCGCTTTGTTCATCATCGCCCGGCTGTTTACGTCTCTCACACCTCGGCTGAAAGGTGCATAGACCTTTTTTGATCAGGGTGAATTTGTATGAGCTCTGTTTATCATAAAGCTTTCTGAAGAATACCGTAAGGTTTGTAAATAAATCTTTGAAAATTCAAACTGTTTGTTTGACATTGGTATTGTGTTTCAGTGTCTGGTCGCGGTACATTGCGTGTATTATTATGTACAGTTTGTTATGTGATAGTATGGGCTCATGTCCTATAAACAGTCCTGAAAGAAAATCGCGCTCATGTTGAACTAGACAGTTGAAGTAATAAAACTAAACGATCAAGAGTACGTCAGATCAGTGCTAGCTGTTCATTGGAGTTTGTTTCTTTATTCTTATGTAACTGCCACCAGTTTTCCTCTGTTTCCTGGGTGGTCGTTACAGACAAGTTTGGTTGTATTGGAAATCTTTTACATATATATTAGTCTGCTTTGTGTTTTTCATTCAGTCGTAAAGTATGAATGACCGATTTTCAGCTTGGTCGCATTATTGTCGCAAGTAACATTCGGGTCCGCGTCACTTTTCATCAGCTCATTATTAGATCAACTGAGCTCGTTTGCTGGCATGCTACTCATGACACATTATTTATTGTTCGATGTTAATCCGTTTTCATAGACCCGTTTACAGGCCGAAATTGTAATAAGTTGCGAAGACGTCCCGTTTAGTTCCGCGACATCATGACTTGCTTCCGGCGGTCTGTCATTGTAGTTGCCGTAATAGTTTGCTCATTTTTGTGTCTGTTCAGTAACAATTGTCGTTCAGTCAGTCCATTTTCCGACACTGTGATTGGTCAACATCTAAAAATCGCAGGAGGTTCAGTGCCCCAATGTCTTCCTCCTAGAACCATTGCCGTACCTGTAATTTTTAATCAGCTGGCCAAACCGCAATTCTAGTCTCTCGCACGAATCTGTCCTAGGTCTTTCGTCTGAACGCTTTGATCAGGGCTGTCCGGCACCCTACACACAAATAACCGGAAAACACAAAGATCAAAATGGTGGTAGACGATAGGGAAATAAAAGAAATGTACCTTATGTCGGCATGACTCAAGCGGTGAGCACACTACACAAGTGCTACACAAATGTGTCGCAATTCAAACTCTGAACTGAGACAGCTCGAAACTTTCCACTGTGCTCCATGTCAAAACGTATTTTGTTTAGAAAGCAAAGACTTTGCCACTTGTGCTGTAAGAGAAAAAGTGAAATAAATAAAGAAAATGTGACAGATCTGACATTCATTTCATTTTTTGTTGAAAAGATCGAGTCATTGTTGAATACATGTATGAGTTCAGTACTGGTTGGCTAAAGATGCCAATAATACATGCTTCATGTGAGAAATCAGACCTACCGTATATCCAGTCGCCTACCACGCAGTCCTGCGCTCAAAATTGATCACTTGAACCCAGTGAGAAAAGTCCGCACTTGATTGCTACAGATTCTGATATTGTCACTAGCTGCTTAGAAGCAGCACCGCTGGTACAAACGTTTGAATTTCCAGCGGCAAAAATCAAGCACATTTGCCCGACTGGGCATGGTAGCCTATCCACAAAGAGTCGCGTCCCCTGTGTAATTCCCAGAAAATGCAGTCTGACGTCAGAAATTTTTGGCGTTTTACTCCCGACTGCCGCAACACACATTCGAGGCTTCAAATAGTGCATGATTTAGACTCAACGACAAAGGCATTGAACCGTCTGTTTTGGGTTACTTCTCGGGTTACATTGTGGTTTGTAGTCCTCTGAAGCTGATTATCAGACCTCCGCGCCATCGGCCCTTCGGTCTGATAATCATCTTCATCGGACTACAATACCACGATGTAACCCTCGAAGTAACCCAACACAGACGGTTCAATGCCTAATTAATACTTAGCATGCAAGTTTCTTCCTTGTTACGTGGTTGGGGTCGTAGTCAGTCGTAGTATGATAAACACACCAGACGCACGCACGTAAGGTTCTTTTAAATAAACTTCATTCAGCTGCAACCCGTCACACGTGGCTTAAGGATGTAGACAATACTGTAGTAAACGATCTCCACACAATGCATTCCCAAATGCACCTACACTGATACAATGTCTTCTCTTCCGCAAATGTCAACACTGGCGACACAAAGTTCCTCACACAACATACACTGCGTCTCTCACAATGTATACCATATACGGGCCACGTACCTACGATAAACTGCGTGTTCCTACAACTGACAATGCGTGACGATGTACCTCCGTGCTTCCCATCACAAAGATTTTATAGTATAAAAACTTTCTAGAATAATCTAATGAATTTACACAACGCAACCAATCAGAACGAAACACGTTACTGAAACTCATAAATATTAATAAAAGAAGAACTTTCTCGAATAACTTAAATTGTCTACAAAAATTCGGCTGCTCATTTCAGCCCCAAATCCCAGTATGTAATATATCACACAAAAATATGGCAATCCGTTTACGACTTTTCACAACACGCAAAGAACGGCTGCTAATTTCACGCGCACAGTAAACAACTATGACCAGCAGCTTTGCTACTATGTTACAAACTCTTTTGACGTCACATGTACGAGTTCACTAGACAGCGCTACTCTGTTTCGAACGTTCTGGTTCATTCTCAACTTATCTACGCAAAACAAAAATCGACCGTTCTTCTCCGTGCGACTTTTCTAGAAGCTTCCGGACTAAAATTAACGTATCATAACAAAGCCAAAACCGCTATCATGGACAAACGATAAAGAATCGCACTGAAAAGGTACGTGATACGTAACCATGATAGCTCAAATAAAATATCGGATCGTTTCCTACGATTAACACATGCATGCTCTCACAGGACAACACAACCACAATCGTAACATTCCTTCTTATCTTTAGATACGATCCAAAGATGAGAAGGAGCGTGAGTCTGAAGTGCGAGGGTTGCTGATAGAGACCGAGGATAAGATATATCATTTGCCCGTGGTAGAGTACTTCGCCATGGGTTGAAACAGCCGATATCATTGGCGCCTTGGACCACAACAGACCCGATATTTAAATTGACATGTCGTTGCTTTGATAACCACTTACATCTATGTTTAATACACGTTTGTAAATTCGGATTGCTTTGTCGTGTATTTCTGTTTGATTTTCAGTTATTTTCTCCTCGTTTATGTCGCATGCAACACTGTGACAGAAACCTTTACTTTTGCTTTCTCGTGAATTTTTTTTTTTCCTGTTTTAGTACATTGTCATGAATAACGTTGATGACAAAGAAGATGAAATTCATTGAAAATAAGGACATACGACAACATTTTAAAGGGGCGCCCCGTAAATTACATTGTGAGAACTTCACTTGGTCAGTACATGGTTCCATGGTTGATGCTGATGCTATGCATTCTACATGTACTTACACTGCTTTGTTTACTAGTGTACTTCACCCACAAACACCAATAATCTTGTCATTGTCGATAATATTGCATTTGCAATCGTCTTTATGTCACACCGTGATGCACGGGGCACTACAGCACACCCTAACATCTAACGGCCAAAGTGAGAAAACGAAACAAGGCACTGAGTTTTCTATGATGGTATTCGATTTTGGGGATATCTAGCCTTCTGAAACGTAGGAGCTGAAAGATAAACTTAATTTTTGGCAAGATTTCAACATTTTGGGTACCAACTCTGGACAACAACTCAAATATACTGCAGGGATAAATTCAGGGGGCTTAAACAAAGGTCTGTGGTGGTCAGTCACGTGACGTATACTTACAATGATATGTGGTGGCCAGTCACGTGACGTATACTTACAATGGTCTGTGGTGGTCAGTCACATGACGTATACTCGCTGGAAATCTTAACCGCTTCACTGCCGAGAAAGTGTGAACTCAATCAAAGTACGAGAGACATTGATCCTCATGGGCCCAGCTGAAATCCATGGGCCCAGCTAAACGCACGAGCAATGACATCATTTCATAGTGACGACTGGCATTCTGGCGTCATGGACTGCGTTATTACATCATCAACATGTAGGAACATTTGTCTGGCATCCACAATATTGATGTCACATTACAAAATAAATTACGTTCAGATTTTTGCCAGGACACAATGGCGACTGTGTTGTGACTAGGCGTGTAGTGAAAGCCAACTCGCATCGGATTATACAGGCGAGAGTTAAGTGCTTCATCATACGAGCTTCACCTCAATTCCAGCCATCAAAAGACCAGCTTATCCAGGAAAGTGGGGGGGGGGGGGGAGGAGGAGAGAGAGAGAGGAGATAGGTGTTGGCCATAAGCTGTCATGAGCTCTTCGGCGTCTGATCATCAAGTGGCAATGCACACACCGACACCGGCAACTCGTTTAGCACCAGGATCAAGAACGTCCAGTTGCCCATGAGAACCGACAAGGGACACTTGTTTCGCTAGTAACAGTTATTTCAGTCACCCGGTACGCAAAAAGCCATAGGGCTCACGTAGGCTGTTCTGGCCCGCGCAAATGTGCGCGGGCCAATACAGCCAACGTGAGCCCTGCGAGTTTCAATTTGTCATAGAACCGGTCGCATGCCTACTTACGATGACACGTTTGGCTTGCTTAGCGTTGTGTTTGGCTTCGCGAAAACCGGCAACCAGCTGCCTCAATCGCCAGCGAGGTACCGACGCCGAGGACATGCCCGAGTCACTCTCTCCCGCCTCCAGGCCGGAGTTGTCCCCCATAGGGTGCTTGAAGTCACAGGGATCGGCACTGGAGTTGTACAAACCGCACGGTCTGCGCCATGGTGGAATGGCCATACTGGTTGGCGCCGCGGCTGCAGCGTGGCGAAGAAGGCTGACGGAGATAATCAGCTTGCACATCGCAAATGCCAGCAGCCTTCTTGGCCCTGACCCTGCCATTTAAAATAGCAAATAATATGAAATGAACAAACAAAATAAATGAGTGAATTAATAAAGAAATAAATCTCTTAGAACAGGCAATTACCCAGTTGGGAAGGAGGAAGAGGGGGGGGGGCGGGGTGGAGGGAGGGGCCGGGGGGTATCTTGAAAACACAGGCGTGAAATGAGCGTAGCGTACTCGATCACCTCACACAGAATTCTCCCTATTACCCAATGCGCAAAAGGCCATCGGGCCGACTTCGGCCGCCGTTCGCCCGCGCTGACGTCGGCCCGATGATCGGTTCGGCAACGAGCGTTCTATGCCTGTGTCGTGGGTGCTCATGAGAAATTTAGCTCGTACACATACATGGAGTTTGCCGCAGGTGTCCGTGTTTACGCGACTACAAATTAACTAAGGCGTCCTTATTTACAATTTTCTGAGGGAGGTAGCCCACGCCCAGAAACATTTGAACAACTCTCGGTGGAAGCGTTGTCATACACAGCGATACGGTAGCGCCCCTTTGGCCAACACCTGGAAGTCGACTTGTACTGCCATGGACGATTCTCAACGAATATTCATGAGGTGAAGGTCGCATCGAAAGCGAGGCTATATGGGGAACATGTGGGAGGGGCAGACAGTACTTTCATGGCGATAGAGAAGGAGCAGTCGAAGCGCAGATCGAAACACCATTGCGTTGTTCCTGTGTGCACATCAAATAGAGCACAGAATAATGAAAACGCCAAACTTTTATTTCATACTTTTCCAAAAGCAACCGAAACTCAACAGAGGAAGGAGTGGTTGATCCGAATTCATCTGCTCGTGTGTGGGTGCATGTGCAGTGTGTTGGGTGTGAGAGAAACTTGCATGTATAGACTTTATGGTCTACAGCAGAAACTGTTTTGAGCGACCATCCTTACAGCAGATCCCCTGTCTTTACAGACCAACATTTAGGTGGCTGCAGCCCGGGTGACACTGCCGGTTTGCCTACAAGACCTCTCTTGAGAGAGCATGAGATGTTTAAGGCCACTTTCTGCTAGCAAAAATGGTGATTGCCAGAACAGGTTCTGCTGTGTTAACATTTATTTTTGTTGTTGTAAAGGTGATTTAAGTTGGGTTCCTGTTCTCACGTGTGTATGTGTGCGTGTTTTGCTACAGAATGTCATTGTATTAAAGTTTTGGCTTACAATCTTGATTCCAATAAAACAGGGGATCAGCTGTGATAGCTTAAGGGTATTGTCTGATCAGCTTAACACATGAAAATACCATGGCACTACCCTTCAAATGTCATAGTTGATCCCTTTAGATGATTGAGTAGTGCTGCCACACTCACACACACACACACACACACTCACACACACACACACTCACACATACACACACTCACTTACACACACACACACAGAGTGATGAATGTCATATATTTAATTCTGCTGCAGAAATCTGACTTCGACAATTTTAACCCTTTAGCTGTCAGCAGCGATTTGGTTGAAATTATGCCTGTGAAAAACACTTCTGAAATTGCTACCAACTGCGAAATGGTTAAGAGAGGATAAACACTTCCGTTGAAAGGTCCTGGTAAATCAAAGTGGCACAGTTGGAGTGCGCCTGAGATGATCAGTGTTCAGGTCGTACCCCATAGGCATAGATTTCCCTGTCCCCCATCACCCGCCCGTCAGGGCCGTCCATGATCACCTCGGTGCTGTGGACGTTAAACCCGAACGACTGAACTTGTACATAGTGTTAACCCGCTAGCTTATTTATCTTCCTGACGCACACCCACACATGCTTGAATTCACCAAACTGGAAACATTGAGAGGTGGGGGGGGGGGGGGGGGGGGGCAGCATGGGACAACACCAAGTAGGTCCGCAACCGATAATTGAATTCAGACTGGGTTGTTTTTCGCTGGCTAAATTCACAAAATATAACCGAGTTGACCCCTCCAACAATGTTAATGTGCTGTCAAATGTTTGGAGAGAGAAAAAAAGTGTGCACTCAGTATGTTACAAGTTCTGTGTCATCATCATCATCATCAGTCCCTTGCCCGAACTGGGCGTTGGGGGGACTGAAAGGCAGCAGCAACAGACAGTGCTCTCCACTGAGTTCTATTTTGGGCGGTGGCAAGCAAGTCTGGCATCTCGAGTTCGGTCCATTCTTTTATGTTTGCGACCCAACTCTTTCTCTGACGACCTCGCCGACGACTTCCTTCGAGAGTGCCTTGGAGGATAGTCTTGGACAAGGTGTTGTGTCGGGTCACGTGGCCAAACCAAGCAAGCTTGCGCCGTTTCACGGTTGCCAGAAGGGGTTCATGTGGGCCCACCAGGGAAGTGACGATGCTCCGTACATATTCGTTGGTCTTGTGCTCGCGGTACGAGATGCGGAGCAACTTCCTCAGGCACTTGTTCTCAAAGGCCTGGATTTTCTTTTCTGAGTCTGCAAGCAGTGTCCAAGTCTCACAGCCGTAGAGTAGAATAGACACTACGAGGGACTTGTAAAGCCTGTACTTGATGGTGAAGCTGATGGAGTTACTTCGCCATATCCTGTCCAGCCTGGCCATTGCGGATGTTGCTGTACCTATCCTGATACGGATCTCTGCTATGCAACTACCGTCTTTGGACAGGGTGGCTCCCAAGTACTTGAAGCTATTGACCTCTTCTAGCTTCTGGCCGTTCATGTGAATGTTGCTGCTGCTGTCGCTTGTGGTGTTGATCATCACTTTGCTTTTATCCGTACTGATCTCCATGCCATAAGACCCTGCGCTACTTGAAAGTTTGTCTGTCAGGTTTTGAAGCTCACTATTGCTGCCTGCCATGAGGTCAATGTCGTCTGCGAATCGAAGATTGCACAGGGATCTGCCACCAATAGAGATTGAAGTATGGTGGTCGTGGAGGGTTTCCTGCATGATCTTCTCCAGGAATATGTTGAAAAGGACAGGAGAGAGCAGGCATCCTTGACGGACACCGATCGTCGTCCTGAAGAACACGCCTGACTGATTGTTAAGTAGAACCGCGCTGCAGGCGTTCTTGTAAAGCGCTTCTATCATTTGGATCAGTCCCTCCTCTATGTTGAACGATCTCATGACTTGCCAGAGTCCGTCGTGCCAGACGCGATGAAATGCTTTCCTGAAATCAATGAAGTTGTGGTAGAGTTCGCGCTGATGCTGCAGATGTTTCTCGATCAGGACGCGGCAGTTGAAAATCTGCTCTACAGTGCTTCTTCCAACTCTGAAGCCAGCCTGTTCTTCTGCCAGCAGTTCCTCGGCGAAAGTTTTGAGGCGGTTGAGAATGATCCTAAGCATTACTTTGCTAGGGTGACTTATCAGACTGATAGTTCTGTAGTTCTGGCACTGTTTCAGGTTTCCTTTCTTGGGGAGCGGGATCACTAGAGACTGTGTCCATTCTACTGGCCATTTCTTTTGCTCCCAGATCTTTTGACAGAGTGTAGTGAGTACCTTCGTTGTTACTTCTCCTCCATGTTTCAACAGTTCAGCAGGTACGTTGTCTACACCTGGAGACTTTCCTCCCTTCAGGCCGCGTACGGCTGTTTCCACCTCTTCAGCTAACACTGGCAGGTCTTCGGCCTTCCTGGCCCCAGCCTGGTTGTTTTGGAGGATGCTGGTGTCTGGCTCAGGCTTGTAGTTATACAAGTCTCGGCAGTACTCAGTCCATCTGTTTAGTACAGCAGTGTTTTCCGTAAGGAGTTGGCCGCTGCTGTCTTCAATGACTGTGGCTGTTCGCTGTTGAGTCTTGGTGAGGGTTCTTAGCGTTTCATAAGCCTTCTTGCTGTTGCCGTTTACCATGCCCTCTTCCACGCTACGACACTGGTCTTCAATCCAATCTTCTTTGGCTTCTTTCATCCTCTTCCTGATCTTCCTGTTGACAAGTCTGTACTTGTTTGCTGATGTGAGGTCTTGGCCTCTCTTTTTCTTCCAGGCTCTCCTCTCATCACAGAGATCAAGGATGTCATCGGTGACCCAGGGCTGTTTGCGCTTCCTCTGCTTCCCCAGCACTTCTTCTGCTGTAGAAAGTAACACCTCTTTTATATTTCCAGCAAGGGTGTCTACGTCCCAGTCCAAAGTAGCCAAGGCTGCAAATCTGCCTCCCACCTGGGCTTGGAAGACCTCTTCTACTTCCGGGTCTTTTAGCTTCTCGAGGTCGAATCGGATGCGAGGGCTCTTGCTGTCTCGTTTCAATGCCAGCTTCAACTTGAGGCTAGTAAGGACGAGGTTGTGGTCGCTGCCAATATCAGCGCCAGGAAAGGACCTCGTTTGTGCTTTGTTAACGCTGGATTTGAATCGTCGAGGCAGCAAGATGAAGTCAATCTGGTTATGGACCAGGCCTCCTGGCGATTGCCATGTCACTGTTCTTGACTTCTTGTGTGGATGGAGGGTATTAGCAACGGTAAGACGGTGACTCTGTGCGAACTCTAAAAGTCGCAGGCCTCTGTCATTTGTTTCTCCAAGGCCAAACTTGCCAGCTGTTCCTGCCCATTGTTGGTAAGCGTCAGGGCCGATCTTTGCATTCCAGTCACCGAGGACGGTCAGAATGTCTTTCTTAGGTGTTTTCTTGATGATGTTGTCCAGTTGTTCGTAGAATTCTTCTAATTCATCATCATCATGATCTGCTGTTGGAGCGTATACTTGTATGATAGTGATGTTGTGTGGTCGGGCGGAGATGCGGATGGAGATTAGTCTGCTTGACACGGGGGTGCAGCTGATGACAGTTCCAGCCACCTCTTTCCTTACGATAAAAGCTACGCCATGTTCGTGCTTGGTTTCTTTTCCGCTGAACCAGATTTTATGGCCTTCATCTGTTGTTGTTTCTCCGAAGCCTGTCCATCGAACTTCTGCAAGTCCAAACTGGTCAGCAGCCGGATTGAGCATTCAGAAGATTGTGGTCTTAGGATTTTCTTCTACACATTTGAGATATATGAGTGTTTTGTCAAAGCTTACACAGAACTTGGGGTGTAGAGTGTTCATGGAGAAGTAGTACCAGTGCTCCCGCCTGCCCCAAGAGGCGCTGCTGGCTGAAAAGTCAAAGGTACTACTTCTCCATGAACACTCTACACCCCAAGTTCTGTGTAAGCTTTGACAAAACACTCATATATCTCAAATGTGTAGAAGAAAATCCTAAGACCACAATCTTCTGAATGCTCAATCCGGCTGCTGACCAGTTTCTTCGAACACAATTCAATCAAGATCAAGCTTCAGTGCAAATGGCTGTGATTGGTTTACAGGGGAGTGATTTTTATATGTTGTCAGATATTTGCTAATGCTCAAAATACGGTATAATTCTAAGGCCTCGACGTTCTGCGCTTTCACTCGCCATGTTACTGTTGCGCGTCTAGCCCCAGATAGCCTCGTTTTCGCGCACGCGACCTTTTGACCCCAAGCTCATTAAGAATCGTCCATTGCCACACAGGGCAATTAGGTTACGCCCCCTTTTTCACACACTGTTATCTGTTAGCCTCTTGCAGCATAAAACTATGAACGAAGAACTTTTCTGCCAAAACAAAAATTCCGCGCGGAGCACATCACAGGAGAAACATTTTCAGCAATTCTTACAAAAATTTAGAGTTAGCTTTTTTCACAACACTCAAATGCACTAAGTACCCCATGACAAAACTGTCGTCTGCAAGCCTGCATACAACCGTGCACATGCCCCAATTAGGCTCCCATGAACACACTAGGTCGACTAAAATTACCCAGATTTTGCTTTTTTCACACCACCTGTCATGCCTTTTGTTGCTCAAAACGCCAAAAAAAAGGCACAAATTGAAGTTTTACACCCTAAAAATATTGCAAAAAGGGAGGAAATTTTTTTAACTATTTCTGGCGGAAAAGTTAATTACTACATGCACTGGAAGCAATTGCCCTGTGTGGCCTGTAGATGCTGCGTACGACACGCATGCGCGAGAATAATCTAGCAAAGTCTCTTTTGCTTGGCTCTCTTTAACCCTTTTAGCGCCAACACCCTAGAGCAGGAGATTGATTGACCATGATAATTCAAGGGTAGTGCCAGATTAGCTTGGCGCCTTCAGGCGCCAAGCTAATCTGGCACTGACTACACTTGAATTATCATGGTCAATCCACCTCCTGCAAATGCCACTGGTACATAGTCGTTAAGTAACACTTCCAAAATTCGGGAAATGCGCCCATGGCGCTAAAAGAGTTAATCTCTTTATGTAATTTGGGGAGGGGAAGGGGGAGGGGCTCGTTGGGTGGTGGGCGGGGTTAGGGCTAAAGAATCGTGAATTCAGTTTTATCTAACATTTTAGTTAACCCATTTCAGTACCCCTAACGCACACATCAGGAGATGAATCGACCATCATAACTCAAGGATAATTCAAGGTAATGCCAGATTAGCTTTGCGCGAGATGGCACCAAGCTAATCTGGCTCTACCCTTGAATTATCCTGGTCAATCTATCTTCTGCAACTGGTACATTGTCGTTAAGATGACACCTGATGAATTTGGGAAATACGACCTTGGCGTTAAATGGGTAAACAGACGGTTTGCGTCGGAATTGTAGCGGGTGGAAAACTATACCCGCCCCCCACGCATGGCGCTATAGCCGCCCGGGTGGATGACGGTATTGCCGGATAGATATAATTGGCATAATTCCGTTCTGCAATGGACTTCCTTCCCCTGTGTTTACTCACATGTTTTATATACTGACGAGCAAGAGAAATGAGGCATCACTGAAAAATATTCTGACGACGACCAAAAAAATGCGACCTCACGGGAATCAGCGGAAACAGCAATGGACTTCGTACGGCGGCCATTGCAATCTTCGCTCGTTCTATTTTCAAGGCAGATAACAAGAACATCGAATCCAGTAACACCTCCCAGTGCGCAGAGGCCATTGGGCCGACGTCGGCCCGATAGTCTAAAGCGCATTGGGCTGTTTCTCCATATTATCTATGTATATTGTCTGTCTGGCACGCTGAGATATACGGCCAGACTACATAAATTCGGACATGCGGTCCTCTGAAGATTGCATTCTAGTCTGCAAGACCGACTGACTACAATATGTAGTCGCCAAGTTATTCCAGCACCACCTTGCAGCTATCCGTATTCGATTCACATATGTTTGTACTGTTTCAGGATGTTTCATTGCAAGTGGACGCCAGCCATGCTTCTGAAATTCTTTTTTAACCCATAACATCCCAAGGCTGCATTCTTTTTTTTAATTTGCTTATTGTCCTATGAGGACTACATTACAGATTAGGAGATCGATCAACCATTTTAGTTCGAGGATGGTGCCAGAATAGCTTGGCGCCTCAGGCGCCAAGCTATTCTGGCACCACCCTTGAACTAGCATAGTCACATTTATTTCTTGTTATAGGGTATCAGGTTGAAAAGGTTTAATTTATCGACAAAGAGCCTCATACCCCCATACGAATATGTGTCAGCAAGAGGCATATAGCCTCTTGACCTATGTCTCTTGTTGTTCTATCGGGTTCGCCTTTTCTCGGCAGTGAAGGGGTTAACATACCCTGCTGTATCCCGCGAAGCTATTACGGTCTGTTTGTCGTAACTTTCTCGCGATGCTAGAAAAGGTGCAGTCTACACCTGTCAGCGATTACACAGTCGACTCCACTTATAACAAGATTGGATATAGCAACACTTTTTCAGAGTTTCGACACCACCATTCACATACAAAATCATCCGTTTATAACACACTTCGGATATAACAAAGAAAACATTTGGTTCCTCAGGTGATTTGTTGACACCACAGCACCATGTGATTCATGTGACGTATGATTTCTCGACGATACAGTGAAAATTATCACAACTATATTCAACTTTTCCGCCCAGAACAGAAGTTGTGAAACACGGCTGATCTGTCTATTTTATCCGCTTTTAAACATTATTTCCATCAGGTGTGTACGGCTCTGTGGTCTGTCCAACAGCTGTACAGTTCTATGGCCTTCAGTTGCACAGTTCATATCGATATGTAGTAGATTTATATAAAACCTTTCATATCGACAGTTTGGTGGGTGTTTTTAAAATAGATAAATTTTAAAAAGATTAAAAATTAACAATTTTTTGTCGGATTTCCCTTTATAACCCTTTCACGACCGCGAAGACACCACACTACTGCAAGAGGTATAGATCCTCATCAACCCCCGCAATTGCGGGGACTGATGAGGATCTATGCCTATTGCTGAAATCACTTTGCTGAAACCCGATTGTATCCATTATTTATGGGACGGCTGGCGCTCTTTCGCGTGGAATTGACACAGATTTCAGACGTACCATGTACATACAACAATAATACAATAATACAATACAATAATACTTTATTAATCCCTCACGGGGAAATTCACTGTCTGCCCATACAACACACATGGCATCATCAATCACTCATTAAAAAAAAAAAAATCAAATAACCCATAACACTCAATTACAGAAATGAACTGTAACAGACATAGTGTTACCTACAGTGAAAATGAAGGAGTTGACGTTACTCTACGTTGACACAAATAGTTATTAGGGCTTAACGTGGAGCAGACGACTGCGTTCAAACAAATACTTGCTGACAAGTACGACTCAAATGAAAATGACGACATACATGTTATGGACGAAACTTTTGTGAATTCTCTCATTTATTAATCCGTTCAGTGACGAGAAAATTTGAACACCAGCCAACTGCAAGAGGCATAGATCCTCATGAGCTTCCAAAGTTTCGGGGGCTCATGAGGATCTATACATCTTCCTGAGACCACTCTGCATCTATGTTTCTGAGACATTTAGGGCTATTTGATGTTGACTCAACGAAAATTTCACATCCACAGTTTGCGTCAAGGGGTACTGAACGGGTTAATCTACCCCTTTCTTAATAAACTGCTACTGATGATACCGTTTAGCAAGAATAAAATAAACGCATAGGTCTCCGTCTTTTCCCCCAAGCGACATTGTTGTTGGTCAGTTACAAAGTAATTCATTATACCAAACATGCCGAGCGAAGAAGATGACCGCTGAAACATCGTGCTTTTGGAACCTGTCGAGTGGTCTGCTGCTGAGTAAATGGGACGATGGAACCTGGTGCTGGAACCTGTCGTGCAACGTAAAGAAGAAAACGGCCTTGCCCTGGAACACTTGCTTGCTGATGGTATACTGTGGGTTTGAAGAGCTGGTTGCACTTGACGAGAGTTATAGAAATTGTCGGAGTCTGTAGGACGTGGCCGAGGCTGGTTGCACTTGGTCTGCTGGTTCCTCTGGCTGGTGATGCCATGGACAGGCACCGACGTGTCTTTATACCCTCTGTCCTGAACATTACCACAATAGTTATACAGCCGTACTCACCTACCATAATCTCCGTCGTTTTAGGCACATATGCTGCGGATCTGATTAGCAAAAGGCATATACTCTCTACAGACCATGCGACTGTAAGGGCCTATTAAAATCTATGTTTGTTACAGATGGAAGAGATGGTCAGAGACTGTAAATATAAACTTCTTACATCAGAAGGAATTGTAACGGGTGGAAATCCATTCCCGCCCTCGCACGTAAGGCGCTATAAACGGGTGGACGGTATTGCCGGGTAGATCTGGCATACCCGAACAACACTGCAGCACGTCGCCTTTGTAGGCGCTTTGTCTACACAGCTAACTAGGAACTGCCGCCCGTGACTTCCGGTAGTGCAAAATGTCATCGGGCCTGCTGTCAGCCGCAGTTGCTCCGCGCACAGCTGTGCGCGGACCGACAGCAGCTGACAGCAGACCCGACAGTTTATTGTTGTCTCAGTGGTGCCAACCATACACTGATCCCTGATTCCCTTGTTTCTTGGGAAGTGCGAGAACCGCCTTTCGTCGACGTGGATCCTGTCGGAATTCACACTGGACCGACAGCCGTTACATGGTTTTTCCACATCGTGCTTGGCCCACGTGTTCCTCACCCCGGCTCAACAGCACGTGGGCGGCAGGGCCGGAGGTGGGAGGATGCCAGCAGGATCAGAGACCCAGCCGGTGTGACTAACGCATCATTGTCCCCGTGTGCCATCTCTCTAAAATCTGATAATTGCGTATATATTTGTAAATTTGTATCTCTATGCCCCTAAGCTCTTATATGTGTTGTACACAGTCAAGCTTGGCTTGACTTCGCGAACGAAGATTTTATAGGAGTTGCCCACGACGTCTGCAGGCTTGTTCGTGGCTGCGGAGGCCAATCCGAGACAGGCAGGTTCGACCGCAGTGGCTGCAGGGGAAGGTATGGTCAGGGTTCTGAGCTGCGGCATCTCTGTTTTTTCTCCTGAGCCGCTTGTCCTTAAGGCTAGCTCTGTGAGAGTCCTCAAAGGAGACAGCTGCCTTGTAAATGGTGGAGCGCCAGGTGTCACGGTCCGCAGCAAGCGAAGACCACTGGTGGTGGTCGATTTGGCAGGCACTAAGTGACTTCTTGAGACAGTCTTTGTATCTCTTTTTTGGTGCCCCTCTGTCACGGTGTCCAGTAGCAAGCTCGCCGAACAGGGTGATCTTTGGTAGGCGATGATCCTCCATCCTGGAGACATGCCCCGCCCAGCGGAGCTGTGTCCGCAGCAGCAAAGCCTTGATGCTCACAGTTTCAGCCTGTTCAAGGACCTCGACGTTGGTGACATAGTCACTCCAGTGAATGCCCAGGATGGTACGCAGGCAGCGCTGGTGGAAGCGTTCGAGGAGTCGTAGTTGGCTTCGGTAGAGTGCCCAGGACTCGGAACCATACAGCAGGGTGGTGAGGACCACAGCTCTGTACACGCTGATCTTGGTGCCTGTTTTCAGCTGTTGATTGTGCCACACCCGCTTGAAAAGTCGCCCGAAAGCGCTGTTCGCTTTTGCCAGCCTGCTGTCAAGCTCCTTGTCCAGCTTGGCGTCCGACGTGATAACGCAGCCAAGGTAAGTAAACTGGTGCACTGACTTTAGTTCAGACTCGCCAATGGTGATGTGAGGAGGGCGATACACTGTCTTGGGTACCGGCTGATGGAGGACCTCTGTCTTTTTCAGACTGACCTCGAGTCCAAAGAGCTGGGCAGCATCTGCGAAGCAAGTCGTGATGCGCTGCAGGGCTCTCTCTGTGTGTGCAACGAGGGCAGCATCATCAGCAAAAAGCAGCTCACGAATCAGTTGGTCTAGGGTTTTCGTGTGGGCCTGCAGTCGTCTGAGGTTGAACAGGCTGCCATCGAGACGATACCTGATGTACACTGCATCGTCATCATCGAGGTCCACTGTGGCCTGCTTCAACATCATGCTAAAAAAGATGGTGAAGAGGGTCGGTGCCAGCACGCAGCCCTGCTTTACGCCGTTGAGAATAGGGAATGGTTCTGAGAGGTCATTGTTGAGTCTGACCTGGCCTTGCTGGTCCTCGTGTAGCTGGACAATCATGTTGAGGAACTTTGGGGGACAGCCAAGTCGCTCCAGGATCTGCCACATGCCTTGCCTGCTCACAGTGTCGAACGCTTTTGTTAGGTCGACAAATGTTACGTACAGCCCTTTGTTCTGCTCGCGGCACTTCTCCTGTAGCTGTCTCAGCACAAAGACCATATCGGTGGTGCTCCTGTTTGCTCTGAAGCCACACTGGCCCTCTGGGAGTTGGTCTTCAGCGATGGCAGGTACCAGCCGATTCAGGAGCAGCCTTGCAAGGATTTTCCCAGCAATGGACAGCAGGGTAATTCCCCGATAGTTGGAACAGTCAGACTTCTCGCCTTTGTTCTTGTACAGGGTGATAACGACTGCATCACGGAGATCTTTTGGTAGTGTTCCTTCCTTCCAGCAGCAGAGAAAGAGGTCATGGAGCTTGTTGTGCAGTGCTGTGCCTCCATGTTTCCAGATCTCTGGCGGTATTCCATCAATGCCTGCTGCTTTGCCACTCTTGAGCTGGTGGATGGCTGTGAGGGTCTCTTCAGCGGTGGGCGGTTCGTCCAATTCAACCTTTACTGGGAGGTGTGGGATTTGTAGGATGACTGCTTCTTGAACAGTGCGCTCAGCGCTGAAGAGGCTCTGAAAGTATTCCGACCAGCGGTTCAAGATGGAGGTATTATCTGTGAGGAGTGCCTGGCCATTCGCGCTTCGCAGGGGACTTTGTACCAGGTGCTTGGGGCCATACACTGCTTTCAGTGCTTCGTAGAAGCCCCTGTAGTCACCATTGTCAGCACAAAGCTGGGTCCTCTGTGCAAGTCTGGTCCACCACTCATTCTGGAGATCTCTGAGCTTGCGCTGGAGACTGCTGCAGACGAGGCGGAAGGCAGACTTCTTCACAGGGCAGGAAGGCTGGGCTAGGTGGGCCTGATGGGCGGCTCTTTTTTTTGCTAGGTGTTCCTGGATCTCTACATCGTTTTCGTCAAACCAGTCTTTGTTTTTCTTTCTGGCGAAACCCAAGACTTCTGCAGAGGATTTTGCAATAGCAGTTTTCAGTTGTTCCCAAAGTGTTTCAGGGGAGGAGTCTACTGGGTCCGCTGTGTCTTTGAGCCTGCGCTGTAAATCTGTCTGAAAGGCAGCTTTCACATCGTCACGCTGAAGGCTGGCAACATCAAGCTTTTTCTTGGGGGGCCCCCATTTCTTGGGTTTTGGCTTGAAGTGGAGCCTGAGTTTGCAGCGGACAAGGCGGTGGTCAGTGTGGCACTCTGCGCTGGGCATCACTCTGGTGAGGAGGACGTCACTGCGGTCCCTCTGACGCACTAGGACATAGTCGATAAGGTGCCAGTGTTTGGAGCGAGGATGCATCCAGGTGGTCTTTCGACTGTCCTTTTGCTGAAAAGTAGTGTTGGTGATGACCAGTTGCTGCTCCGCACAGAACTCCAACAGTAGGCGGCCATTGTCATTGCAGTTCCCCACGCCATGCTTGCCGAGGACTCCTTTCCAGGCTTCAGAGTCCTGGCCCACTCTGGCGTTGAAGTCGCCAAGGATGATGACTTTGTCGTCTGCAGGGGTACTCTGTAGGAGGCTGCGCAGGTCAGTGTAAAACTTGTCCTTTTCAGCAGGCTCTGCCAGGAGGGTTGGGGAGTACACACTGAGAAGGGTGACGTGCTGCTGGTGTCTCAGTGGGAGGCGCATGGACATGATGCGGTCTGAGTGGCCCGTTGGTAGGTTTTCCAGCTTAGTCGCAATGGATGTCTTGACCATGAAACCCACGCCTGAAAGCCGTCTTTCTGATGCAGGCCTGCCTGACCAGTATAGGGTGTACCCAGCACCAAGTTCTTGGAGGCTGCCTTCGTCCGGAAGGCGTACTTCGCTGAGCGCGGCGATGTCGATGTTTAACCTCCGCAATTCATGGGCAATGAGGGCGGAGCGACGTTCAGGGCGTCCGCTGTCTGCTTTGTCGAGCATGGTACGGACGTTCCAGCATGCTACGTTGAGTCCGGTCGTGGTCGTCATGAGAGTGGATCCGTTATTCTTTCTTGTTTTTTGACCGCAGGAGAAGATGCCCGTTGACCGCGGCTAGCCAACTGGGGTTGCGAGGGGACGAGCTTTGGTTAGGCCACCTTTTCTAGGCCCCTCTCCGTGTGGAGCAAGCAGTGCTGTCCCTAGAGAAGGCTGCTTGGTCGTTCAGGGTGTGCCGAGTGATGTTGTCATCCCCAGGTCAACATCAGGCGACCAATATCCTGAACCGCCTGCATGCAGGTTTGAGACTGCGGCTTCCAGTGACATCTTTCACCTGCCGTTTCGCCCCTCGCCCGTCGCTACAGGACTTGGAATGGTCAGTGTCATGGTCTGTGGACGTTTCCTAAAGCCTGCGCGGTGGAGCTTTTTGGTGGAGTGCAGTGTGCGCAGTACTGGCCCCACCCTTTAAACCCTTGGTTCATCTGCCATGGCCTAGCAAGCTGGGACGATGGCATCGAGGTCCTCGGGTCGTAGGTTTTATTTCAGACTGTCCTTGTCCTAGTCTCTGGCTCAAAAGCCTTCCCCGGAGACACGGGGGCTTTGATGTCAGGGGTTTCCTCCCTTAGCCTTTCCGCAGCCAAGCGGCCAGGCCTGCAAGGCAGCAGGCGACTCGTGGAGGGCGGGGTCGTCTATGTCCCGTGCAGATGTGAACATCTGCCCACTGCCCACACAGTACTTAATTCATAAAAGTCGCCTAGAGACAAGCAGATTAACCCTTTTAGCCCCAAGGTCCCATTTCTCAAATTTTGGTGGTGTTGCCTATGTACCAGTTGCAGGAGATGGCTTGACCATGATAATTCAAGGGTAGTGCCAGATTAGCTTGGCGCCTTCAGGCGCCAAGCTCAGTAATCTGACACTACCCTTGAATTATCATGGTCAAGCCATCTCCTGCTGTAGGGATCCGGGGCTAAAAGGGTTAACAAACAGGCGACTATGTAATTGTTAATAATAATTTTAAATTCACCAAGGTCTTGCATACGCGCGCAATGCTTCCTTCATTGCCGTTTCTAGGAAAGAAGGGGTGTAGTCTTTTTATCGAAAACATCGTGAAAATAACTTTTCTCTCTTTCCCTCGACAACGCTGTCATGTCTGTTTCGTAAGCATTTATGCCGCCGTGACTACTACTGTGTCCTACCGTGAATTAAAGCTGTGGACACGCTCCAGAGATACTCAACAGCAAGAGGCATAGATCCTCATGAGCCCCAACATCCGTAGGGGCTCATGGGGATCTATGCCTCTTGCTTGAGTCATAAACAGCCACGTGTTTCTCACGAGGTCATTAAGCATCAGTGATGATTGTTTGATGGCTCTGGCTATTTTGATTGGCTTGACTGCGTATATAGACTACACTGAACTCCCGTAACGAAAAAGATTCATCCGTCAGTCGGTATTCATATGATAATTGATAACTGGCGGCGCGATTCTGTCAGTCAGTGTTTTGGTATAGCCATCCCCGCGGAGTTCCTGAAAAGCCTTTAGTGTTTAAGGCTTTGTTGTGGTTAGCTCCGGTTGAAATCCTGGGTTAGTAGTATTTCCATCGTCAGCATGAGCCTCCTTCCACCTTGCACGACACATAGAAAGGAAGCTTCAAGGTCTAGATGAGGATCTATAGCAGTAGGGATCAACAGTATATATCTGTTGTTGTTGGTTTTTGTTGTTGTTGTTGTTTTAATGAAGACAGACACATGGCGCTTCCCGCCATTCAGTAGTACGCCTTTGTGGGCTGAGTAGCGACAGGAATTCTAAAGAGGAAGAATTGCACGAGCAGCAAAATGACGTCACTATAAGCCTCACCTCATGGCCTCCCTAGTCCCACGACGCCGTGTACACAGTGACGAATTTGATGTCAATTCAGAAACATTGTATAACACTGACATCTGGTGCTTTGCGACAATTTAGGAACATTGTTTAACACTCATGTGATTGGCGCCTTTACGTCACCGTCACCGTCACCTTACGCACTCAAATGCGGGTCAACCGACTTTATAAACGGCAATTTTTTTTTCAACGAGTCTAGCATTTAAAATATGCTCGGAGGCTCTCCAAAATATGTCTCGATCAAAGCAATTACTAAAGTTTCAGGCCTGTACGTACACAAACACCGGAGATACTCGTGTCTACACACAGACACACACACACACACACACACACACACACACACGCGCGCGCGCGCACACACACGCACGCACGCACGCACACACGCACGCACGCACACATTCACACACGCGCACCATCACACATCTCACTCACACAGTCATAAACACAGCACGGACTGTACACACTAGAACACAGACACACTACATACACACACAACACACACGTTATGACGCTGTATTATGTCCAGTAGGTAGCTAAGGCATGACGATTTTTTATCGTGTTACCTCACACTGTCGGAGTTTGTTGTGAATGACATTTGTGACAGACTAGCAAAAATGGGAGCTATAAATAGCAGAAAACTCAGCAGTTTGTAATAATATGCAATTATCTCTACATGAAATGTACTCTGTGCTAAACAGCTTTTTTCACAACGATGATATGAAATATACTTCTCATGTTTCACCTTGTTCAAGAAAAACGGCTTCATTGATATACAAGTTAAGACTAAATTCTTGGAAAACAAAATTCGCAAAAGACATCAAATGCGAGTGCTTAAGCCCCATCTCAGTTAAACATATACTCTGTGAGTGTCCTATTACAATGAATCTGTTGAAAAAAATGAACCTAACAGTTGATCCTGACTGCAGCAGCAAATTTGTATGGACATCGGTACTCGAAATATCGCCGATTCCCTTAGTCTACTATAATAGACTGACGTCTGGTGGGTAAACTATTATACTAAGTAATTCGTGTGTGTGTTGGATGTTCAATGATTGCTATTCTTTGATATTCATAAGTTGTGTGTTCGGTTGATTACATAGCACTATCCCATGTTTATATAGCTATGTATATATACATAAATATATATATCCGATATTTATCGTGTTTATATACACATACATACACATATACACATACATACACACATATACACACATTGTCACACATCACACACATGTGAAACGACGCTTCGAACTAAATCCTGATTCCTGATATGTTCAGCAGCGAGTTAGCGTAACTTGACATGATGTAATTGTTTTATCTGGTTACTGTAGTTGCCAGCTTTTATCTGGTTACTTTAGTTGTCAGATTTTTAGATCCGCCCCACCGCGACTGACCTATCCTTTTAAAAAAAATCTCTTCTATAATAGAAGAGACTTCAAACATTGATACTCGAACCTTCACTCGGCTGTCAGCTGGCACTAAACGGGCTAAACTGAAAGCGAGTGTAGGCCTATCTATCAAACCTCACTTTATTATCAGCGGATGAGGCCTACGTTCTAGGTGCAGCCTACTACAAGGTTCTGAATGGTTCAGTACATCAGACCAAGTGTTCAAAAGAATTGTAGTTTCTCACTCCGGCGGTACTGATGACCAAGTGCCCACGTGACCGCCGTGTCTTAGTTTCTAGTGACGCGCGTTTTACCGATCGGAAGTTGGATTACGTACAGTACATTTCACACGTGTTGATCAGTAGCAGCGTATGAGACGTGAAAGGAAGTAGAATCTACAAGCAGCTGTGTCGAGGTGTAACAAATGGGCTTTCGCCAGGCTCCGTCAGTGTGACATCGAGTAATGAATGATCACTCAAACAGACGACACCAGCACTGGCGAATTAACGCTTCACTGAGCTGTATGAAGAGAAATAAAACTCCACCACCGCTAGGCTCTATGAAAGATTCTGAAAACTACCAGTCCCACTGCTGAAGTAACCCGTTCGGAGGCACACATATGTAAATGTCTGCAAAGAGGCATAGATACTGAGAGGCAGTCGCTTGGGCTCATGAGGATTTATGTCTCTTGCAGTTGGGTGTTGTTCGCTGTGTTCAGGCAGAGAAAAGGGAAATGTTTATTTTTGTTGCCACGCTATCGTTCGGATTTGTGCAGTTTATGTGTATATGCCACTGCAGCATGGAGGTTTGGAATGTGACGTATCATGATTGATATCCACACATAATACCATAAGTCTAGTGCTATTATAGTAGGCGGCAGACTTATGGTAGCACTGAGACATGGCCGTCTGACGGCTTGCTCGTCTTACTCATTGATGGCGTAATCGTGATGTTTGTTTGTTTTGTTTCTTTCTTTCTTTCTGTTTCTGTTTGTTTGTTTGTTTTGTGTTCTTGTTTGTATTTTTAAATATTTGTTTCCTTGGCTTTTTATTACTGAGTGTCTGTTTGTTTGTTTGTTTGTTTTGTTTACATTTGGGTTCTTATAGGTTGTTGTTTGTTTGCCAACTTTTTTGTTTCTTTGTGTGCCTTCTTTTGATTGTTTGTTTGTTGTGTGTTTGTTTGTTTGTTTGTTTGTTTTATATATCTGTCTGTCTATCTGTCTGTCTTTTCGTCTGTCTGTCTTTCCGTCTGGCTAAATGGCTGGTTGCCAGTCTGTCCGTCTGCCTGTCCGTCTGTCTGTCTGTCTGTCAGTCTGTCTGTCTGTTCGCTCGAACCGTGGGTGGGTTGGTTGGTTTTATTTTGCTCAGTGTTGTTCTGTTCGTTACTTTGTTCGTTACATTCTTTCTTTTTCTGTTGTGTGCTGACGGTGGTGGTGCGCACTCCCCGTCCCATTTAGCAAAAGGTCATCGTTTCACCTACACCCGCTGTTAGCCCACGCACGGACAACGGCAGCCGACTTCAGCCCGATGGCCTGAACTTCTTCGCTCCTTTCATTTCCCGAAACTAAGGAACACACTTTATCACTCTTAACCCCTTCACTGCCGAGGAACATTGAACACCCAACTGCAAGAGGTATAGATCCTCATGAGCCCCCGCAGTCGCGACTGCGGGGGCTCATTGCGGATCTATACCTCTTGCAGACGGCATCACGTTGTACCCATGTTCCGCCGGCTGGGGAATCTTTAGCGTTGAATATACAATGATTGCAAAACACAATCTGCGTCCACTGGCAGTGAAGGGGTCAAATCCACTGACAAGAGATGAAGTCCTACGTTCAAGCCTTGACAGACAGATCGACCCTAATAACTGAATGGCTTTGCAAGCTTGGCGCTGCACTCAATTTCCTCTCTTCAAGGGGCACTACCGAGTGTTCTATTCCTCCGGAAGTCATCAGTGCACAGCTAGGAAATGGGTCAGGGGTTACGGGATATTGTGGTCGAAAACCACTTCCGGATCATGTAGTGATTCGGAGAGATATCGTACAAAACTGTGTCCTTCATTGTCTTAATTTTTTGCAGTCTGAAAGTCAGTGATTTTGTTACATCTCGTTTACCATGTAGTGCATGCCAGAGGCCAGCTGCATGAGTGAGCTTTGTCCTGGTCCTGTCACTAAGCAAGGTGCTTCACCTAGCTTAGTGAATGTCGCAGGACTAAGCTCACTCATGCAACTGACCGTAGGTGTTGATAACAGAGGCTCTGTTGTACGTTTCGTGTAGGCACTCAGGTCCCGGTAAACTCTCCAGCACCTCCCAAAACGTCGCCTCCGAATCTCCTCGCATATTGTCTGTCACCTATGAAGCTGAAAAACGTGGGACTCCTGCTGCTGTTGAGGTTGTGTTACACCGTCTCTGTCAGTGGGCACTCTTTCACTGGGCATGCATATTTATTTGAATAGTAGTTTTCAGAATGTCTGATTGTATTTGCTCTTCGTTAGAGAAAACTTGTGCTAGCCTGCTGCTCTCTATCAGGTCTAGCCTTAACGTTGAACTAAATTGAATTGAAAAACTTTATTATCTATTAAATGTAATACACAAAATGCAAATTCCCCTTAGGCTCACATCACAAATACTATATTATATTGAGCAACATTTTGCTTGATATAGTGCGATAACAGGCAGATGTGATTACGAGACTCGAATCAAAATGTCCGAGTCGAAGACGAGGACATTTGATTCGAGTCAAGTAATCACATCTGTCTGTTTATCGGCAATATATCAAACAAAATTGTTGCTCAATATAATTTATGTACCCAGTCCAAAACTAAACTATATGCCTCGCGTCATTCATTTTGCGGCTGATTGCGGTGTTCAGACAAAACACATGAAAGACAGACGGCCGTACATCGATGTCGACTCAGCGCGCAGATTTCGATTGAATAGGAAGACATCAGTGCATTGTACAACCGTGAGTGTTGCTGAGTAAATTCTACTTGTAACTAGATCACGCATAATTTCGGAAAATGTTAGCAGGTTTGTTTATTTTGTTCTTTTCTCAGGTTGTCGATCGCCAGCTGACATCTCGTCAACTGATTTCACTTGTCAGTCCAGCCCGACTCGCACGTTTCCTGGCGTCTTTTCTCCGTTCGTGTTTGTGTATAGGATATAAAATTCGAGCATTCATACACACTAAGAAGTATATCATTACAACTACACATAAGGAGCGCGTTAATGTTGCAGTGTGTGAGCATATTTCGCGTTTCCGTTTATATATATTTCACTGCTGCTTTGATCCATATTTGGAGTGTGTGGAGCCGGCATTCTTGGACAGATTTTATTTATTCATATATATATATATATATATATATATATATATATATATATATATATATATATATATATATATATATATATATATATATATATATCAACAGCTAAAACGAATAATAAGATAACACGTAATTACACATTACATACGTTAATGTGTAATTACGTGTTATCTTAATATTTAACGTTCTAACTTTGTCCAGCTAAGTTCACTGAGACAGACGAAAGTCACATCTTAGATCTCTCTATTACTTGGAAATGTCGCCGATAGAAAGCGACAACCCGAATTACGTGACTCAGGAAGATAGGAAGGAAGGTAGTTGTACACTTCAGTATTGCATAGCATAGGTACAGCACCCTCGAAATCTGTAGACAGGACACTTCATGACGCCCCTGCTTTAATCCGTTGAGTGTTTGTAGCGGTTTTAGTCGCGATGATTCTTGTAGGAATCATCGCGATTAAAAACGCTACCGACACTTAAAGCATTAATCAAAAGGACGAAAAATCATTTGTCAAGCACAAAAAGCGAATATTTGCAGACCGTAAGTCGGGCTCCGATTGGCTGACAAAAGCACGTCTTGCATGCGTCAGCTTTTGTGTTGTCTTTGTCCCCGAAATCTAACTGTAAATCACTGGCATGTTCTTTTTTGTACTGTATCTGCCGACCAACGTCCACAGATCACGCCAAGCAAAATGCACCTATTCATAAACGTAGGTATCGTCCTTCTGAGCAAAGGTTGCCTCGTGTTTTTTCCCAGTTAACCCTTTTAGCCCCGGATCCCTGCAGCAGGAGATGGCTTGACCATGATAATTCAAGGGTAGTGGCAGATTAGTTTGGCGCCTGAAGGCGCCAAGCTAATCTGCCACTACCCTTTGTGGGCCCGACAATAGTATCTGCCAAAATTAGTATGAATTTTCAGCGAAAACTATTGTTCTACTGAAGAAACCTGAAATATTTCCGCTATAAATGTTCTTCTTAATATACTGCACAAAATGAAGGACTAATCTCATTGATGAGGAGCAGGCATTGTGTCTAGTGAAGGGCTAGAAGATTTCGGTCTGCATGGGTCTGAAATTGCGCGGCTTACGGCAACCTCCTCAAAATTGCCACAATAATAGGAAACGCCTGTTCCGACAACCGCGTGATGTCCACGACATTACACTTGATGTTGCTATAATCGCTGCATACTTACAGATAATGCACTGATGGTGTGAAACACACACATGTAACACAATGCGTTTATAAGTTCCTATCTTTTCTTACTTAAACAGACGTATGGCACTCAAAAAGTGCAACCTCACTGCTCATTTTCACTGTGAGAGTGTCATAAATGGGAAGAACTTCGGGATGGTTTGTCCCATCTTGTTTTCTTGGAAACGGTCTTTCCCTGACCTCAAGGGTCACTACCGAGTGTTCTTCCTCTAGCGGGAAGTCCGTCCGGGACGATTGGAACACCACGGATCAAGTTCATGTTGCTGTTTCAGTTGTGGCGGGACATCGTGCGGCGGAGAATTAAGACATAGCACGTCTTCCATGCGGCCAGCCTCCTCACTCAGTCTACACGGATTGTGTTTCGTGGTAGATGCAATCACACCAGACACACTCACGTAGGGTTTTTGTAGAAAAACCTCACTCAGTTGCAACTCGTCACACGTGACACACGATTGTAGACCACACTGGAGTAACAGTTCCAACAGTACTTTATTCTCACGATGCACTCTTAGCACGATGCATCCACACTTTGATACAGTCATACAATGCATCCACGCGTTGATGCACTATCTCTCACAATAGCTGGGTGGCTCGGTGGTAACAGTGTTCGCCACTCGACCGAAAGGTCACGGGTTCGAATCCAGCTTGGGTCAAAATTTGTTCAGACCCTTTTTCGGTGTCCCATCTTTGAAATCACCTTCGTGCTGGACAAAAGACCCTAAACATTTAACATTTTTCTTTCACAAATGCATCCTCATTTTGATACACTGTCTCTTACAATGCATGTACATATTTTGCAACGCTCTCTTTTGTACTATTACTCCCCACCCGGGTCTGCCCTGGGGGACTTAGGTGGGTTAGGTATTTTTTAGTTCCCAGAGTCACCCTGGTCAGCCCCACAGGGTGGGTTTTTCTCTCTATTCTGGGGCATGTGTTTCTGTCTACCCTTTGTCCATTCACCTGTATTTGCCTTTTTAAAACTCTCCCTACTGTCTGCACTGCCTGTAGCTCTTGATATTGGATGTGTGTTGCTAAATGGTCTTAGCTTTATTTAGGCCCCATGTTGTAGGTTTATTTAATGTATTTGACCGGCTGGCGACATACATTCAATTTTCTGTTCAGTTTTTTTTTTCACAAGCAGTGCAGGCACGTCCTGAGAAAGCCTTGTTGCTGTCGGGACGTTAAGCAATGTACAATCAATCAATCAATCAATCTTTTGTACTATTACAGATTTCCAGAACAATCCCGCAAATTACACAACTCAACCAATCAGAAAAGACAACGTAGTCAAAATCATTTATATTCATTATAAAGAACACTTTAGATTTGTCTACAATCTTCCACTAAAATCTAGGTGCATTGCGTAGTGTCATGAAATGAAACAAACGTGTGTACTACAAAACTTTGACGTCATAGTCGAGGTCACTAGAACAATCGCGCTTTCTCCAGAACCTTCCAATTTAATCTAGTCGGATTTTGCTACAAATTAGCCGAATGTGGAACATTCTAGTCACACCAACAACAACAAAAAATGATCGCAATTCTTCATGCAAAAGAAAAAGAATCATACTAAAAAGGTACGTGATTCTAATCTAAAATAACTCAACTGAACACCAGATCTTTTCCTAAGATCAACACACACATGCCCTAAACAGAATAACACAACCGCAAAGCGCAAACGTAGCATTTTTGCATAGGCCTCTTGGGTCAGTTGAGTGAGTGAGCTTAGTCCTGCGCCAGCCACTAAACAAGACAGCGGAGCACCTTGCTTAGTGGCTGGCGCAGGACTAAGCTAACTCTTGCAACTGGCCCTGCAGTCGACAGGATGTTGTGCGAATCAATGTGTGCCTTCAAGTTGTGCTAAAGAAAAGGGGCCCGAGGAACCGGGTTGTTCTTTGAAACGCAGAGATAAAAAGAAATTCGACACCACTAGGAACAGACGATGTCCGGAAATCAGAAGTGGGTCAAAATTGCACGAGTTTCGACGAAAACAGCGGATTCAATCCACTTTTTTTCGCATAAACACGTGCGTTTTGACCTACTTCCGATTCAGTTCCGAACAACGTCTATTAACAGACACATTACAAAAATAAAGAAAGAAATAAAATTTTAAAAGCGATACCACTGGAATCTTCAGAAACACTTCAGTGTGTGTAGTAGAGGACACTAGTTTTTATGATTATTCCAGTGGTGTCGCGTTTCGTTTGTTCGTCAGTATAGAATAGCACTTAGTGCTTTCGATGAATCTACTGTTGTCGCATTTCTTTTACTCGCCAGTATAAGATATGCCAATACGACTGTTAGCTTCATGGCGTGGTTACAGCTCAGTATATACGTTCGATGGGTGAAGTTACTGCCACATCCAAATAGAAGAAAAAGTCTGTGTGTGACAAAACCTGCCAGCTTGCGTCACATGCTTCACTCGACAAGACCTCGATCACCACAACAAGACATGGATCAAGCATGATAATTCAAGGGTGGTGCCAGAATGGCTTGGCGCCCATAGGCGCCAAGCTATTCTGGCACCACCCTTGAACTATCATGCTCGATTTGAAAAAAAATCTGTACGTGACAAAACCTGTCAGCTTGCGTCACATGCTTCAGTCAACATTATCTTGCTGTTTTCACGCCCACCTGGACAAGGCAACACACGTCAGTATTGATTCGCGTGTATGTATTGTCCGTTTGCGATAAGCTTTCCTCGTAATTTGTCGAAAAGTTCTTCTCAAAAACGCCACCAAACCAGGAGGAAGGTGCGACGCTCTGAAGTAATTTTTCTAGAAAACTTTTTCGGACAACACTGAACAGAAACGTATCAGCAGACTCGGACCTAATTTGTCTTACATCATGGTTGTTTATACAAACAATAGTTTCGGGTAAATTTGTAAATGACTTAACTCATTCAGCCCCGACACACCACAAAAAGACATGGATCGATCATGATAGTTCAAGGGCGGTGCCAGAATAGCTTGGCGCCCATAGGCGCCAAGCTATTCTGGCACCACCTTTGAACTATCGTGCTCGATCTGTCTCTAGAATTGTAAGACAGTCCTTCAGAGGGCAAATACAAAATTTGGGGATTTCGGTCCTGGGGTAGAATATGTTATGTCCCATCTGGACATAGGCCAGAATGACGTGATTTTGCCGCTCATCCAGAAACTCGGACACTGATAATGTTATCCTAAAATACGTCTTACGGAAAAGTAATTTGGAAAAACAATAATTATAAGAAAACGCTTCAGTATTGCAAACTGGCCTCCCTTACTCACATCACACTAGGCAGTGATAAGATCGGATGTCTCCAGTTATCAGAAATATACTGACGAGCAAAAGAAATGCGACATTTTTGGAATGATCGGAAACACTAAAGTGGCGCATTTCGTTTGGCTCGTCGGAATACTAGCAGATGTGCACAGAAACGAAACAAATCAGTACTTGTAAGGTACTGAAATATTTTCATAAAGTGCAAAAGCTTGTTTTGTACCATTTGGTCCCATCGTTAGTTATTTATTTGGGTTTAACGCCGAGCAGGCGACTAAGGCCATCTCACGTCGGTGGTCCCATCGTGAAGCAATAATCAACACAGAGAAACTTGCCTTGGCCGCCGGAGGAACAAGCAGAACACAGCCCGGAACACCACGGTTTGTGCTTGTATTTCCAAGGTGTGTAGCTTTCTTCGCTGATTCCGTTATTTCTGTACATTTGTCGCACTTAACATGAGAAGGGGGGGGTGGGGGGGGGATGTGCCTAAAAACGTGATGCGTGATTGGCGTCTTTTCGGTTATCGTGATTCGTGATTGCAATTTTTTTTCATCCCCGTGATCAGTGAAAATAAAAAGGTTCGTCGTGAAACGTTAAAGCCAAAAGATCTTCGTGATCCTTGAAAATGCTCTGATTTTTTCGTGAAATGTAAAAAGTGTGATGCCAATAATTTTCTGCTCAAAAAGTTTTCATGTCGTCTTTTACCCCCCCCCCCAACCACCCCCCCCACCCTCCCCCTCCCCCCCCCACACACACACACACGCACGCACAGACACACACACACACACACACACACACACACACACACACACACACACACACATACCTTCCCCGTCGTTTGATTTTCTGCCCAGCAGAAGAAGGCTGTGCCTTCTACGTCCACAGGAACATTTAGAGTAAGTCCCCATGAAACAGGTTAAACCCCCCCCCCTCCCCCCCCCCCCCCCCCCCCCCCCCCCCGTCTTCTTTTCCAACCATGTTGGACTTCCGGCGGTGCTAAAGAAAAGGTTTTCGTCGCGAATGCCATTTTTGGGGGGATTCGTGATTCGTGAATCGCCACATGAAATATATTGTCGTAAATTGGTGATTGTACACCCCCTCCCCTCCCCTAAACCATGATGTGACTAGTCACCCGGCCCAGTGTTGGTCCGGAGTGCCGCATGCCGACAGCAATACAGCGTCAGAACTGATGTCAGTTGAGTTGCCGGCGACACTGAGAAACCGATGACTGGCAATATGTAACATTTTCGGTCGGTCAGAGAAATTGTGAAGCTGATATGTAAAACATTTATCGCTGTTACTTTCTGAACGTGAATCAACTCACCATTACGGCACAGATATCTCTGTTATCAGTTAGTGCTCGCCGTGACTTGAAACCCAAGTCAGTAACTAACTAACTCTGTTATTTAGAATCACCGTTACGGCACAGTCACTCTGTTATTTATGATCACCAGCGGAAAACCTCCGGTATGCCCCGAGATCACTCAGGTGGCCGCCTGAAACACTGTGTACATCCTCGCCTCAATATTCCCTGTGACGACTGATGAGAAACCACAGAATAAATTTTCCTTCAACTAAATTGTGTTGTAGTTGTCCTCTTTAAGCGTGTTTCTTCCTTTGTTGTTTTACTTTTTCTTCTTTGAGCACCACAAAACCCACACGTGTTACCATATGCTCCCTTGGCAATCCGACCTACGCGGAGTGGTTCGAGGGAGGTAAGCCGTGTGCAGCAAACCGCTTCAAACCCTCCGGCACCGTTTCTAAATTTATCCAGACTGGATTTTCCCGCAATCTTGGGTTCTCAGCTGCTGAAAGCATAGAGCGAACACATAATGTTTGTATACGCTCTATGGCTGAAAGTGGAAGTTGTTCCCCGTCAGTGATGCGTCAAGTGACACAGAACTACTATGAGATGCGGCCACAGGTTTCACACGCAGCTTCCACACGCACTCACCAAACCCCCCTCCATCTGTGACAGGCACATAGCCCAACACGCCCCAGCAGTCCCCGGCGTTTGCCGAAACTCAACTTCATCCACTCGAGATGCAAGGCGAAGGCTGATGAAGACGGAGGAGATGAGGAGGGGGACATTTCAATGGATGCGAAATGGAGTTGTTGTGACGTAATGGTTTCGGTGGTTAACCAACCGATGATAAATATGCATCCACTGTAACGTGTTATGCGAAAATACAACATACGTATTGGGGGTGAGGGGGGCGGGAAGGGGGGGGGGGGTGAAACAACAGGGCGGGATGCATAGATGGGTAAATTACAAGATCGCGAAATCACAGATTTACTGATTTTAACCCATTTAACCCCGACGCCATACAGCGAGGGAATGGCTCGACCATGATAATTCAAAGGCAGCGCCAGATTAGCTTGGCGCCGTCAGGCGCCAAGCTAATCTGGCACTACCCTTGAATTATCATGGTCCAGCCATCTCCTGCAACTGGTACATAGTTGTTAGGTGACACCTCCAGACATTTGGGAATCTGGCCGTGAAATTTATTGGGTTAATGGTTTCGGTGGTTGAGCAAGCAACAATATTTGTATATTACGAATGCGATGAGTTTCAAACAGAAACCAATGTGTGATGGGAGGAGACGGGGTGGGGAGACTATATTGTTATGAGTGACGGAATGTCACCGACCCAACGCGCAAAAGGCCATCGGGCCGATGTCGGCGGCCGTTCGCCGGTGCACAGCTGTGCGTGGGCCAGCGGCGGCCGACGTCGGCACGATGGGGCTTTTGTGCATTGAGTGAGGGACTGTCAGTTGTGGCTCGGGACGGATGTCACAATCTGTTATACTGACGAGCCGTCGGACACGCTGCATGCGCAAGTCATTGCCTTCCATCTGCAGGACAAACAGGTCCTCATCAGCCGCTGCAGCTGTGTGGGCTCATGAGAATCAATGTCTCATGAAAATCACGCGAATGCGGACGGAGTGTTTCCTGCAGTTAGCTTGAGGAACGCTCTGGCTTTGAATTAGGGCAGGGCGTTAGACAACACACTGCGAGAGGACTTGGGGCACTGTGCGGAGGAGATGTTTCTGTACAAATTATTGATCTAGTGCTCTGAAGAAAGGCAGGAGTGACGTCTGTTAGTGTCACAGAAATATAAGCTATGCAATGAAAAAAAAAATCCAATCTTCGGTGTTTACTTGTTTGTTTTGTCTATTTTGAAATATTAATAAATCGTTTTGTAACTGTCTTTTCTAAGCATGTTTCTTTTTTCGTTAAAATAAAATAAATCAGCGCATTAAATATGCGCTTTATCCCAACTGAAAATCAGCTCAAAGCGCCGCCGCGAACTGAAACCAACAAGCACGCTCACGTCAATCGCGCGCATTCACTCACACACTGTACATAAACACAGAACATTCACGTGGTGCTGAGGGCAAGCTCAAGCGAGCTACTGCAGCTTTTGCCAATTCAGTTCGTTCATATTTGAAATTTGATTAAGTGGGCTGAAATTGATACCAAAGTCGTGGGGGAGGAAGAGCCGGAGTACACTGAGAAAGAACCCCCGACGGTCCGCCCGAATTAACGGTGACAGTCAGACTAGAGGAGAAAAGTCCGACGCCGGAACCTGGTATCAGTCGCCGGAACCTCGCACCTCTAGCATTGGTGGCAGGCGCTTTTACCGCTGCGCGACGGGCCGTTGGGTTCTTCTCTTCTATCTTTGGCTGCATAATAAAACTATGCGGCTTATGAGCCCGCGGCTGTAAGAGGAAAGGTGTGGGGCGGGGCGGGGGGGGGGGGGGGGCAGCACGTTATGCCCATAGCTCCATTGGACATGGTTTGGCCAGAATATCTTGTTTACTTTATATCACCCCTGTCTATATAAAAGTCTACCTGGGTTGTACCTCCGCCACACCCAGCTGTCTGTGTTTTATACAAACAGCAACAAAAGGGAATATAGCCATCTGTCTATGTCTGTCTATCTATCTATGTGTCCATTGGGGTTGTTGTTTTAAGCACAGATATTATCAGACTCGCACAACGTTCTGTCAAGAGGAACGACCCGCCATTTTAATGTCTGCCAAGGAAAAGTGAACACGATCCAACTGCAAGAGACGTAGATCATCATGAGCACCTGCGACTGCGGGGCTCAGGAGGATCTAGGCCTCTTGCTGAGACCAACTGGTTTCCATGTTTCTTGGACGGTCCTGTCTTTTGATGGTTGAATGATTTAAGAAACAAAAATGTACGTACAGTAACAGAAAAGGGGTTAATGCTGCTGGCTTTAGCAGGATGCTTCTGCTCAGTATAATTATGTGTTGTTGGCATCCCTTTCCTCTCCCACCCACCCACTCCTACCCCCACCCCTACCCAAACCCCACGCCCCCTCCCCTGTATTTCATTTTCTGAGATTTGGCCATGGCTCCTTCAAAAATAAAAAATAAAAATAAAAACCTACTCCACTGAAACACGTTATGTCATTGTCATCCGGACAATGCAACACACCGTCAGAATGTTGTACCATCTCGCACTTACACGAATGGTGTGGCCGGAGTGTTTCTGTCAGGAAGGGTATTGTTAGGCAATCCTCGCGCAGATAGGAAAACTATGTTATCGTGTCACCACAACGCATATGCACGTACCTGCCCTAATCGTTAGACACCTCCAAATTGCAAGAGACGTAGATCCTCATGAGCCCCCGCGACTGTGTCGCCGGGGCTCATAGTCAACACGTAGTGCTAGCCGGATTGTAGCGGAGTGCTTACTCAACACTTTGTTCTCGTGAAAATTAATGTCTAGCTATGCACACCCTTCGTGTCCTCCCGCCACTAAAGCTTATTTAGTTTTTGCCGGCCGCCTACAAACTGCCGTCTGGTTCATCCTGCATTATACATTCATAAATTACATCCCGCATCATTCAAGGCGGCCATCTGCAGAGGCGGCGGGAAATTGCCTCCTTCCTGCTGTCCTTATCTAGATATATGTTCGCCTACATGTGGAAGGAGCAGCTGAGTGCTCCTTGACCTCTTCTGTGCCGAGAAAAAGATGGAACAGCACCGACTAGCAAGAGGCATGGATCCTCATGAGCCCCCGCAGGTTCGGGGGCTCGTGAGGATCTATGCCTCTTGCTGACACCACTTTGTATGTATCTATATTCCTAGGACGCGTGGGGCGTTCTTTGACGTGAAATGAAGACAGATTTTAGAAACGCGTTGGAGGAGGTTAAGGACTACTTTAATAAAATCTGTTATACTTGTCCTTTCTAAGTGTGTTTCTTTGTTTCATTGAGTGCTCCTTGACACGTCAGCTGGATCATGCCCGCCTGCTTAGTTTAAATTAATCGGGACGAAGCCAGCCTGACCGACTGTTCGAGCTCAGGACCTGAGACCTACAACATCAGTCGTTCATTGCGGGCGTGATTTAGTGGTACAAGGAAAACTGTACACCACTTAACCGCCCGAGATCCAGATCCTCATACGCCATCACAATGAAAGGGTTATATCAGACATATTTAACCTATTTAACCCCAAAGAGCCGCATTTTAGAGGTGCCACCTAACGACTCTGTACCAGAGATGGGTCGACCATGATAATTCAAGGGTAGTGCCAGATTAGCTTGGCGCCTGACGGCGCCAAGCTAATCTGGCACTACCCTTGAATTATCATGGCCGACCCATTTTCTGCAGTAGTGCGTTGGGGCTAAATGGGGCCAGGAGAAGTGTTCCCAACTCCTACAGCAAGGCGCACCGTCGGTCATTATCTAGTGTTGTCTAGTGCATCCTTTATTAGTTTTATGGTACACGTATGTCTTTCCTTGTGTCAGCATTTTTTTTTTTGCTGGTGTGTCCATTTTGTTATTTTTAATTTTTCTTGTATATCTTGTTGCGTGAGTGTGTATGTTAGGCAATATGTACGTGTTGCAGGATGCAAGATGTGTGTATGTTAGTATGTCATTTGTACGGCGCTTAGAGCTTTTGATCGAAAGTATAGGCGCCTTAAAACTATACATTATAATAATAATAATAATAATTATTATTATTATTATTATTATTATTATTATTATTATTATTATTATTATTATTATTATTATTATTATTATTATTGTTGTTGTTGTTATTATTATTATACTGCTGTCTAACCAGGCCCTTTGTCTCTGCTAGAAACACAGGATCACATCAGCACCTGCAATCAGTCTTAGGGCCTCATGACAATCTATGCCTTTTACGGACCGAAATTAGCTCCAACGCTTCCTTGAATTAAAGCGTGTTATGGCTGGTTCAGCAGATGAGTGGAATGAGACCTCGCAGGCGTGATGCTGAGGCAAATTAGCGTGGCCATTGAATCAGCACGTCCCTACCTCAGTCGTGAACTCCACCCAAGTCAGTCACCAGGCGGGGTAATGATAGGTGATGAGTGGTACCAGAATAAATGAAGGAACCATTCAATTGCAAGAGGTATAGATCCTCATGAGCCCCCGCAGTTGCGAGGGCTCATGAGGATCTATGCCTCTTGCTGAAACGACTTGTATCTATGCTCCATCGATTTGGCTACGTTGAATCTACAATGATTTCAAAAGCACAATGTGCGCCCACTAGCAGTGAAGGGGTTGACCTGTATGAAGTCAGTCCAGACCTAGGTGTGCGTTTCAGTCCCCTGCATGGGTTAATTAATAATAAGCATTTTCCTCCACAATCAGTCATATCATCCAATTTTTTAATCGCATAATTTTGTCCAGAACATCTGAACATAACTGTGCCCTGAGCGATATAACATTTTTTTTAAACTGAGCGAATCCGCTGAAGCAATCCTCGCTCTAGAGTGAACTCCGGCTTTGAAGTCGCCCTTGGAGATAACAGAATAGTATAGGAGAACTGTTCTCGAAGATAAGCATGTCTTTAGTCTCTACCCCCCCCCCCCCCCCCCACACACACACACACACACACACACACCCCTCCCCCCCACCCCCACCCCCACCCCCCATCCTTTCCCCTTCCTCACAATTACTTCAGGCAGCACGATCTGATACATTTTATCGGGAAACTGCCGGAGAGACCTTTCTGTGACTGGGGGGAAACAGGGTTTCGATCTATTACGAACTGAAACCGTTTGGATTCGTTCCACGCTAAACAGCGGCCTACCTCAGGACAGCCTCGGCAGTCAGATTAGCGCGGTTCCTGTTGTCTTAATGTGCGATATCGAGCTCTTCCATTGGTATACGGAAGAGTTATGTTTGAAGTCATGTCTACCAGAGTGGTTTTTTTTTTTTTTTTTTTTTTTTTTTTTTTTTCAGCGTCATCGCATCCTACCTACAGCCTGAGGACAAACACCCAGGCACTCTGCAGTCACAGGCCTACATTAGTCACCCGACACGGATGTTCTCGGTGGTGTTACTCTGTGATTCCTCAGAGGTGAGTGGCGATGCCATGTTTGTCAACTCAACAAACAATTGTAATAAAAACACACCTACACATTGTTAAAATTGCATGTGAGTCTCTCTTCCTTGTCTTGATCTGCTCGCAGTCTTAGCACGCCTTGTCGACGTGATTCATGACGGAGTCACGTCGACAAGGCGTGTTAAGACAGCCAAAGACTAATCTAGACTCCAACTGTATCGTCTGCTACGTCAGTAGCACCGCATTGATGCATTGCTCAACCAGGGCCTAGGGCGGTTTAAGAAAGCGAAAATCCCCAAATTGTGGGTTCTCTGCTGTTGGTCATTATGGAACTGTTGTGTGATTTCTCGTGTTTTTATTTTTACCAGCGTGGGTCATCGCCATCGAAGTCTTGTATATAAGAGGTGCTGCCAGCGAGATTTGAGGTAAGAATCAATCTTTGTGAGTGACATTGTTGTAACAATTCCTGGTGTTAATCTTTCTAGACTTCACTATGGCCCAGTTTGGTAAGTAGCGTATACTTAGTTAAGGCGATTGACTCCAGGTTGCAATATGTCTTTTATATATGTTCTTAGTCTGTATCACAATAATAATGGATAAAATGGTTAACTGTGCTGTATGGTTCCGAGTCCTGGGCCCTCTACCGAAGCCAACTACGACTCCTCGAACGCTTCCACCAGCGCTGCCTGCGTACCATCCTGGGCATTCACTGGAGTGACTATGTCACCAACGTCGAGGTCCTTGAACAGGCTGAAACTGTGAGCATCGAGGCTTTGCTGCTGCGGACACAGCTCCGCTGGGCGGGGCATGTCTCCAGGATGGAGGATCATCGCCTACCAAAGATCACCCTGTTCGGCGAGCTTGCTACTGGACACCGTGACAGAGGGGCACCAAAAAAGAGATACAAAGACTGTCTCAAGAAGTCACTTAGTGCCTGCCAAATCGACCACCACCAGTGGTCTTCGCTTGCTGCGGACCGTGACACCTGGCGCTCCACCATTTACAAGGCAGCTGTCTCCTTTGAGGACTCTCACAGAGCTAGCCTTAAGGACAAGCGGCTCAGGAGAAAAAACAGAGATGCCGCAGCTCAGAACCCTGGCCATACCTTCCCCTGCAGCCACTGCGGTCGAACCTGCCTGTCTCGGATTGGCCTCCGCAGCCACGAACAAGCCTGCAGACGTCGTGGGCAACTCCTATAAAATCTTCGTTCGCGAAGTCAAGCCAAGCAAGTTTAATGTGCATAATTGCGTGTCCTCAGTATCTATTTTAGCTGTTAATTTGTACTGTGGTGCTGGCCAAAGGCAAGTTTTCACTGTATGTGTAACATTTAACAAATATTAACCCATTCAGCCCTGACGCCCTACAGCAGGAGATGGGTCGACCATGATAATTCAAGGGTAGTGCCAGATTAGCTTGGCGCCTGTCGGCGCCAAGCTAATCTGGCATTGCCCTTCAATTATCATGGTCGATACATCTCCTGCAACTGGCGCATAGTCATTAGATGACGCCTCCAAAATTTGGGAAATACGTGCGTCGGGCTGAATGAGTTAAAGTTTTTCAATTCAGTTCAGTTCAGTGAAGTTTGAAAGTCGTAAAATAAAGACTTTCGGCTCTTCTCCTTTTGATTGCTGGAGAGTTTTTCCGTTACATACAAGGGGCATTGTGCGCCGTTGCGTGTGCCTTTTTTTTAAAGAAAGGAGAAAGAAAAGTCTTAGATGAGACAAGACAACATTGATAAACCGTTGTCATTTGCAAATTTTACCAGTCAAAGCCTCTCTGGAGCAGATCGCTTTTTTAAAAAGCCGGTTGTAAATCATGTACTAGGCCATTATAATGTTTCCACCGTATACCGTATTCTAGGCCCGCTATAACGTTTCCACCGTATACAGTGTCCATGGCCATTATAGCGTCGCTTATGGAGACGCCGTACTGGCCTATTACGGGCTTGTAAAAATTCCCGCGGTGAATGAAACACCAGGAAGCTGTATTGTATCAGGATGTTCAAGGTGAAGGTTTTTAATAAAATTATTCCATTTACTGCCGAGATATAGTGAACACCACCCAACTCCAAGAAGTATAGATCCTCATGAGCCCCCGCAGATTAAAATTAAAACAAGAAAGGCCAGGGGATACCAAACTTGTTTGTTAATAATCAGGCATTGAATCGTCTGTGTTAGGTTACTTCGAGGGTTACATCGTGGTATTGTATAGTCCGATGAAGATGATTATCAGACTGACGCGCCGAAAGCGCGGAGGTCTGATAATCAGCTTCAGAGGACTACAAACCCGAGAAGTAAACCAACACAAACGGTTAAATGCCATTGTCGTTCAGTCTAAATTACGCACTCGAATGAAGCCTCGAATGTTTGTCTGACGTCAGACTGTATTTTATGGGAAATACACAGGGGACACGACTCTTTGTCAATAGGCTATCATGCCCGGTCGCGCAAACGTGTATAATTTTTGCCGCTGGAATTTCAAACTTTTACCAGCGGGACTGCTTCTAAGCAGCCAGTGACAATATCAGAATCTGTAGTAATCAAGTGCGGACTTTTCTCACTGGGTTCAACTGACATAACTTCTAAAATTTTAAGCGCAGGACTGCGTGGCAAGCGACTGGATATACGGTAGGTCTGATTTCGTACATGAAGCATGTATTGTTATCATCTTTCGCTAATCAGTACTGAGCTCATACACTACACAAGTGCTACACAAATGTGTCGCAATAAACTCGACACTGAGACAGCTGGAAACTTTCCATTCTGCTCCATGTCAATACGTATGCTGTTTAGAAAGCAAAGACTGTTGCCACTTGTGCAGTAAGAGAGAAAGACAATTAAATAAAGAAAATGTGACAGATCTATGACATTTCAGGTTTTGTTGAAAAGATCGAGTCATTGTTGTTGAATGACTCGATCTTTTCAACAAAACCTGAAATGTCATAGATCTGTCACATTTTCTTTATTTAATTGTCTTTCTCTCTTACTGCACAAGTGGCAACAGTCTTTGCTTTCTAAACAGCATACGTATTGACATGGAGCAGAATGGAAAGTTTCCAGCTGTCTCAGTGTCGAGTTTATTGCGACACATTTGTGTAGCACTTGTGTAGTGTGCCCACCGCTTGAGTCATGTCAAAATAAGGTACATTTCTTTTATTTTCCTATCGTCTACCACCATTTGATCGTTGTGTTTTCCGGTTATTTATGATGTAAGATGCCGGACAGCCCTAATCAAAGCGTTCAGACGAAAGACAGATACGTGCGCGATACTAGAATTGTGGATTGGCCAGCTGATTACAAATTACATGTATGGCAATGGTTCTAGGAGGTAGGCATTGGGGCCTTGAACCCACCCACCCCCCCACCCCACCCCCACTCCCCACCCCCCTGCGATTTTTAGATGCTGACCAGTCACAGTGTTGGAAATTGGAGTGACTGAACGACAATTATGTCTGACGTTAGTTATAAGCCGAAAGACCAAAGTGATGTACATACAAAGCGTGTAGCTATAACCAAGGAACAAGTGATGTTATAATTATTCGAACTGATTTTCTATATCGGACATTGCCATAAGCAAAGTTCACTGTGAGTATAATAGCACTTTCTGCGGTCTTTCTTTACAAACATACACTGACGTTCAAAATAACAGCGACTTCATCGGAATTCTGATGTCGCAATTCTTACTCGTCACTAAACATGTTAACATCCAAATTTATCGTATTTAATGTAATGATACTGCACACAGTCTAAAGAAAATTAACTCATTCAGCCCCGACATCCGTCAGCAAGATATGGCTCGACCATGATAGTTCAAGGGTGGTGCCAGAATAGCTTGGCGCCTATAGGCTCCAAGCTATTCTGGCATCACCCCTGAACTATCATGGTCGATCTGTCTCCTGAATTGTAATGCAGTCCTCAGAGGACAACTCCAAAATGTATTTCGTTTCTGGGGCACAATGAGTTAAAACAATTATTTCATTTCCACAATTTGATTACGAACTTGAAAAATGAGTTAACACTTAATCTGGCAATCTGGTAAGCGGAAATTAAAACAATGATTTAAATGTATGATTCGATTTTTATCTTGAGGGGAAATCAGTGCTTATCGTTTAATTCTGCAATCTGTAGTATTCATAAGTATTTAAATCCGTATCAAATTTTCGGTTCCGCAAAATGCTGCATTGTCAAGTGGGTCAGTACAAAGTGCAAAGTTCGTTTTTGACTGGTGTGCTGGTCTATGAGTTTAGACCTTCAGACTCTAGGGCGTAAATTCCAAAACCGCAGACCAACTTTAAATTGCTTTTACTCACATTTGTGGTCACGCAATATTTTACACTTTCACTCCGCTCCACTTAAGTGACTGCGAGCTATTTCAAGTTATTTTAGAAGTGAGTGCTTCCGTGTTTTCAATACTACACGGCCGTGCACTGGTTGTCTCGCTTGATTCACTGCGGCCGATAACTCATTCTACCCCAACACCGAAATCTTTAAATGTTGCCGTTGTCCTCTGAAGACTGCATTGCAGTGCAGGGCACAGATCGACCATGATAGTTCAAGGGTGATGCCAGAATAGCTTGGCGCCCATAGGCGCCAAGCTATTCTGGCATCACCCTTGAACTATCATGGTCGATCCTTATCTTCCGGTGGTGTGTCTGGGGTAGAATGAGATAAGCGACAGCAAATCAAGGGAGACAACCAGTGCATATGGTTTTGTTTCCTCTCTCCCGAACTACTTACACCCTCGCATCCCCATCGTTTATGGGTTTGTTTTTTTTTGGTTTTTTTTTTTTTTTTTTTTGTCATCGGAGCGCACGTTTTTCGCAAAAATATATCGGCAGAGAACCACGTTTCTATACCAATCTTAGAACAAATAGCGTTCAGTGACAGTTGACCCTATACGATTTACATTTAAGAGACTCGAACAATGTGTCAGTTTTGCTGTACTGTCGTAAAAAAAAAAAAAAAAATCGGAATTTTTTCATGAAATGACTGACTTTACATCCCTAAATGTGCCTCAGATATATTAAGCCCCGTTTAACTCATTCTACCCCAACACCGAAATCTTTAAATTTTGCCGTTGTCCTCTGAAGACTGCATTGCAGTGCAGGGCACAGATCGACCATGATAGTTCAAGGGTGATGCCAGAATAGCTTGGCGCCTATAGGCGCCAAGCTATTCTGGCATCACCCTTGAACTATCATGGTCGATCCTTATCTTCCGGTGGTGTGACTGGGGTAGAATGAGTTAAGAAAGATCTTTTTTTTTCACGTGAATTTGGTCAAGTCTTCAAACCTAAAACAGCGCAGGCATACATGCAGTCTGCATGCTTGACCTCGATATTGAAATCTGCCGGGACTCTATTTAGGGTATTCAAAACGGCTTGCTCTTGTCTTTTCATCAAAATTTTACGACTGTACAGCAAAATCGAAAAATCGTTGGAGTTCAGTAAAAAAAAATATATATATATATTCCATATTAGGTCGATTGGCACTAAACAATATATTTGTTTTTAAAGCGGTACAGAAAAGTGTTTCTTTACGGAAATATTGGGGGGGGGGGGGGTGGGGGAGGTTGTGCGCTCCAATGTCAAACGGCCTATACAGCTGTACAGCATATCCGTCTGCAAAAGTCTCCATCAGGAACTTCTAAAAGCTACACCCTTGACGGCTAAGTACGGACGCTGCCGCATGACTACGCGTCTTTTCCGCCCAGCGGTATCGTCAGTAGCATGACGTCATATTTTATTTTCTTTCAAAATCCGTGACGTCATCACAACTAGTCAAACGAAAAGCGAGCCATATTTTCGAGGTGACTTTCGAGGTTACTTAGACGTACTTGTAAGACGCCAGGGTATTCTAAACTATCATGGCCGATCCATATCTGGTTGTGGTGTGTTGGGGCCGAATAGTGTAAGCCATTTAACCTAGAGGTCGCATTTCCAAAATTTTGGAGGTGTCACCTAACGACTGTATACTAGTTACAGGAGATGGAAGAACGATAACAATGCAAGAGTAGTGCCAGATTAACTTGGCGCCTGATGGCGCCAATCTAATCTGGCACTACACTTGAATTATTATGGTCGATCCATCTCCTGCTGTAGTGCCTCGGGACTGAATGGGTTTTTTAAAAAGCCGCATGAACCGCGCAATAGGCGACTATGGTGTTTTGCTTGGAACCCCCCCCCCCCCCACACACACACACACACCCCTCATGACACACATATACAGCTGAATCCACCTTGTCTATTTTCTTCCTTTCCAGTATTCCATCTTGCATTCCTCTCCCTTGCTCTGACGGCCATTACCGTCGTCACCGTGACCTTGAAAACTGCATCCAGTGCCCCCACCTCAACCACACCCTCTCCCTCCACCCCCATCCCGTCCCTCCACACGTCCTCGTTGCTGAAGGTTCTAGTCACGAGGTCGTCATCTCCGCTGTCGTCATCTCCTCCTTCTGTGACGTCAAACACTTCCTCGTCTACTGTCGCACCAGCTCCCGTCTGCCCCACTGTTAAACTCGCGTCATCGCCTGCATGGATGACGTCAGCAGGGCAGTGGGCGTCACCATGCTCATCGTCATCACAAACCGCGTCCACCGCCTCGCTGCAGACGTTGTCGCCTGACTTGTTGGCCCTGATTGGAGGAATGATTCAGGAGGAGAGCGATGCTAACGGCGAAGTCATCACGGAACTGCAGGAGGCGGCCGACGAGGCTCTTGATCTGCGGAACAAGCTGGTCAGTACACAGTCCGCTCAGTCGGCACCCACATGTGTCATGTCCGGGCCTGTTCAGAGGTCGTAATACATGTAGTCGATTTCTGGAATCAGGACTAGTTCAGAATTGTACGTATTTCAACGAAAACAGTGGATTTTTTTAAAAGCCCAGACAAACGCGCGATTTCGCGTGTTTGTCCGGATTTTAATCTACTGTCTTCGTTGAAACTCGTGCAGTTTTGACCTACTTATGATTTTCGAACAACTTCTGTTTTTAGGATTTTCCGCTTCTATTTTTTTTTTTTTTTTCCTTTTTTTTTTTTTTTTTTCTTTTTTCTTTTTTTTTTTTTTTTTTTGGGGGGGGGGGAGGAGGGCGGGGGGGGGGGGGAGGGAGGGGTCAAGTAAATTAGGGGTCAATAAATTGGCATAAAGGTGCATTCGTTACGGACAGCTAAAGGGTTAACTCATGAGAGACGTGCCTCCTCCGGATACGCGGCTTACGCTGCATGACCGGAGGCGGCACGTCTCGAATGCCGGATTTAACTAGTTCACTGTAGCCTCCGTGTTACGGTTACAGACAGCGTGCCCGTCGATAAGTGCTTTTGTAGTTTAGTTTCTACTTTCTACCATATACCTCTTGGCCATTTCATCACAATCATAATTTCTAGCATTTATTATACATTATCAAAACTAAAATAGAACATTCTAGGGTTCCAGCAGATTTTTTTATTTCTCTTCCGTTTTTCACCCCGAAACTATTGAGACTCTGGCACTGCCTAGAATTATCATGGTCAGTTAGTCACTTTCGCTGATGCAAATTTAATCAAGCCAAAACGTTTATTCATTAGTTTTTTTTTAATATATTTTGTTCAAACTAGTTGCTGATGAAACGACGCTAAAACCGGCTTCCAAGTTATTTTCTCAGAAAATGACCCCCCCCCCCCCCCACCACCACCACCACCACCACCACCCCACCCCCACCCCCCCTACCCCCCCCCCATCCCCTCCCCACCCCCCCCCCACCCCCCACCCCCCCAAAAAAAAAAAAAAAATAAAAAATCAGTGACCTGTGTTATATTCCTGAGTTACCGAAATTTGAATGAGAATGTCGGCTTTCAGATTTCAGTTTCCACAAAGTCAGTTTCCAGAATTTCAGTTCCCCAATTTTTTCTTCTAGGAATGTCCCAGGCAGCCCGGCGCGTCGCGTTGTGCTGCTGTACACGTCTGTGACGTCCGTCCTACTTACACTTTACAAGGCCAGATGCCGAGGCACTGATGAGCCACTTCCGCCCTGTGAACAGGCAAAAAGCAATTAGTTCAATTTTGGAAAAGCGAGATTTTCATTGTAAAGCAATGACAATTTTGTTTTTCACAAAAAAGGACTTACTGCCTTTTGCCTTAAAAAAGCACGCATTCCCAAGGGCTAACACCCTCCGCCCTTCCCAATAAGCGAAAGAGCCTCGGACTGTCATCGGCTGCAGTGGTCCCGTGAAAAGCGGTGCGCGGGCCCACTGTGGCCTTCATCGGACCGAGGAACTTTGCTTACTGGGTTCAGACCTGGACGTCAGTTCCCCGCGCAAATGAAATATCGTCTGCCAAAATCCAGCACGTCAGTTTAACCCTTTTAGCCCCGGATCCCTACAGCAGGAGATGGCTTGACCATGATAATTCAAGGGTAGTGCCAGGTTAGCTTGGCGCACGAAGTCGCCAAGCTAATCTGGAACTACCCTTGAATTATCATGGTCAAGCCATCTCAGTCCGGCAACTGGTACATATTGTCAGGCAACACCGCCTCCCAAATTTGAGAAATGGGACCTTGGAGCTAAAAAAATATGTTAAAGATAGCATCAGTATGTCAGGGTATTTCAGCAGCTGGGGAACTGACATAGGTGGGAATCATACAAGTGTCTAAGGGGCCAGTTGCATGAGCGTAGTCCTGCGACAGCCGCTAAGCAAGGTGCTCCGCTATAGCGGAGCACCTTGCTTAGTGGCTGGCGCAGGACTAAGCTCACTCATGCAACTAACCCCAGATGCTCATGAGCTTATACAGGTGCAGGGGCTCACAAGGCTACACGTCGTACAGTACACGCTGCGGCTGTCGGGTTTTCTGATGAAGCTAGAACCAGAAGGACCAGAGACCCCCCATCGAACGCTCCTCTACTGAATCCCCGCCGGCTGGGAAACACAGACGAAAATAGTCCCAGCTGAAGCGCTAAAGTTCTTTGTGAACCCCCGCTGGCTGAAGAGAAAGTAAAGCTCTTTGCAGACAGGCATCTTTTCCTTTTCAAGTGGCGAGGCAGGAAACTGAAAGTGGATTTTAAAAGCGGTGTTCAAAACTGGAAGTAGATTATGCACTGAAATACCCACGCCCCACCCGCCTCTCCCTCCCCACCACGGATACGCATGAATTGCATCCATTCTGTCTGTGACCCGTTATTTCGGGTTGTTACGGTTACGAGATGTAGATTTGGGGGCAATTACACGACTAACTGCGTAATTAAGCAATCCCTGATTAGTTTGGTTTTTTTTATCAGATGTAGAAAGTGAAAATAGTAAAAACCGACAGTGGCAAAGTGCAAAGTTCAAGGGCCAGGCTGTTTGGCAGTGATGTATGTCGCCTCGCCTCTAGGTTTTGTTTTCGTTTGTTTGTTTGTTTGTTTGTTTGTTTGTTTGTTTGTTTGTTTGTTTGTTTGTTTGTTTTATTCATATTCCGTTTATACTTTATTATTTACAGACAAGGGAATGTTGGTAGCGGTTTGCTGTTGTTTTATTTTGTTTTGGTTTGTTTGTTTGTTTGTTTGTTTGTTTGTTTGTTTGTTTGTTTGTTTGTTTGTTTGTTTGTTTGTTTGGCTTTTGTTTTGTTGGGGGTGGGGGGGATTTTTTTGTTGTTTATTTTTTAGGTGGGGTTGGGGGGGGGGGGGTCGATGTAGTTGTTGGTGATGTTGACAAAGGTTAGGACACCACGTGATGACTATCTATGTTGCTATACAGGTCAAGCCCCCGCTGAGCGCGGTGTACGCCAAGACCCTGGCCAACAACACCGTCCTACCTCAACCGCCTCAACAGGACTCCATGAAGGTAACGCAGCAGGGAAACCGTTTGATGTTCGTTCGTCCGTTCGTTCGTTCGTTCGTTCGTTCGTTCTTCGTTTGTTTGTTTTTTCGTTCGTTTGTTTAAAGGAAACCAACCTTGAATGCCGAGAAAAGGCAACACAATCCAACAACAAGAGACATTGATCCTCATGAGCCCCCGCAGTTGCGGGGGCTCATGAGGATCTATGCCTCTTGTTGAAACCACATTGCACCAATGTTTATGGGTCGGCTGTGGCTCTCTGTCTCAGAATTAATGACGATTTCTGGCTGCGTCCACTGGCAGTGATAAGGCGAAGAAAGGCCTCATTAACTGTTTAAATGCCGCTTGTTCCACGTTTGGGCTGTGGCCTGTCAGGCTGCGTGTGCTTCACGAGTGTAACCCTCCAACGCCGGTGGGCTCAGATTGACAAAATGCGCTAACCACACCCAGAAGGTTAATGAGTGTTAGCATTGGCGTGTTTTACCCGCCACCCTGCCGAGGAAAAAAAACGTAAAGTGACTAAATCCAGCCACAAGACGGCAGTTGCGAGGGCTCACGAGGACCTTTGCCTCTTGCTGAGACCACTTTGCGTTACATTGTCTTGGCAGGGAGGTGGTTAAAAACGTGTCAACGCTGATAATAGTTAACCTTTGAGCTGACGGAAGCGCTTTTAATCACCTCGACAAAAACAAAAACAAAAAGAACACGCTAACTACAGCCAAAGGATTACTTCATTTAACCACTGGGTCGTGTTTTCCAAATTTTGGAGGTGTTGCTAGCACCGGTTGCAGGAGATGAATCGACCATGATAATTCAAGGCCGGTAGCGCCAGATTAGCTTGGCGCCTGACGGCGCCAAGCTAATCTGGCACCACCCTTGAAGTATCATGGTCGATCCATCTCCTGCTGTAGTGCTTCGGGGCTGAATGAGTTAATAAAATTTCGACCGTTTGTTGTCTGCAGGCCGTCAGCTCTTCGTCCCGCGTGGAGCGTGTGTACTGGCGGATCAGCGTTGCCCTAGTCTTTATGGAACAGTGTCGCTACGATGCGAATCAGTGCCTCTTCGACGCCAACCTCGTCAGCGCCTATCAGCACATGGAGAACAAGCTGCTAACCGTCCTCTGCAACGTCCGGGGTCGTCTGGACGCGCTCAACGCCACGACTCCCATGGTGCACCGCGTCATCATGGCTGCGGAGCTGCGTGACGTCAGGGAAGATAATGGAGACAGAACTAGGCGAGATTACGTCATCATCAGTGACGTCAGAAACATAATGCTGGAAGCCGTGGAGACCTTCAAAAACTTGTAGGCTAAAAGATGAAGAAAGTAATAAGTCACAGCTGTCTTCAACACACAGAACAGTCTGGCGTCCTCCGCGTAACTCGCTCACCCCCAAGTCAGTCGCTTGGTTTCTACAGGAATTCCATTGTGTCCTCTTTTCGCTGCACAATACTCATTGACGGGCAATGGTTCCCGGATGATTTTCGCGCTATAATTTGCGTGCCATAAACTGAAAACTAGGCAAGAAAACCAGATCGTATACTCATTCATTTGTTGATTGGTTGTGTTTGCTACAGAGAGCCTTCGGTCCTCAGCGGGTTGTGATTACTTTTAATTATTTCTTTCTGCTAAGAATGCGATGCATATTGAAGGGAGTCAGTCACTGCCACACGATCTTCCATTTAACTGCATTTTCTTTCGTTTAACCATTGTATTTGCATGTTATTTAATTGACTTTTTTACTGCCGAGATAAGGGAACAACTGCAAGAGACATAGAACCTCATGAGCCCCCACAGTTGTGGGGGCTCATGAGGTTCTATGCCTCTTCCTGGCACACGTTTTCTTCCGTGTTTTCTGAAGTTTTGGTTCTTTAGCCTTGAATTTACAACGATTTCAGAAAGGCAGTGAAATTGTTTCAGACACACCCGGTGAACAGGGCTAAGTTGTTTTCTGATGCTCAGATATTCACGGGTTTACAGGCAGTCTGTCTCTGCGCACTCATTTCGTGTAAACAGTATTCACATCGACATTCACGGCATGTCATTGATACTTGTTCTTCATCTTTCACACCATGTTTTCCATGATCTTCCTCGTCTGCAGTGTCAGCCAGCCCAGTAAGGAAAAGGTCATCAGGCTGACATGCGGCCCAGTAGCCTTGTTTTGACTGGGTGATTGATAATTGAGATAGAAGGTACGCGCAATCCGGATGTGTTGTTAAATTGCATGTTTACATTTTTGGGGTAACGGTCATGTTGTAAACTAGTGTCCTTGTTTTCATTATCCCTACTCCACCGTTTGTGTTCTCGTTTGTGAGAATCCGTGTTGATATTCAGACTGCGTTTTTTGTCGTGGTTTTTGTACTGCATCATGTTACTGTAAAGGCGTTTGTGTGAGATACTCACAATTCCACATGCGTCGCTCAGTTGCATTTTTACATTGTCATGGGCGATGGCCATATTTTTCAATATGAAATGTCCACCATTTGTGTTCTCGTTTATGAGAATTCGTTCAGATATTCAGACTCCGGTTTTTGCCGTGGTTTTTATACCATACTAGTTTTCTGTAAAGGTGTTTGTGCAGGGTAGACACAATTTCGAATGCTATACTCAGTTGCAATTTTACATACACTCAATTGCATCTTTTACATTTCCATGGGTATTGGTCATACTGTAAAGCAATACGTATTTTTTTCATTTTCCGTTTTACCAAACCACACTATTTGTGTTTTCGATTGTGAGAATTCAAGTAGACATTCAAGCTGTGTTTTTGTTGTGGTATCATTTTGTACTAAAGACCAGGGACCAGTTGCGTGAGTGAACTTAGTCCTGCGCCAGCCACTAAGGAAGGCACTCCTATATAGCGGAGCACCTTGCTTAGAGGTGGCGCAGGACTACGCTCACTCACGCAACTGACCCTTGTTGTGTAAAGACACGTGCTTGTGTCACAATAAGAATGCGCTCAGTCTTTCATACCTGTGACCAATTACGCGAGAAGCCATCGGGCCCACACCCGCGCACACTGCAGCTGTGCATTTGACGTCGGCCCGATGGCCTTTACTTAATGGGAAGGTGCATCACACATTCCGCAGTCTGCCACACCTGTAAGGTGCAATAACGCTTGTGGGTATCGTAACCGGTCATATGAAATACTTTCAGTGAGACAGTGGTGCAATGATGAAATTCTTTCTCAGATGTGCTCGTTTTCTTGCATATTGCTCACATGTTTATTGTCTAATCAATGTTTCCTGCTCAGATGTTCATCTCCATTTTATGGGTCATCATTTGTATAACTTTTAACATGTTTACCTTGAAGGAATGTCAGGAAGGTTCTGAGAGTATGATTCTAAGAATATAACTTTAAGAGTATTCTGTGAATACTGTTAAAGTCCGTAGTGAAACCTGCCATAAAAATGCCTGTTTGACTAATGTCACAGATTTTGCCAAAATCGACAAGACATTTCATCCCGACTTGCCAAACATCTTCGCCTAAGCAGGGCATGCCCAGAGGCGTAGAGTAGAAAAATGCGTTTCAAGATGTGTATAAATGTAAGCTCTTGGAGGACAGGCCTTTCTGGACAAACACTGGTTGTCTCCGCCCTAGATTCGCTGAGCGCAGCGAATCGATGGAGTCAACCAGTGTTTGTCTGACCAGACGGACGAGATATCTACTGTACAGTGACCAGGTGAGACAAATACTGTACTTTGATATACTCTGTAAAAACGCGATTTTCTACCCAGCCTCTATGAGGAAGGGTGCTTGTCAGGAAGTTGGAGATTATGACAGGTTTTATGAGCCATAGAGTAGCATCTGTGATGCCGTGTGTGGACACTATGTTGTACAGTGTGTCTGGTTTTGCTTCCATATCGTTTTTTTGGGGTATTTGATTTAACTGCTTAATAAAATAATTGGTTACTGCAACCTACGTCTTTGTTCGTGTAATGTGTGTGTGTGTGTGTGTGTGTGTGTGTGTGTGTGTGTGTGTGTGTGTGTGTGTGTGTGTGTGTGTGTGTGTGCGCGCGCGTGTGTACGTTAGCATGGAAGTGCGTACATGTGTGTGTGTGTGTGTGCATGCGTGTGTGTGTGTGTGTGTGTGTGTGTGTGTGTGTGTGTGCGTTTAGTGTATAAGTGTGTGTTTGTGTGTGTGTATATACGCGCCGCGTGCGTACCGTCATGCCTGCGTGTGTGTGTTTTGTGTCTATTTGTGTGCGTGCATGTGTGTGTGCATGTGTGTGTGTGTGTGTGTGTGTGTGTGTGTGTGTGTGTGTGTGTGTGTGTGTGTGTGTGTGTGTGAGTTCATTTTTAAAAAATAAAAAATATTCATGCACTCCTTATGGAAATTAAAGTGATTACTATATACGGTAACAATTTAAAAGGAAAATCAAAAACATCCGGACATAAACAATTCAATAAAACGACACCACTTGAGCGCAAGCAGGGGATTCCCCGCTAACATTTTTCTTTGTGAATGAATATGCCTGGTAGTGGTACTGACTCAATCACTAACCGGGTTATTTCCAGTAAACCCTCAAGGCATGTGTGAGTGTGTGTCAGCTTTGCAATCCGCCCGTCAGCAAATAACGCAAGGTGATACATTAACCCCTTACCTGACGGGGCAAGGCTAACGCTAATCATTCGCTTTGTTAGTGCTGTGTTCTTTGTGACTATTTCTGGTCCCATTTAGTTCCTGGTCTTTACGAGAATTTCGGTATGTGTGCTGTGGTTTCGGAATCCGTGACTACTGGTCTCGAAGGGGTGAACCCATTTAACCCCGGCGCACTACAACAGGACATGGATCGACCATGATAATTCAAGGGTAGTGCCAGATTAGCTTGGCAGCATCACGCACGCACGCACGCACACACACACACACACACACACACCTGCATGACTACTACTGAATCCGCAGGGGAGACTAACGCTGGTAGATAGGCCGTTTGACATCGGAGCGTACAGCGTGGTTGGTTTTTTGGTTTGTTTGTTTGTTGTTGGTTTGTTGTTGTTGTTGTTTGTTTGTTTGTTTGTTTGTTTAGTTGGGGTTTTTTTGGGTTTTTTGGGGGTTTTTTGCTGTGTTGTTTTTGTTTCAAAATACATTAACCCTTATTCGAAATACACCAGTGTGTGAAATAAGTTTGACTAAAATAGTTCGTCTGGCACCACCCTTGAACTAAAGCTATTGGTCTATATCTTTATCTGTGAGTACTATAATGTCGCTTGCATATGGCTGTGTACAAATTGGAAGCTTTTAGCCTCAGTATGATATGGGTTAAACTCCGGGTATGACAAATCGCGCCCAGGGGACCCACATTCTCTCCTTGTTATGTCCTATGTTTGTTATAAGCGAAGTAATTTACGTTGAAAAACTGCTGTCGGGACCTTTGAAAAAGTGTTGCTATATCCGACTTTTGTTATATGAGACCTCGTTATAAGCGGAGTAGACTGTATCTCCGTAAAGGAACACTTTTCTGCACCACTTTCAGCACAAACGTCATTTAGTGCCAATCGACCTAATATGGGCTATTTTACTGAACTCCTATGATTTGTTGATTTTGCAGTACAGTCGCGAACACTTGATGATAAGAAGAACACGCGATTCTCAGACCCCTAATACAGCCCAGACAGGAAACGGCCAGATTTCAATATTGAGGTCTAGTACGCAGACCCGTCTTAACTCAGTTGGAGACGTGGCGCCTCCGAATACGCGGCATAAGCCGCGTATCCGGAGGCGGCACGTCTCCAATGAGTTCATGTAGGCAGGTTTTGAAAACTTGGCCAATTTACTCAATCACGTGAAAAAGCATCTTTCTTATACAGGAATGAATATATCTGGGGCACATTTAGGGATGTAAAATTAGTCACTGTCATGAGGTGGAAAAAATCCGAACTTTTACGACTGTACAGCAATACTGATACATTGTTCGAGTTTCTTGAAATTAAATCGTATTAGGTCAACTGGCAGTGAATGATATTTGGTCCTGAGATTGGTTTAGAAAAGTGGTTCTTTACGAAGATATTTGCGAAAACTGTTGTGCACTCAAATGTCGAACGACCAAGACAGAGAATCTTTTCCTCAGGCAAAAGGAGTCATGAAGCAGCTGTTGCAATTTAAACATTAAGTCTACTGAGCTATCCTACAGCCAAAAGACCACACAAAACAGCTAAAACTATGCTACGCGAGACACACCCCATACCCAAACAAGTGTCTGAAGTGCTTATTTAGGTGTTAGCAGAGAAAAATGGTTATGTACAGTTCATTTTTATATAAAACATACTTGCCAGAGTCTCAAAACACCTCAACTCATGTTGCAAATGCAGCAGGCATGTGTGTGCCAAACCTCTGAACACTCCTGTAAAAGCCTTTACTGGTGGCTGCAGCTGCAGCTGCCATAACAAAGCACTCAAATGAGCTTTACGCAGTGTAAAAGTGCTTGTGTTCACCTCAGAATAGACACCAGAGACATCCCTCATTACAATTACAGCAGAAAGACACCTCAGATGCAGCCTATGTTGAATACAAATGTAGCTGGATCATGCAAAATAACTTCTGCATGTCATTGTTTGGGCTACTGATTTCACTCTGTGGTCAGCTGTCTGATGAAATGAATCTGCTGACACTGTTTCATTGTAGCTTTGATCTTAACCTTTGACTTTAACCCCCCTCCCCCCCCCCCACCTGCACCCCTCCCCCCCCCCCCCCAACTTCAATACCTCAATGAGTGCATTTTTTTCATGCATTTATCAAATTGAACGTCCCAAACCCTACCCTTTCAAGGTCAAGGTCAAAGGTCACAGCTCAAGGTCAAAAGCCAGACCCATGGCTAACTGTTAGACAAAAAAATTAAATGAACAAACACAGCAAACATGGGCCACAGTGCAGGTAAACAGGGTGTTTTGACGCAAAACATGCAAAAACGCCTATAAACCTGCAAACGAAGCGATTTGGGAATTTCAAAATTTTCATGATTTTGTCACTTTTCCAACTGAAAAAGTCCAAACTCACGGATATGGTTTACATTAAACCAGATTCTGGTCTATGTCACATATGGCATGTGGTGTCTCTGACAGGTTATAGTACACAGTGGGCCTCCCCTGCAGTCCCATCTGTTAAATTGCCTTAGTCTAAGTCTGTCCCAGTTATTCCCTAATTTTTCAATCTCCTAAACAAAAACTACCGCCCACTTGCTGCACATTTGCCATGCAGAAAATAAAAAAAAATAATAATAATAATAAGCACATCACCCGTCTCATTTCCTGGCTATCAACATGATTCTGTGCTAACCCTACATCCAAGCGCAACCAAAACTGGTACACACCTCAAATCACCATCCGCTTGGCAACTCAAACTAGGCCAAAAAGAGTTCGCTGGTTAAGCCAAGACTGGTATGAATCAAAGCACCAAACATGTCTCTTCTCATCTATCAAGAGATTTTAAGCAAATTCCAACATACTGCCTCTGTACAAAATGCCAAAGAAGGAAAAAGATTTTTTTTTTTTTTTTTAAACACCGGTTCTTGCACTGCCTCACCTACCTCATTTGAATATATAACGTGACCTGTCAGTGCGCATTCCAAGGGAAATAACTCAGTACGGCACATACAAATAGTTACATCCCCTGACCCAGGTGACGACTGCTGCAGGCCACGGACCACAGTGCTGTTTCCCTACTGTCCAGTCTCTTAGCCTTAGTCAGTCCCAGTCATCCCCTAATTGTTCAATTCCCTAAAAAACACTCCTGCCCACCAGCTGCACATTTGCCATGCACAAAATACCACAAAAAAACAGCACATGACCCGTCTCATTTCTTGGCTATGAAACTGGTTCCTTACCAACCCCACACCCAAGCACAGCTGAAATCAGAGTGCCCCTCAAATCACTACGTCAAACGCAACTCAACATAGGCCCACAATTGTTCACTGGAGAAGCTCAGGATGGTATGAATCGAAGCACCTAACATGTCTCCTTTCATCTAACCAGAAATTTCCAGCAAATTCCAACATTCAGCCCTACTACAAATTTTCAAACAAGGCCAAAAATTATTTTTAAAAACACCGGTCCTCTTACTGCCTGAACTGCCCAATTTAAATGCGTAACGTGACCTGCAGTGGACACGGAAACGGCTTGGCACCCACTACGGCTGACGGCACGCTCCCCAATGCGCAAAAGGCCATCGGGCCGACTTCGGCTGCCGTAGGCCCGCGCCCGATGGCTTTTTCCTCGTTATGATGGTTCTTTTGGCTTACTTTGCAGAAATGCGTGTTCTCCAGGCGAAAACTGCAGTGTTGCTTCACGGTTCGTTTTGTAGCAGCCAAATCGCCTGACTAATTATATTCAGGAACAACAAAAAGACGAAAGAGGAAAAACAGTGTTCTAAAACGCAAGCAAGGAAAACAAAAGGGAAGAAAAATGTCATCACGGCAAACAGGAGTTAAGAAATAACTGAAAGGTCACTAGGTGCATCACCGTGAACACAGAGTGTCAAAACCCTACACACCTGTACAGCTAGGTGCACCTCCGTGACTACAGCGTGTCAAAACCGGACCTGTACACCTGTACAGCGAGGTGCACCGCCGTGACCACAGCCGAGTGTCAAAACCGGTCCTGCACACCTGTACAGCTAGGTGCACTGCTACCACAGAGTGTCACTGAAACCGGCCCTGCACACCTGTACAGCTAGGTGCACAGACGTGACCACAGAGTGTCAAAACCTACACACCCGTACAGCGAGGTGCACCGCCGTGACCACAGAGTGTCAAAACCGGCCCTGCACACCTGTAGAGCTAGGTGCACCGCCGTGACCACAGAGGCTCAAAACCGGCCCTGCACACCTGTACTGCGACGTGCAGCGCCGTGACCACAGAGTGTCAAAACCGGCCCTGCACACCTGTACAGCGAGGTGCACCGCCGTGACCACAGTGTCAAAGCCGGCCCGGCACACTTGTACAGCGAGGTGCACCGCCGAAATCGTGACCGGCACATAGTGTGTACGCCCTGTCACGGAGCTTGTTTTTGCACACACACCACATGGATAAAAAATGTTCAATCTCAAAATCACCCCCCCCCCTCCCCACCCACCACCACCACCCCCCCCCCCCCCAAAAAAAAAAAAATCACAACAAAGGTAGAAATACGCTTAAAAGGGTCAGTTACAACACATTGGAATACATTGTTTTGTAATTATCCTTTCTAAGCGTGTTTCTTCTTTGCTGGAATGTTCTTTGCATTTTACACACGTGGCAGTGACCTTTCTTGTCCGGAGTTCACGAAAAAAAAAATTGCAGTGTTGAAATTGTTGGAAATCCGTCAGACCTCTATTGAGGGCGCGTAATGGCAATAGCAAGGGACTGATTGTTGGACATCGCCCTCCCCCCCCCCCCTTCTCCTCCACCCCCACCCCCACCCCGCACCCCCACCCCACCCCCACCCCTCCTCGTTTGTCATTTAAATTATCCGCCCTTGATATTACCTGGCAGTATGAGAGGCAACCTTTTCCTTACACCCATTAGTATTGGTAGTTGTCCAGTTTGTCTACGTTCTCTAACATTTGAGGAATGAACTAACTCTGTATACATAATGTGTGCGCAGAGCAACATCCTTTTTTTTTCCGAGTCCGCTCGTAATGTTGGTGTTTTATTTGATAACAGGCTGACCATTAGAGAGCATGTTAACAAGGTTTGTCAATGCTCTTTTGAACTGAGAAAGATCAGTTAATTTTGGCACCTTTTCACTACTGAAGCAACGAAAACGCTTGTTATTTCCCTTGCTCCTTCCCGCATTGATATTTGTAATTCCCTTTTGGCTTGTGTTCCTCGTAATCTTCTTGATAAACCTCACTTATGAACTGCTATGCCAGTCTAATTTACAGAGTCCCGAAACGTGAACACCAACGCTTTCACTTGTTGACCTGCACTGGCTGCCTGTATCTCAAAGAATCATGTACAAGGTTTCTATCATTTGTTATTATGTCATTAACAGTTCTGCTAAATTATCAGGCCTGTGTTCAGATATACATGCCTTCATGTTCCCTTCGATCTGGATCGAATACACGTAAATTCAGGGTTCGTAGACGAAAAAAGTCAACCCAGGGCCATCCTGTTTTGGTCCAGTCACTTGGAACGACCTTCCACTATGATTCCATGTCAGACATGTTCCGACTCTGTCTGCTTTCATATTACTGCTTGAAAGTATGCTTTCTCCATTGCCTATAATTCGAACTTGATTTAAATGTTTTAACTCATTGGAGACGCGCCGTATTACGGATACGCGGCGATTCGCCGAGTATCCGTATACGGCACGTTTTCAATGAGTTAATGATATTTCAGTGAGTCAGTAGTCCTTTGGTAGTATCTTTTTTTTTTTTTTTTTGCAATGGTGTGTGTGTGTGTGTGTGTGTGTGTGTGTGTGTGTGTGTGTGTGTGTGTGTGTGTGTGTGTGTGTGCAAATGTGCGTGCGTGAGTGCATACGTGCGTGCGTGCGTGCGTGTGTTTTATGTGTGATGTGAGTTCTTGCTATGTTCTTTTCAGTTGCTTATTTGTATTGTAACTTTTTAATTGATTTTTATTTGTCGTGTCAGTACTGTTTTTCTCCGACATTGAATTTTCGTTTTGTGAAGTGTTTAGAGCGTCATTGACTTGGACGTTAAGAGCTAAATAAACGTACATTGTTTTGTTGTTGTTGTTTTTAATTATTTTATTTACGTCCCAATTGTACTCTAGAGCTGATTGTTGCCTGATGACCACAAAGGGAAAGGTGACTAATTCAATAAATTGATTGTCCATTAAGATACTTGCCTTTGCCTGCCGAGCGTGAATAAGGGTAAAGCACCAAACTAAAAAAACAAACTTCTCAATAGGTCTCATGCCAGTATTGTCACGGGATTTTTTCTCTCTTTCTTTTTGTTCCCATGACTAAACGTAGTTGAGGTAACAGTTACAAAAGAAACAGAAACAAGAACCCTCTGTCCAATTTTTGGTGGTGTGGTGATAATCGTGTTATCGGCGAGTACTATTCACTGGATTTTCTGTCCAGTCCTGAATGTAGCTAAAGTAACATATATAGATTCAAAAATTGAATATGGAAAAACAAAGGTCCTCGGGCCTACGACGGCTGCAGTGGGCCCGCGCACGGTCGTGGACCCGAAGACGTTTTGCTACTGGGGTTTGTCTGTCCAGATTTTTGCGGGGCGGTGTATATGGTGTTACCGGCAAGTGTTACTGGTTGGATTTTCTGGCCAATCCTACAGGGACTTGTACTTCCAATCACGACATTATCAGACAGGAAGCTTGCTTGTCTCTATTTTGAAGATGTTATGTACGCAGAGACTATAAGGGAGAGAATCTTAAGGACTTCTTCCTTGTCAATCGGCTGAGCCGGAACTCAAACAGCGAGTCAATGGGTCAGGAGATCAGAAAGGGCCAGTTGCATGAGTCAGCTTAATTATGCGCCAGCCACCAAGCAAGGTGCTGCTCCGCTATAGCGGATCACCTTGTTTTGTGGTTGGCGCAGGACTAAGCTTACCAGGTCCCATTCGTGAAAGCGCAAAGGCCGACCCTGTAGTTCAGGAGGCTCTGTGTCTATTGCATTTGATGTGCTGTTGGTCGCGTTCTGGCGTTAAAGGGGTTTACTTATTTTAAGGGTCGCCATTATTTCTTGTTTTTCAGTCGGGTTCGGGGACTGGGGGGGGGGGAGAAGGGGGGGGTCCGGGGAGGGTGGAGGGAGAATCGTGCACTTTTGGGGGAGGCCTTACGCATGTTTGCATACAAACACGCAACTTGGAGACAAACCTCATTTTCTCGTCGGATGCATACCGCGTAGTCACCTTGGTGACCCCAACATGTGGTGTGTCGGCAGAGGGGATCAGGTGGTAAGTGTTTCGGCAGAGGGAATCAGGTGGTGAGTGTGTCGGCAGAGGGTATCGAACTCGCGAACGTCTTAAAAGAGGTGACAGGAATAACGATCCAATTTTAACAATTTAGTTTTGCAACCGTTTTCACCCGACCATCCTCTATTAGGGTGTGTTCATTCGTGCATCCGTTTGTTGGAGTAAGTGGCGTGCATGTTTTTCCCCATCTCCTACGCTAGACTAAAGACACCAGCATGAGCGCTGCTGTTCGTCCTCGTTGCCAGTCAGCGGCAGACGTACCGCGGCTTACTGAGAACTCGGCCAACAGGTTCCTTTGTCCCTGGGAGCAGTTGAATCACGGTTGTGCGGCGTCCAAGGGCAGAAAGGCGTCGGCCCTTGCACTTTTGCGTAATGGGACCTGGTGAGCTTAGTCCTGCGCCAGCCACTCAGCAAGGTGCTCCGCTTTAGCGGAGCACCTTGCTTAGTGGCTGGCGCAGGACTAAGCTCAATCATGCAACTTGCCCCTGACCACATGACCCGCCACTGACTCGGTGCTTGTGTTCCCAGCCGACTGACGCGGAAGAAGTCCTTAAGATTCTTTCACTCACAGTCTCCGCGTATATAACATCTTCAACATGGAGCCAAGCAAACTTCCCCACTGACAATTTCGTGACTGGAAGTACAAGCCCCTGCAGGATTGGCCATAAATTCCAACCAGTAACACTTACATGTCACCGCCCCGCCAGAATCTGCACAGCTAGAAGGGCTTTGCCGTTTCACATGTTTATTTATTTATATATTATTATGTATTATATTATTTATTATTATGTGCCTCTTGATGACACCATTTTGTATCTATGTACTTTGGACCGCTGAGGGTCTTTGGCGTTGAATTAACAAAGATTTCGTTAACACAGTCTGCATCCACTATCTGATGACGATCTTATGCACTGGCTTGGCACAGTTTGTGTACTCTTGCACCACAATCAGTCTCAAGACTTGACAGCTTAATCCGGCGCTAGGTTCCGCATTGTGCTCAAGACGTTAGCGACATTCTGAAACAAGCGTGTCAAGTGAGTGTTATGTTTAGAACCGTGAACTACTTCTGCTCTGGGTGTAAACAGCATCACGGATTGTTTTCTGCATGTGTCAAGTTACTCTTCAATCTCAGGCTAACACTCTCACTACCTCCTCTGATGCAGAAACGCTGAAGACCTTGACGATCCTACACCATTTTTCAGTCTCTGCAACAGGGGTTTATGAGGATCTATACCTCTTGCAAATGGAAAGTATTAGTTGCTTTGTGAGTCCCCACACCACCCCCACCCCCACCCACATTACCCCACCCCCAAACTGGCTCCCCTTTCCACCCCCAACTGACTGTATTCTGGGTGTGCGTTGGCGCTGCGTAACGTGACGTAACTGCGGGTGTTCACGCTGTGGCAACAGGAGTGCCATGCTTTAGCTCACAAAAAGTGGAACCTCCCTGGGAAATCGTCATGTCAGTAAAACTGTTTTGATCTCATGTATGTCTGTGATCTAACTTTGCAAGTGCTGTCAGCCACACTTCACACCGTCCAAGAGGCATAGACGCTCATGAGCACGTGCATCTGAAGGGCTCCATGATAACATACGCATCCTGTCTGCCGTAAACCATTCTGGTTGTTCCTCACACTGCGTGCGTCCTCTGGGATCAGTCGGGTGTTTTTAACACCCCATTAATTTCACATGAGAACGATATCCCTTTTGGTCAGACAAACGCACGTTACACGACAAACTGACTGCTGGAGAAACCCAGAGTGATGGAACGTGGACGGACTGTAGAGTGAATTAGTAATTAGTTACTGTACGTGTTACGTTCCTGGTGACCTGGCTCAGTGTCATCTCAGTGTGATACGATCTGGTCACTACCTGTTGTTTGTGTGTATGTAGTTGGTTGGTTGGTTGGTTGCTTGCTTGCTTGCTTGCTTGGTTGATTGCTTGTTTTTGTTTCATCTGTTTCCCGTTCACGTCTGTGTTTATCATTATCTTCTCAGTCCTGCTTTATTTCTAGTTCAATCTGTTTGTATGCAATACTGCACAAAAACTGATTGATTTCGTTTCAAGCAGTATTCTGACATATACCCATACTTTGATTAGCGTTACTTTTTTTTATTGCATCATCATCATTATCATCAGCATCATCATCATCATCAACATCATTATTATTATTATTGACTTCTGCTACTGCTGATATTACTATTATATGTTACTGTACTTAAACCGGACCAAGGTTACTTCCACACATGTCTATGACGTGGAAGCAGATGGTATCAGTGTTGTACTGATGCGTTCCTTTTGATTCCGCAGCACATCAGCAAAATGCCACACAGAACGCACAATCGAAAGTCTGACTATCTACAAAAAAGAAAAAAAGCAAATTAACAAATATATCCCCAACGCACTACAGCAGGAGATGAATCGACCATAATAATTCAAGGGTAATGCCAGATTGGGCTTGGCGCCATCAGGCACCAAGCTAATCTGGCACTCCCCTTGAATTATCATGGTGAATCAATATCATGGAACTGTTACATAACTTTTAACACATTCTGCCCCAGGACCGAAGTCCCCACATTTGAAGTCGCCCTCTGAAGGACTGTATTACAATTCTAGAGACAGATCGAGCATGATAGATCAGGGTGGGGCCAGAGTAGCTTGGCGCCTACGGGCGCCATGCTATTCTGGCACCACCCTTGAACTATCATGCTCGACCCACTGTGGTGTGTCGGGGCTGAATGAGTGCAATGACGCGTCCACAATTTGTAATTTAGGAAATCTGGCCTTGCGGTTAAATGGGTTAAATAAGTAATATGCAAACCAAAAAGTTACGCGACTGCTAAACGCGTCACTGAAATACAAAAGAAAATTCTAACAAAAGAAACACGAACGAGCAAGTACAGTTTATGAATTTCTATCAAAACAGACATTTACAGACACGGGCGCACCGCATAGAGTTCTCTTTTACAGCAAGGCAGGAAGTCATTGAGATGCTGACGTAAACATAGTGTAAGACATTGTGTCGTGATTGTTCTTTCTGAGCTTGTTTTTTGTCCGTTTGGAAATTCCTAACATTATGTTAAAGAATGAAAAACAAACAGTTATCAAAGTTTAGAATTGTGTCAACTTTGTGTTCCTTTTTTATTAACAATTAATTTTACTTATCACCTAATCGCCAGATCGGAACTAAAAACTGACACTTTAGGTGGCTCGATTGGATGTTGATAAGTGTCACGTGACTCTCACCACTCCCGCATGCACGTCATTCTGTCACGTGTCACATGTCACGTGATAACATTGGCTTTCTACCCTTGGGATGAATGGATTTATAGATATTTTTTACTAAACCCATCTTTTGAGCTTGAAATCAGCATGCTGTAGATTTTGTTCTCCCTTGTTTCCTCTAATTGTCAGTTGGTGTGCATGACTGAATCAAGGGTTTGACACCCAGTACGCCCCGTAGCAATAGGTATTCTGGCCCACGACGGCCGCAGTGGGCCCGCGCACGGCCGTTCGCGGGCCGACTGCGGCCGTCGTGGCCAGAGGACCATTGCTCACTGACTGACTCGCCTTCTGATCTGTCTTTCCCCATCCCTGTCTCAACACAAGTTAAATCCACACTAGTTGTCTGAGTCCATCGATTGGCTACACTGGTCAGCGCATCCAATCCAGGGACACGGCCTGTGTGTGTTCGGTGAGCGTCGGACTTGTTGGAAAAACAAGCCGGAAGCGGAAACGAATGGTGTCCCTATTTGAGGGAAACATGTGGATAGAGATAAGAACCTGTGTCTGTACTTAATTGTCATTCGTTTCAGTCTGCAGTCACGCACGCGCTCGCGCACACACACACACGCACGCACACACACACACACACACACACACACACACACACACACACACACACACACACACAGAGTAAGTGCAGTGTAAACCAAGTTATTCCAAGACATGTTTATTTTACGTACACACCTAAAGTAAAACTGTGTAAACAAAGACTATATTCACAGATTCATACTGCCGCAAAATACAGCTTTCTTTTCTACACCACAAAATAAAAATTGGCAACGTTCTCTGACACATTCACACGGAGAACTCGCGACATCCACGTGGAAACATCAATTAATTTCTTTAACTTCCAAAGCCAACGGGTTCATTGGACAGTCGTCCGCTGTACTATAGGTGCACGATGTAAGGGAGGCGACTCATCGACCATGATAGCTTGTGGTTGTGCCTGATTAGTTTGGTGTCTTTGTATGAGTCAAATTCAGAAGGGACAATTTTTCAGCTATCATGGCGGATAATCTCCTACAGATGGCCATGGAAGTTAAAGAGTTTCAGGAAGGAAACGATGGACACTGTCGAATGGATATCACAGATCATTGAGTGGTACACAAGCCACTGTCGCAAAAAGGAAAATGTCGCTGAATTGAACATCACATCATGTGCTAGCAAAGTGCAGACCGGGTTGATGGAAAACGCATACGAAATCCTTCAAATGCTGAGCGCAAAAACAATATTTTAAACTCATTCTGCCCCCGAAACACCACAGCAAGACTATATGAATCGATCCTGACAGTTCAAGGGTGGTGCCAGAATAGCTTCGTGCCCATGGCCGCTAAGCTATTCTAGCACTACCGTCGAACTATCATAGTCGATCTCTCTCCTGCCTCGTAATACCGTCTTCAGAGGACAACTCCAAAAGTTGGGGATTCGGCCTTGGGGCACAATGGGTTAATGCTGTGCTATAATCATTACAACAAAAGACACGTAACAGGAACGATTAACTTAACAGTAAATAATACAAAATATATACAAATGTAATCCACACATAAGCAAGTACAATTCTTTCTTCTTATCTATATATAGATAAAGTTCTGACTCATTGTGCCCGAGGTACGGAATATATACATTTTGGAGTTATCCTGTAAGAACTGCATTAAAATTCAAGAGACAGATCGACCATGATAGTTCAAAGGGTGGTGGCAGAATAGCTTGGCGCCTATAGGCGCCAAGCTATTCTGCCACCACGCTTGAACTATCATGGTCTAGCCATATCTTGTTGGGGTGTGTCCCGGGCAGAATGAGTTAAAGTGTTTATTTCGTGCAACTTGAACAAGATGAGAACAAATTGTACAAAATATTATCAATATAAATCAGGGGTTTTTTTTAACGGACGCAAAAAAAAAATGACATTTGGTAATCATTTAAATTTGTTTGACATATTTATTGACTAGGACAACTGTAAAAGTATATTTAATATATCGTAAGTCCATTTGGTTGTATTGTATACAAAACTGGCAATGCTTGCAGACTGTAATAGCGCTGTAAATCTGTCTAGCTCTCTCTCTCTCTCTGTACAGAGCTGTCATCCTCACCACCCTACTGTATGGTTCCGAGTCCTGGGCCCTCTACCGCAGCCAACTATGACTCCTCGAACACTTCCACCAGCGCTGCCTGCGTACAATCCTTGGCATTCACTGGAGTGACTATGTCAAAAACGTCGAGGTCCTTGAACAGGCAGAAACTGTGAGCATCGAGGCTTTGCTGCTGCGGACACAGCTCAGCTGGGCTGGGCACGTCTCCAGGATGGAGGATCATCGCCTACCCAAGATCACCCTGTTCGGCGAGCTAGCCACTGGACACAGAGACAGAGGGGCACCAAAGAAGAGATACAAAGACTGTCTCAAGAAGTCACTTAGTGCCTGTCAAATCGACCACCGCCAGCGGTCTTCACTTGCTGCGGACCGTGACACCTGGCGCTCCACCATTTACAAGGCAGCTGTCTCCTTTGAGGACTCTCGCAGAGCTGGCCTTAAAGACAAGCAGCTCAGGAGAAAAAACAGAGATGCCGCAACTCAGAACCCTGGCCATACCTCCCTCTGCAGCCACTGCGGTCGAACCTGCCTGTCCCGGATTGGCCTCCGCAGTCACGAGAATGCCTGCAGACGTCGTGGACAACACCTATAGAATCTTCGTTCGCGAAGTCAAGCCAAGAGAGAGAGTAATAGCGAATGATATGTCACGCGCTGTTTGAGGTAATCTGAAGGGGCCGGGAGGTGGGGGGGGGGGGGGACTGGTGTTCCCGCTCTTTCTTCTTATAAAACTCAGCTGTCTTCTGGCGGTGGTCTTTATGTAATTTTTACCTTTAAGTCCCTGCAAACTGCAGCCGGGAGATGGATACACCATGATCTCTCTAAAGTAATGCTGACAAAAGTAGTGGCTGACTTAAATAGGCCTCACTAAAGTAGTGCCTGAAAGGGCACTGAAGTCATGGGGCACTGTTCCATGGTAGATCCATCTCACGTAGTTGTCAAACATTCCAAAATGGGAGAAATGCAGTCTTAATTCATTCAAGGCCTGTCGCATATGGATAAGCGGCAAAATATCACCAAAACGCCTCGTATCCCTAAGCGGCACGCGTGTCGTGAGTTGAGGCTGAACGTGATTCCACACAACCGTAGTTATTGAGATGATGCGCGGCGCTTCAGTTCCTGCACTAGATTCCTGGCGTAAAGCTGAGTGTGACGCGCTATCAGGTAGTGCTGCTTGTTCACCTCGATGTCGTCCACTGTAGAGCAGTCTGTGCGGTTCACAATGTTCTGGTCGGCAGGCACACGGATTCCAGCATCGTGCAGATAGTCTTGGGTCCTGTACTTGGCGACCTCCACTCTGTCTATGATACTATTGATTGCGCCGATCAGAGACTGGTTGTCCGCCGTCCCTAAACACTGTTTCCTCGATTCCTGCACCCACTGGAGATAGGACTTGATGATGGTCAGGTCTGTGTAGGCGGTCAGCAGCATGGATGGGGTCTGTGCACACAAAGAGAGAAGACGGTCACAAACACATGTGCAGGTATTGGGTCATTCACGAGATCCAGACCAGTAAGATGATTGCCAAGTGTGAACATTGCAAAGAAATACCCAAACAGTGCAACTACACACTGCTTAAAGCAATACAATCACACACTGCTGTCAACAGTACAAGTACACATTGCAGTACTAAAAGTACGGGTGGCTGCATGCATACGGTGGTGCTAGTAAACACATTTTACAAGTTTCTTTGTTGTTGTTGTTGTAGGTGCATGTGTACATGTTTGCGTGTTAGTGGGTGTGTGGGTGGGGTGTACAATAGAATGCCTCACATTTCCAGGGTGGCTGGTGAAGTTGCAGGGGAAAGGCAGCAGATGGTCCTGGTGAAGGCAAGCACTGTTCGCCAGATTATTCAGGTCTTTAACTTGGGAGCCAGACAGTCCACTCTGACAAACAGAAATACAAATCACATCAGTATTGTCTCTGACTTTGAAAACAACAGTCTATTCTGACAATCAGAAATACAAATCATCATATAAATCAATAATATCGTCTGAACAAAATATATTATTGAAAAAGTGTCTGTGATGATAACTATATCAGAAATCATATTAACCCTTTCACTGGCTTGGAAAACTGAACACGATATAACTGCAAGAGACATAGACAGTTGCGGAAGCTCATGAGGATCTATGCTTCATGCCGACACCACGCTGCATGGATATTTCGTGGACGAGCGGACCTCTGTCACTTTTAATGTACACTGATTTAGAAAAATAGTTTGCGGCCACTGGCAGTGAAGGGGTTAAACCTACATAGAAAACATTGAGACACTCAGGTTCACTCCAGCAAAGCCTTTCATCGCCTCTTCCCACAATGTCCTTCGTGATAATTCCAAATGAAGCTTGGGAAAGAAACCTGCCATACGAATGCCATCACATCAATGTAGGGTTGTCTTACCTTAGCTAGCTCGCGTGCACTTTTGTTTGCAAGGGGCTGGATGTCAACGGCAGCGTCTTTGATATCATTCAATGTGACACCTGACCCGGTGGGCACAGGAGAGCCGGTCACAAGGGCAAAGGTCAGCAGAACACAGGCAACTGCAAGGGAAACCTATTACTCAGATATCGCTGAATAACTGAATAAGTTGCACACATAGTTTCTACTGTTGCAATTAGTTCTCGCTGTTATCTTCCCCTTACACCACTGACTGGCCAGTGAAAAAACAGGACAACAACAAAGTACAGTACTGGTTTAGGGCCAACCAAACCCGGACAACAGCAAAGTACTCGTTTTATGGTTAGGGACTGGTCACACACACAGTGACAGCAGCAAAAAAAAGTAAAGTTTGTTAAAAAGCGACGAAGACTAGAACAAAAATCAAAACTGTGAGAAAATAGACCAATATTCATCTTTTTGTTTCTGTCACGTTTTACATAACAAGTATTCCAACAGCGAAAACGTCCTCTTATCTTTCTCTTCTTCTGTTCACATAACCATTACAATTTACAATCGACGGAGTATTTCGTGTTAATGTAAATGCAAAAAGTGCTTAACTCATTGTGCCCAAGCTACGGAATACCCACATTTTGGAGTTATCCTGTAAGGACTGCATTAATATTCAGGAGACAGATCGACCATGATAGTTCAAGGGTGGTGGCAGAATAGCTTGGCGCCTGCCTATAGGCGCCATTCTATTCTGCCACCACCCTTGAAATATCATGGTCGAGCCACATCTAGCTGTGGTGTGTCGCGGGCAGAATGAGTTAACAAAACAAGGTCCACCAAAAGCCCTAAACCTACCTGGTGAAATCATGATGCCCTGTCGGTAATCTCCACAACAAGATGGTAATTTCAAGTCAGTGTTTTACTCTTGCTTTCTTTCTTTCTTTCTTAAACGTCACAAAGCACGAGCCTTTTTATAATATATACTGTCCATGACGTAAGAGGGTATCTCCCACTTATGTCCTTGATGTGGTGTATTACGTTAGGATATTCCCTGGAGTTAAATTTTGTCAGTGCCAGGGTATTGTGGAAGAACCTTACCGTGATGGGCGGGATCGTCTTGAGATTTCTGTGATTGGTCGCCTGGTGCACGAGGAGGGCATCTGTGTTGTGGGAGATGGAACTGATTGAAAAGTCCCCGGGCCCTGATGATCCGCCATCTCTGTCTTCCTTTAGCGTTACTCATTACGTCAGTGGCTGTAGCAGAGTGCGGCGGTAGTGCGTGTATGAAACCGGATTGTAAAAAATAACATCGTGCCTACACAGCACTTCCTCCATTCATTTTCTGTGCAGAGCGCTGACCCTGATCGTTTAAAAATAAGTTCCAATTATGGAGCACAACCCACACGTACGGTTCCCGGGCTGTTTTGCCTGAGTGATTACATCCCGATCACGTAATACCCATTCCTCCTCCTCACCCCTTCCCACAGCCCCAGCCCCATCCCCTCCCACACTCACTCCCCCATCCCATCCCGTTTCTACTCGCATCCCCACCCACTCCCCCACCCCAGTCCACGTTTCGTGTCTGTAGAGCTGGAACTTCAACGGTGCATTTGGGCTACAACATAAAGTAACTAATTTAACTTATTCGAGACGAACGGCATCCGGATACGCGGCTTAAGCAGCGTATCCGGATGCCGTTCGTCTCGAATGAATAATGTGGGTCTTCGTTCTATTTCACAGATGAACCAACGAACTATCTTTCTGTAAAACAAAACCTCTGCCTGGTTTAGCTTTGTCAGAATTGTGGCTCTAGGGCGTTGATGCGGAATGTAACGTGCATTATACTGTAACGTGAACTACAGTGGGATGCCATCCAAAAAAATCACTGTGCTCTGTTGCTGGATGTTTACTTTGATTGAGTGTTTTTCTGTGTGTTATACCATCACTGTCAATGCTCTGGTATAGTTGTTATCTGACTAGAAACGGGGGTAGGTGGTGAAATGAAAGTTTAAAAAATCTGCCACATGTGTAGGGCATGTCGCACCGATTTTAGATTCTAAGTACATAGACACAAAACAGATTTGCACACCGCCCACTGCACGCAGACGAAATTAGTCCTTCCTGCTTCTATTGATATACATCAGGCGCTAAAACTCTCGACAGATAAGTCCTGTTCATGCAACAAAGCTGATTGGTGTTGGAACGCAATCTTTCGGTTTAATTTTGGACACTGGTTTTAGATTGTTTTCTCTCCTAACTCATTGTGCCCGAGGTACGAAATACCCACATTTCGGGGACTGCATTACGATTCAGGAGACAGATCGACCATGCTAGTTCAAGGATGGTGGCAGAATAGCTTGGCGCCTATAGGCGCCAAGCTATTTTGCCACCACCCTTGAACTATCACGTGGAGCCATTATTTTGCTGTGGTGTGTCGCATGCAGAATGAGTTAAGCGTAACCGTTTAATCCAGTCAGTGATATCAGCCATTTTGTAACATGAGAGAGATGAATATAGGAGATTACAAGCCCACCCATTTAAGAATCAATTGATTTATTTGATCCTTTCCATAAATAAACAAACGCACTTGACCAAATACCTTCAACAGCTTTATCTGCCCAGTCAGCCACCCGGCCCCTTGGAAACAATGGCTAGTTAAAATATCAATGCTGTCACTGTTGGCGTTCCTGAGAAATAGCGACTACATCCTGTACACGCCACCCACCCCCCTACCCCCACATCCCACCCCCACCAACCTCGCACACACACACACACACACATACCCACCACCCTACAAAGCCCCTCACACCACCCACCAACCTCGCACACACACACACAAGCACACACAAACATATTAGGTCAAATTATTCCGTTCTGTGTCAACGCTTCAAATTTATGTCACTAAGCCACTAGGTCAGATGTTTAATGTGGTACAAACCTTAAAAATAGTTTTTTTCCAAATATGGAGCACCAAGTCGTTCCTAAATAAAATAAAACTCCCCAAGTGAGGAGTTATGTGGAGAAAAAAGAATTTTGTTTCAACGTCTGTGTGAAGAAAAAGTTTTCACTTCACTCATCAGCACATCGTGACTGCTACGAGCATTAAAAATAAAAGACAAAACCCATAACTCTACTCCCAGTGAGAGACCTCAGTGATTCAAAGTCACTATACACCCACCCTGTTTTACGAGTGTTTTTAGATCACCAACTCACGCGAGGAGAAAATTGGGTGTGAGTGGTTAGTTTGAAACCGGATCACGGACATCTGCGCTGTTGCGTGCGTTTATTGCCTTTCAACCGGGCCAGAGCAGGAAGAAAATCAAGCCAGACAAGCTTTTGCGTAGTCATTATTATAACACTTGCCATGTGTGTGAGTTTATTAGATTGTGTCCCTTTCATAACCAGAAAGCTTGAAATTGGTAGTGAAACGGTTTCCTGTTTATGCTCAGTGGGGACGACCCTATACAATAGGCCTTTTATTTTCAGTTTAGTCTGAGTTTAAGCACAAGCGTGACGTGCCCGCTAACACGTTCGGATTTTATTGTGATTTGGTGCATTTCTGATTCAAAATGGGCTGTGAAGGATTAAAACCAAAACAACTCAAAAGCTAAGTGATTTTTTAATACACGTGAGTGCTTAGTCGGCACTCTTGTATGTTTAACTGTGCATCATAAATCAGATATAGATATATATTTATTTTTCCATCGGTTTCAGTCTTTTTCTGTATCTGAATTGTAATCCCGTCACTGCCGTTTTCGATAGTACGGCCAGACCCGTGAAGAAAGTCTTCATCCGTAGAACACAGATCAAGCCACAGTGCGTACTTGTTTGTCCGGTATTCACCGATTCTTACATCATACAGATGCAGATCCTTGCATGCTATGTTTGCTGATTTATCTCTAAGTCTCCCCCCTGCAAAATACTTTGTGATCTCATCATAGTGCTGATATCCCATCATTCCCGACGCGAAGACTTGATTTGGGCGTCCTTCAATTGTACAGGATAAATGTGTAATTTTCGGATTATAAAATTTTTCTGAATCTCATTGATATGGAGCCTCTGGTTCAACAAATAACATAAGAATGCATTTCAGTGACCTGGCGGGCGTGTTTAGGTTGATGTTCCAAATCTGATCACTTTTGTTTTTATTAATCAAACTGTGTCTTATCACACGGTCATAATAAATCGGCAGTCTTGACTGATATTGATTTTGTATGTCTAGCTAGTTCAGTGTGTGTGACAATTTCATATTCCAAAGAGATGTTAGAAATCTTATATGTTGCGTCTGTGCCAGTTGATTTGATAACTTTGGAGTAGTCATTAAAGATTAGTTCAAAACTCAGACGGTCATTCAGTGCTCCTTGGTAATAAGGCAAATGCGCTGTTAGGATTTGAAATTCAAGTGGAATGCAAAATCTATTTTCATATGTTTCTCCCCCACCCGGGTCTGCCCTGGGGGACTTGGGTGGGGTTAGGTACTTTTTAGTTCCCAGGGTCACCCTGGTCAGCCCCACAGGGTGAGTTTTTCTCTCTATTCTGGGGCATGTGTTTCTGTCTACCCGAGGTCCATTCACCTGTATTTGCCTTTTTAAAACTCTCCTTTCTGTCTGCACTGCCTGTAGCTCTTGATATTGGATGTGTGTTGCTAAATGGTCTTAGCTTTATTTAGGCCCCATGTGTTAGGTTTATTTAACGTATTTGACCGGCTGGCGACATACATTCAATGTTCTGTTTAGTTGGGTTTTTTTTTTTTCACAAGCAGTGCAGGCACGTCCTGAGAAAGCCTTGTTGCTGTCGGGACGTTAAGCAATGTACAATCAATCAATCAATCATATGTTTCTGCCACTATAACGTCTTTGACTTCTGTGGTTGTTTTGTCTCCGGCATTGATTCAAATTTTCATAATGCTATCTGACTGTATGCCTTGATAAATTCGATCCTCTCTTTCTTCCCATGTAAGCCACAAATCTTTGTAACAGTAGAACACATCGGAATCGTCAAGACTAAACACTTCCTGTCCTTCAAGTTTAACTTTAATATTCTTAATAATTGCTCTGCCTAGGTTGTTAACTAGTGTTCTTTTGTCATCTGTGTCTGATAAAAGTTCGATATTAAATGCAAGGCATGCAGTACCAGGAACAATAACGTCAGTGGGGCCTAGGTTAGGAAACTTGACAGTAAGGGTTTGGTTTGGATCTATAGTACTAGGATTGTTAGTGATGACAATTGATTGTCTAATGCCCTTAACACCAAAAGGTTCACATAGTTTTCTGTATGGGTCTAACTTTGATCCGTAGGACTGTGTCATTTTTATTATGCACAATAAAAAAAAAATTAAATTAATAAAACAATGGCAGCGGGAGGATTTAGCCATGAAGATTTTGAAATGGATGACATGAATGACTATGATACTGGTGCAACAGATATGACTGGAATGGCTGGTACAAGAAATACTTAAGTTTACGCCACGAACTTTTAGAAAGCAAAGTGAACTCGTTTTATGATCATGTTGGTGACCGCCCAGACAACATACAACCTAATCAGTTTGAACTTAACAACAAGGGCCATTTATATTTAAACACTGTTGACAAAGGAAAAGTACAATTGACTAACAAAAGAGACACTGGTAAGTTTAGAGCTTTAAGTACAATCAAAAATGAAGGTGGTGTTGGCGCCTTGCGTCAACTTGGTATTGGAGATAAAAAGTTACCACCTCGTCTTGCTAGTGCTCTTCATGATGCGCAAACAAGGTTACCAACTGGACAAGAAATTGAAATGACTGAAGTAACAAGACTGCCAGAAATAGCAGACAAGGCAATACAAGAAACTTCATTTACAGAAGGGCAAATAAATGAGGCTATGAAAACAATGGGTGACTCTCCTTTGACAATGCGGGAAATTATGGGCTTGGATAAAACACTGCAGTCAATAAGAGGTGAGCTTGTAAATAATGTAGCCAAACTAGGCGAGCTTGATAATCACATAGAACGAGAAAAAGAAAAACTAGCTAAAGCTGATGATGAGAATTATGACACAGAAATGAAAGAAAGAATACAACACAGATTAAATGATTTGCAGATAGAAAGATCAGCATGACTAGAAGTGATTGAAATTGGAAAAGAAAAACTGAAAACACAAATTAACAGAATTAGAGAAACTATTCAGAAAATACTTCACGAAGACACAACGTTGGCTGAGAGATTGAAAACACTTTTCAGAGAGCAGGGTATCACAATTGCAAGTTTAATTACTGCTCTTGGATTTATTATCAGTACTGTAGTCTTAGCTGTAACGGGAGGACCAGGGGGTAGCGCTCCAGCTCCACCAGCACCACCAACTGATCCAAAAGATTTACAGTTGTGGGTAAAGAAACAATTGTCTCATATATCAGACTTACTTAAGAAATTGGCTGTAAAAGCGATGGATGCGCTGCCTGGCATTTTAGGCTCACTTGTCAGTTGGATGATAAGTACTGCAGCAAAGGTAGTAGGATTTATGGTCTTTTTGGTGACAGTAGGAGGGTTAATGGTGGGTTATTTAATGAAACAGGTAAAGAAGTAATATTCCTACTCCAGTGAGACCTATTGTCAATGCTGTTCTCTCGGAATTATGTGTGGAGTCAGGGGACTGGAGTATTACATCTTGCGTTACTACCGGGGCAGGGGAAGTAACCGCCTGTAATGGTTTTAACAACTGTACATGCGCAGTTGTTCCTCCTAAGTTTACAGATTGATTGAGACCGAGTTTTTGACCAACACCTGCAACTATTATTTCATTATTATAATTTGTTATTGTTCCCATTTGGAGTTGAAGATCAGATGGCAACATGTATAACCCGATGCCAACTACAAAGTCAACTTTTGATCTAGCATATCTGAGAACATCTTGATAGCGCTGTATGCTTGATGGGAGATCAACCACTGAGTTGATCGAGTCTTCAAGATTTGCGAGAAACTGTTTTTGAGATTCAAAATTTTTATTCAAAATATTCGATTTTGTTAATGATTGTGCTCCTAGTAAACACCACACATATGTTCTGATAGACTCATTTACGCGCTCCACTCCCGCTTGAGTAAACCCGTCACTCCTGTCTAAGATAAATGTGGTCCAGGCATTAGACTGTTTCTGTTCTATTGAGCCTAACCATACTTGTGATTTTGATGAGAATGAAGTGTAACCAGGGTAATAATCTTGTGGGTATTGTCTGTGACTCATAGCGTAATACAATGTACCCATGCCGTTGTGATCATCAAGTTTTTGTGTGAAGTCATACCCGGCATGGGGGCTTATGTTAAACTCATTACAAATCTGTTCAAACGCTTTCATATCCATGGGGTTGTTATACCTGTTGAAAACTAGATTCAGTTGGTAGTGGGGTATGCAGTTCTGACAGTATTCTTCTAAGCTGGTAATAAGTGTGGAAACGATAGACAGACTTAATCAGTTTGTTTGGGTGATTCAAATGGTCTGTAAAAGAAATGCCGCATCCTGTAGTACTACACAGTATAGCAAAGTTGAGTTGGTTTTGAAACATCTGTAGTGGACTTGAAGACCACTTTCTTGCAGTAGCATCGTCTGTTATTGGAGGGTTTAGGTAATGATCAAAAGGGTTGGGTACTTTGACTTGAAATAAATCTTGTTCGCTTACAGCTATGTCGAGTTGATTTAGTTGAATTATTTTCTGTTCATAAGTTGGTGCGACATTGTATTTGGCATTCATGTTAAATTGAAATGCGTTTGTAGTGGTAATGGTTGGTGATTTAAATTCCATCTTTTTTTTATGAGATAATAAAAATGTTTATTACCTTAACAAATCTTGACACAAGCAAACCAGTGTGGTTAACTAATGGGATTGATAATCGTGATGGTAGTAAGGCTGTAGCTATCCATGAAATGTTTTATACAGTAAAGTGGTTTAATGTAACAGATGATAACAATTATTCTGTAAGTGGAACTCTTGATGGTTTAGAAAAGGGTGATATTTTACGAGCTGGATATTATGACTTTTGTACTTTAGCTGAATGGCTTCAAAATGAATTTAAAATTAAAGCAACTTTAAACCCAGCTAATTTACTTGTTACAATTGATTTTCCGAACAGTGGTCAGTTTTCTTTATCAATTAGTCTTTTATTATTACTTGGTTTTTTAGGTAAAAAATTAACATATCCAGACAAAGATTGGTCACAATCAGATGGACGTCTATTATCACCAAAAAAATTAAGAATAACTGGCAGATATCCTGTTCATTTGTCAGTACACACAGTGCTAAATGTTTATTTAAAAGAACTGAACACGACTGAAAATGTACACAATGGAAAGCCTTCAACTTTGTTAAGATGCTTGCCGACTGGAACTGCCCCATATTGTGAAAGTGTGGTTGCTAGATTTCCTAATTTGTAGTTTAAAAAATTAGGTTCTAGTTTCTTTGAATCATTGTGCATATCTGTAACTAATCAGGATGAAAAACCAGTTGTGATGCATGATTTTACTGTTGTTTTGGAAGTGAAATAAATTTTATTTTGTTTTATAAAAATGAGCGGTCTTGGTCCAAAGCCGAGAATTGTTCCAGTTGCATGTCCATCAATAGAGTTAAAAGATTTGGCTGACGTGCAAGATTTTGATAAAGAAGGTGAGGTAGGAGAGGTGTATGGCCTTGAACTTGTGTCCGTTGGATTGTACAAACGAAAGGTAATTGAAGATGGTGCGTTTCCTAAACTTAGTCAACTTCGTGATGTTACTGTTCCTACTCCTGTAAGTAATGTGCTCTACAGCTTAAAACATGTGGGTAATAAATGGGTAATTATTCCTACACCTGTTCCGTTTGCACCTATTCCCATTGTATGGGATGTAAAGTTTGTTTTCATCAGTCCTTATGTTTATTTTACTGATGAAGGAGCCTTAGTATTTAGAAAAGTTGTTAACTCTGAGCCAATGCTTGTAAGTCTTGTGCCAAGCTATTTTGAAACCAATAGCAGAGAAAAACTAAAACTTCAAGAGTATGGGAAATGAAGGTATTTTCTTACAAATAGAAAAGGCAGAACAGATACTTCTATTTCGTTCGTACCAGCAAATTTTACCATAGATAGAGATGCGACAATAGTTTTTGAAATTCTCATGAGATCTGTGGAAGCTGTGAAAGAAGCAGATATTGCACAGGGAATAAAACTTACATGGGATAGCTCAGTAGCAGAGTCAACAAAGGTTGTTATTGCTATTAGAAAAACCAATACAGATTTTGAAGTTTCGAGTAGTGTCCCTGCTCTTAAGGTAGTGATCGATAAACAAATTTTTGTTCGTCTAAGTTTCACAAACCTGGAACACATAGATCTTGTTTCATTTTATTACGCTAGCAAATTGTATACCTTTGAAGAGTTGCAAAATAAATTAGAAGATTTTTAAAAAATATTTGCCACAAAAAATGCCACCACTGTATCCGCAAATACCGCCTGAGCCGCTTGATCTTATTGTTCCAGATAAAACATTACAGGCAGACTCATTCCGTTTAATGAATATTACAGAAGCGTTGAAGTATTTGGAAGGAGAACAAGCAAAATACTTAAGGTGTAAACGACGATATATTTAAAACGGTTTTCAATTCTGTACACAACACTTCAATGGCTGTGGGTGTGGTTTCAGCTGGATTATCTGTAGGAGGTATAGCTCTGTTTGCAACGGGAGTGGGAAGTGTCATAGGAATTGCTATTGAAGGTGTTGGCCTTGCCACAAGCCTGGCATGCTTTGGTATGGAAGCCTTTAACAAAAGATTTTATACAAAGTTGCAGAAGCATGAAGCCTTGAGTATGCTCGCAGCAGCTAAGCTCAGCAGTATGAAACTTATTATCAGTAAATCTTTGGAAGATAATAAAATTGATGATCACGAATTTAAGAGAGTCCAGGATGATTTGGCCAATTACAAACAACAAAAATCTGAAATACAGAATAAGATGCGTAATCAACCTGTGAATGTTGAAGAGCTAAAGAAATCAATTTAGCGGAAGGGAAAAAGATAGGCATAGAAGAAACTATGAAAAAGGTTCAAGGACTTTTAGGCAAGTAAAGATCAATTGTTCATTAAATTTGTCATACTCTTCGCAAAGAGATGTCATGCCTGCTCATTTGACGCCATCAGCTCCACCACCAGAGTACTAAAAAAAGTTTTCTTGTTGTCCTTGTAACTTGAGAAATCTGTCCGAGTGTCTTATTGTCTGAAGTCAAGAACTTATAAGAACTTATGATAAGACATTTATAAGGTCTTATTTTAAGTCACTTATAAGAACTTGTGACAACTAACTTCAAAGTTAACGTCAAAGTCACTTGTAAGTTGTAGGTAACTTTGAAGTTAGTTGTCAAGAAAGATCATAAGTTATTCACAAAGCTGTGTTATTTTTTTTATTTTTCATTATAAAATGAACCAAGACGAATTACTTCTTCTAAGCGATATCTGCGCTGTAGAAAACAAAGACTTAGAGTCGAAAAAACAGCGTCTTCTCTCTGTAGTTGTTTCTGGAAAATCAAAAGCTTTCCTCGGTAAACAATACATGACAGAAGACATAGAATCCCTTGCCACTGACGAGCTAATCAAACTTCATGCTAAATATGAAAATCACATTGCTTCACTAATGACACGTGATTTGAGTCGATCTCTTGTATGCCTATACACAAAAGCAGTGAGTCACTTCCTACCTGTTGATAGTGACAGCCTTTCACATGATTTAGAAAGCAACCCCATAGTTTCAAGTTCAATTGGCAAATTAGCATGCCTTATGTTTTACAAGTTTGGCAATTACCTTGCACCTGTGGTAACCTTGCTCGTTACTAGTAGTCATGTTGAGTTTTCTAAAATAAATTTTAAATTAGAAGAAAATGGACGAGACCCAGACGACTCCACATCAGAGTCCTGTCTTGACACAAGTTCAAACGGTGACTAAGGTTAAAAGTCCAGGTCGAATAGAGGCTGGGAAAAGATTAGCTGAATATAACAGACCAAAAAAAATTACAGCTTCAGACATTAACAGAAAAGACTGACACACCATCAACAGCACCAGTGTCACTACCGCCAGGGCCAACACACCCCCAACAAAGTGAGAGACAAACAACTGAGTCTAAACCCGAAACAACAAAATATATAGTTGCTGGATTTGTTCTCAGATTTGGTTACGTAGGTTACCAATTATCTCTCTCTCTCTCTCTCTCTCTCTCTCTTGGCTTGACTTCGCGAACGAAGATTTTATAGGAGTTGCCCACGACGTCTGCAGGCTTGTTCGTGGCTGCGGAGGCCAATCCGAGACAGGCAGGTTCGACCGCAGTGGCTGCAGGGGAAGGTATGGCCAGGGTTCTGAGCTGCGGCATCTCTGTTTTTTCTCCTGAGCCGCTTGTCCTTAAGGCTAGCTCTGTGAGAGTCCTCAAAGGAGACAGCTGCCTTGTAAATGGTGGAGCGCCAGGTGTCACGGTCCGCAGCAAGCGAAGACCACTGGTGGTGGTCGATTTGGCAGGCACTAAGTGACTTCTTGAGACAGTCTTTGTATCTCTTCTTTGGTGCCCCTCTGTCACGGTGTCCAGTAGCAAGCTCGCCGAACAGGGTGATCTTTGGTAGGCGATGATCCTCCATCCTGGAGACATGCCCCACCCAGCGGAGCTGTGTCCGCAGCAGCAAAGCCTCGATGCTCACAGTTTCTGCCTGTTCAAGGACCTCGACGTTGGTGACATAGTCACTCCAGTGAATGCCCAGGATGGTACGCAGGCAGCGCTGGTGGAAGCGTTCAAGGAGTCGTAGTTGGCTGCGGTAGAGGGCCCAGGACTCGGAACCATACAGCAGGGTGGTGAGGACCACAGCTCTGTACACGCTGATCTTGGTGCCTGTTTTCAGCTGTTGATTGTGCCACACCCGCTTGAAAAGTCGCCCGAAAGCGCTGCTCGCTTTTGCCAGCCTGCTGTCAAGCTCCTTGTCCAGCTTGGCGTCCGACGTGATAATGCAGCCAAGGTAAGTAAACTGGTGCACTGACTTTAGTTCAGACTCGCCAATGGTGATGTGAGGAGGGCGATACACTGTCTTGGGTGCCGGCTGATGGAGGACCTCTGTCTTTTTCAGACTGACCTCGAGTCCAAAGAGCTGGGCAGCATCTGCGAAGCAAGACGTGATGCGCTGCAGGGCTCTCTCTGTGTGTGCAACGAGGGCAGCATCATCAGCAAAAAGCAGCTCACGAATCAGTTGGTCTAGGGTTTTCGTGTGGGCCTGCAGTCGTCTGAGGTTGAACAGGCTGCCATCGAGACGATACCTGATGTACACTGCATCGTCATCATCGAGGTCCACTGTGGCCTGCTTCAACATCATGCTAAAAAAGATGGTGAAGAGGGTCGGTGCCAGCACGCAGCCCTGCTTTACGCCGTTGAGAATAGGGAATGGTTCTGAGAGGTCATTGTTGAGTCTGACCTGGCCTTGCTGGTCCTCGTGTAGCTGGACAATCATGTTGAGGAACTTTGGGGGACAGCCAAGTCGCTCCAGGATCTGCCACATGCCTTGCCTGCTCACAGTGTCGAACGCTTTTGTTAGGTCGACAAACGTTACGTACAGCCCTTTGTTCTGCTCGCGGCACTTCTCCTGTAGCTGTCTCAGCACAAAGACCATATCGGTGGTGCTCCTGTTTGCTCTGAAGCCACACTGGCCCTCTGGGAGTTGGTCTTCAGCGATGGCAGGTACCAGCCGATTCAGGAGCAGCCTTGCAAGGATTTTCCCAGCAATGGACAGCAGGGTAATTCCCCGATAGTTGGAACAGTCAGACTTCTCGCCTTTGTTCTTGTACAGGGTGATAACGACTGCATCACGGAGATCTTTTGGTAGTGTTCCTTCCTCCCAGCAGCAGAGAAAGAGGTCATGGAGCTTGTTGTGCAGTGCTGTGCCTCCATGTTTCCAGATCTCTGGCGGTATTCCATCAATGCCTGCTGCTTTGCCACTCTTGAGCTGGTGGATGGCTGTGAGGGTCTCTTCAGCGGTGGGCGGTTCGTCCAATTCAACCTTTACTGGGAGGTGTGGGATTTGTAGGACGACTGCTTCTTGAACAGTGCGCTCAGCGCTGAAGAGGCTCTGAAAGTATTCCGACCAGCGGTTCAGGATGGAGGTATTATCTGTGAGGAGTGCCTGGCCATTCGCGCTCCGCAGGGGACTGTGTACCAGGTGCCTGGGGCCATACACTGCTTTTAGTGCTTCGTAGAAGCCCCTGTAGTCACCATTGTCAGCGCAAAGCTGGGTCCTCTGTGCAAGTCTGGTCCACCACTCATTCTTGAGATCTCTGAGCTTGCGCTGGAGACTGCTGCAGACGAGGCGGAAGGCAGACTTCTTCACAGGGCAGGAAGGCTGGGCTAGGTGGGCCTGATGGGCGGCTCTTTTTTTTTGCTAGGTGTTCCTGGATCTCTCCATCGTTTTCGTCAAACCAGTCTTTGTTTTTCTTTCTGGCGAAACCCAAGACTTCTGCAGAGGATTTTGCAATAGCAGTTTTCAGTTGTTCCCAAAGTGTTTCAGGGGAGGAGTCTACTGGGTCCGCTGTGTCTTTGAGCCTGCGCTGTAAATCTGTCTGAAAGGCAGCTTTCACATCGTCACGCTGAAGGCTGGCAACATCAAGCTTTTTCTTGGTGGGCCCCCATTTCTTGGGTTTTGGCTTGAAGTGGAGCCTGAGTTTGCAGCGGACAAGGCGGTGGTCAGTGTGGCACTCTGCGCTGGGCATCACTCTGGTGAGGAGGACGTCACTGCGGTCCCTCTGACGCACTAGGACATAGTCGATAAGGTGCCAGTGTTTGGAGCGAGGATGCATCCAGGTGGTCTTTCGACTGTCCTTTTGCTGAAAAGTAGTGTTGGTGATGACCAGTTGCTGCTCCGCACAGAACTCCAACAGTAGGCGTCCATTGTCATTGCAGTTCCCCACGCCATGCTTGCCGAGGACTCCTTTCCAGGCTTCAGAGTCCTGGCCCACTCTGGCGTTGAAGTCGCCAAGGATGATGACTTTGTCGTCTGCAGGGGTACTCTGTAGGAGGCTGTGCAGGTCAGTGTAAAACTTGTCCTTTTCAGCAGGCTCTGCCAGGAGGGTTGGGGAGTACACACTGAGAAGGGTGACGTGTTGCTGGTGTCTCAGTGGGAGGCGCATGGACATGATGCGGTCTGAGTGGCCCGTTGGTAGGTTTTCCAGCTTAGTCGCAATGGATGTCTTGACCATGAAACCCACGCCTGAGAGCCGTCTTTCTGATGCAGGCCTGCCTGACCAGTAGAGGGTGTACCCAGCACCAAGTTCTTGGAGGCTGCCTTCGTCCGGAAGGCGTACTTCGCTGAGCGCGGCGATGTCGATGTTTAACCTCCGCAATTCATGGGCAATGAGGGCGGAGCGACGTTCAGGGCGTCCGCTGTCTGCTTTGTCGAGCATGGTTCGGACGTTCCAGCATGCTACGTTGAGTCCGGTCGTGGTCGTCATGAGAGTGGATCCGTTATTCTTTCTTGTTTTTTGACCGCAGGAGAAGATGCCCGTTGACCGCGGCTAGCCAACTGGGGTTGCGAGGGGACGAGCTTTGGTTAGGCCACCTTTTCTAGGCCCCTCTCCGTGTGGAGCAAGCAGTGCTGTCCCTAGAGAAGGCTGCTTGGTCGTTCAGGGTGTGCCGAGTGATGTTGTCATCCCCAGGTCAACATCAGGCGACCAATATTCTGAACCGCCTGCATGCAGGTTTGAGACTGCGGCTTCCAGTGACATCTTTCACCTGCCGTTTCGCCCCTCGCCCGTCGCTACAGGACTTGGAATGGTCGGTGTCATGGTCCGTGGACGTTTCCTAAAGCCTGCGCGGTGGAGCTTTTTGGTGGAGTGCAGTGTGCGCAGTACTGGCCCCACCCTTTAAACCCTTGGTTCATCTGCCATGGCCTAGCAAGCTGGGACGATGGCATCGAGGTCCTCGGGTCGTAGGTTTTATATCAGACTGTCCTTGTCCTAGTCTCTGGCTCAAAAGCCTTCCCCGGAGACACGGGGGCTTTGATGTCAGGGGTTTCCTCCCTTAGCCTTTCCGCAGCCAAGCGGCCAGGCCTGCAAGGCAGCAGGCGACTCGTGGAGGGTGGGGTCGTCTATGTCCCGTGCAGATGTGAACATCTGCCCACTGCCCACCAATTATACAAAAAATACAAACCACAGACTCAAACAGTGTCCAAAAAATCAAGCACTCCAAAAATAAAAGAAGTAGTCGCCACATTACCAGCAACACCCAAAAGCCGTGGACCCATTTTACATGCAGTAAATAAATTTATTATTTTAATTTTTGTGGCATAAGAAAATGAGCGACACAAAGAACTTAATGAACCTCATCTATCACTCTGCCATAATAAGCTGGCTAACAGTTGCTTATTCTATGCTGGGGAAAAGTCTTCTCAAAATGAAATCGGCAGACTTGAGTAGATTAGACTTCGAAGACAGTGCTAAGCTAGTAGCTGTTGTAACAGCATCGATTGCCACAAAAGACCTTCTTGTCAAGCAAGGAATTATTCCAGAAAATGTTTCTATGTAAATAAAAAGTATGGCAACTATAGCTATTATGATTGGTGGGGCCGTTGTTAACGCACTTGCATTTAGTGGTTCAAACTATCTTTTTTCAAAAATGGGTAGAGAGGAATCTGCAGAAGAAATGAAGCATCACAATGAGGCATCTGAAAAACTGGCACAAGCTCAACAAGATTATGAAAAGCAAAGAATTGAGAAACTTGATTTCATTAATGAAAGATTGAGGCTTGAGGGTCATGCACAGCATACATTTTCTAATGTCGACGATGCGATTAAAGAATATTTTCTTGTTACTGGCGAAGACATGACCATCCCGCAACCAAAACTTAGCGACTACTACCAACCAAGCCCAGAACAAAGAAATGGAGAAATAATATTCGTTCTAGTAGGAATGACATTTGTTTATTTTACAGGAGTTTTTATTGCTAGAAGAAATGATCAACGTCGGAAATAAACTATCAAAAATATATTACTCCCCAATTGGCTACTGGAAAGGGAAAACTGCAATAGAAAAATTACATGCAGCTGTGGGTGGGGATGTTACACTAGACCAAATAAAACAGTGGCTTAAAAAGCAGGCAATTTGGCAAATATATCTTCCTGCTCCAAGAAAAATAACAAGACCTCATTTTGTAAACACTATCCCTAATGACACCCATCAAATGGATCTCCTGTTCCTACCACACGCTACAATAAAAAAGAAATGATACAAGTATGCATTAACTGTTGTCGACATAGCTTCAAGGTATAAGGATGCCGAACCCATAACTGACAAGAATGCTGTAACAGTGGCCACTGCGTTAACAAAAATATATAGTCATGGTCCTTTAAACTTTCCCAGGCTTGTGCAAGTCGATGACGGATCTGAATTTAAAGGTGCTGTTAATCAGTTATTTGCAAAACATGGAGTGCTAGTTAGACGCGGTATTCCAGGTGTGCACAGATCACAGGCAATTGTTGAAAACTTTAACAAACAATTATCAGAGAGACTTTTCAGCTATCAGTATTCTAAGGAACTCATGCATGACTCATGTAACACTGAGTGGGTTAAGAGATTACCGTCTGTGATAAAAGCAATGAATAATGAAGGTCACCCTAAACCTGTTGATGCTATTAAATTGAAAACATTGCCATCAGGGTCAGAAATAAAAACAAAAGCGCCTGACACAAGCTTGTTTACAAAACAGGTAAGATATTTGTATCAACCTGGCGAGGCCGAGAATGATGTCAGACGTAGGGCAACTGATCCAATTTGGTCTACGTCTGTCCACAATATAAAAAAAATAGTTCCTTCCGCTAATGCATCAATTTATTATCTGTATGAGCCCGCCCCAAAGAGGGCATTTGTCAGAGAAGAATTACAGATTATTCCCCCAGACACTGTTACACATTTTTAACCATTTCATCAACTAATTCATCGATTAGTTCATCAGCTATTTCTTCAGATAACTTAAGCGCATAATGCCCAGGTGCATAAGCCTTTTCCTTAGTGTGAAACACTCGTTTTGTGTCTCCAACTGCAAGTGACTTTTTATGTGTTTGGATCATTTCAATATTGTGTCTATTTGACCTCAGTGTCTTGTTTGGATAATCAGACATCAGTTCTCCATCTAATACTTCCTTATAATGTTCATGGCGAATGTCTTTATTTTTTATCGCTGTTTTTTTTTTATACCTTTGGCTTTTGACTGACTACCTTTTTGGTGCAGTATAGAATACATTTTTGATCTCAGTCCAACGTACTCAACAATAGGCACACCATTCAGTTCGTCCTTAAACTTACCAGGCACTTTTTTGTTTTGTGTGCTAAACAGCGGGTGATCCTTAGGGTAGTCAGACGTGTCATACATGGGTAGTTCTGTTTTCATGTCTTCATAAAAGTCTTCAGTAGGCACATCTATGATCATAGAGTCGGTGTCAGTGTATAACAAACGGCACTCAGGATACTTTGGTTTAAAGTAATCATAATAAAATTCAAGCATCAATAATTTTGATAACTTGAGTATTGCCATACCAATGAATACTGGTTTGTCCAGTTTTTGAGTGACACTGCATACAATGATGAATGAAACTCTTTGTACCCTGTGTACTGTGGCTTGCCTGTAAGTTTAATTGCACCCAATTCAGTTGTGACCAGTCTCACATCTTTGCGGTGATGAGGATTTTCCATAGTCTTGCCAAAACAGGCATTGTTCATAAGCTTAAAGAAGTCTTTGTCAAATGCAGTGTTGCCGTCCCTCGCACGCAATGTTGTGTTCTTCATTATGTAATCTTTCATGAAAGCACTCTGATCAAATTGAATACCTCTGTGAACTTTCTTTAGTACTAACCCATGTCTGATGTAAAACTGTAACAAGCGATAGTGGCAAACGTAATTGAATTTGTCATTCAAATTTGGCACAAGTTTGGTGTCTTCTTTTTTACCTGTCATACTCATTTTCTCAACAGCCAACGGATAATCATTATGATAATCATGTAGATGGTGTGGGTACTCCAGGTCTACTTCAAAGATCCAACCCTTTGCATCATTCCGGTCATGAGTCATAATATAGTTTGTTAACTCTGTTATGTCATACTGTGACAAATCATACAGACAAAAGATTTTCAAGGGCAATAATTCACACATCGCGAATCCATACAAATTGTTAGCGTCCAAGTACGTAATGAATGACCTTGACCTTGAGGGGTCAAACCCCAGGCCGTCAATATATTTGTTGTTGGCTCTGGCGTAATTGTTCGCAGCAATACTAATGCCTCCCCTCAATCCACGTTCCACCATTCACCCATCGTACGATCTGACAACAGGTCTATAAATATCTTGCTGGATTTCAAAAATGCATCCCATGTCATGCCAGGACTAGTTATGTAGCAAGCTGGGTCAAGACTGTAGTGTAACAAACCCTTTTCAGGATAACTTTCAAATACGTCTGCAAGCAAGCAAACATCAGCTTTCAAGTACTGGTCATGGTAGTCACCAATCGTTTCACACCCTAGTTTACCCCATGCATCAAGTGCGTGCTGGTAATCAGAGTCAGAAATACCTTTGCCAGTTAGTGTAGAATCAAATTTCTCTTTTGGAGGCAGTCTTGTTTCCTAAAACACAACCCAGTCACTGATGTACTCATACGGATACACACCTTTCTTAATCAAGTCTGGCTCAAAATATTTACTTGTTATTGGATACGATGTAAGTCCTTCTGCGAGACTAGCAAGCCCTAAAGACAAATGTTGCATGGAGTCATAAAATGCTAAATTTGTTGTCCAGCCTAAAAGTCAAGTATTTCTCAGTTGTCTGGGCAATACAACTAATTTTTTTGTAAGACTCGTCCACAGCCTGCATGATAATATGTGAATCATACCCTTTGAGATTGTGGAAAAAGATAGGCAGTTTGTATTCCTTGGGATCTATTTTTAATTTCAAGTTACAATCACCGTGGGCAGCACCTCTGTAACGCCCAGTTATGTGATCATGGTCACAAACTTTATCACCACCCAGAGGTTGTTCACAAATCCAACACATCACTGCTGTATCAAAATTCTGTTTGTCTTCTTCTGTCATCACCAAAGGCATCTGACACTTTTCCAAATAATGTACTACCTGACTATACAGTTGTATCATTTCTGTTAAAAACTCAGCTGCTGCATTTTCACCTCTGTAGATAACAGGTTCTGTATGCTGGCCGTCAGACCTAACAAGAATATATCCGAAAGAACACACCACTTGATCACTCAATTTTACGGTCTTTGGTAATGATTCTGGAACAGGACCCTCATACGGTACAACCAGTGATTCAAAATCAGCATACACTACAAACGGCAGCTTTTGCTGATTAACATAGTTTTTAAAATAAACCTTGCTACCAGGATCTGGATACCTAAGTATTGTTTGAATGTCATCAGCTGACCTACAGTGCAGGGTATGTTTATGTGCCACTTTTATAGAGGAAAACCTTTGTAAGCATCTCTTACATACTTCCTGTTTGCCATTGTGTTTTGATACATGGTTGTGAATTAGTCTTGACATACTCCTAATAATTGTGTAGTGAAAGTTATCACCGGAGCTTATTAGTAACATATCAACATGCGTATCTTCTGACTGACCATAGGTTGGGGCAATTGGCGACACTCTAATTGGTTGTAACTTGTTCTCAGACTCATTATCCCAAACATACACATTCACAGATAACCCAAGATTTAGTTTTTCAAACAGATCAATATCCTCCACCTTAACAGGAAAATCTATGCCACTAAAGTTGAGTTCATTTACAAATTTGGTATAGTTAGATACACGTTCAGGTTTTGTTTTTACAAAATGCAGTTTGGCAAGCACACACCACATGAAACAGAAATTATCTTTGTTCTGCACATTGACGACAGCCTTTTTGTCTGCAACCTCAGTTGGTAGGGGCAGCCATGATTTGCCTAAAATAGGATGGTATCTTGACTGCTTCAGTTGCAGTTCATGTACACGGCCTTCATGCCAACCAGACCCTTGCATTTTTGCTCTGTCAATTGCTTCAAGGAAGTCAGGCAACAGTCTTTCTCTAAACACTTTTTCCAATTCCTCTTTTGAATTAACTGTGTGTTGTCTTGTCGAGATATACGAAACAATCACTTCACCATCTACCCTGGTAAATTCTATTTTCGCAACAATCTGAATCTTTACACTACCAGAAAGAAGATTATCTTGTGTGACAGAAAAGGACCTTTCTATCGATTCAAAGACACTGTAAATGTTTGATATAGGCAAGTCTGTTGTGTGAAACACGTTTCTTAAGCTTTGGGCATTGTCCGTCACTTTTATTTGTCCGACAAAGTAATAAATAGAAAAATTACACCTTGTGTAATACCACTTTATTGACTGTAACACCTAAAAAAACAAACATTTAGTTTTTTTAGTTGTTGGTGCATGTGTTCACACACTTTTATAAACCAGTCATCATCAACTTCAAAGGTATTTGTCTTAATATTACCAGCAATGCTCCCTCCAAATAAAAACTCATCAATATATTCCAAAGTCACATTATATGTCACATATATAACCGCTGGTACCGCTATTGGTGTTATAGCAAGCGCAAATGGGTTTTTGTAATGTGTTCTTATCTCTTCAAAGTGCTGGATATATTGAAAGTAGTCTGTAACATCAACCACTTGCGCTTGTCTGTCCATCATTTTTTATGGACAAACCATAAGTATAAATTAATTTACTAATACCTACCCAGTGGGCTGATCTGTTTTTAAAATAAGCTTTAGATGCTTAGTCAATTTCAGTTTATTTTTCACAATGTCTCGTTCATGTTTATTTGGTATGACATCGTTCTCTCTGAGACAGTCTTCAAAGCTGTCACGATCTTTACAGTAAAACAAACAGATAAACTTTAACTGCTCACGAAAATCTTTCAGTACAGCATTATATTTCTGAGTGAGAATCCATACACTGATGTTTGCATGTCTGCCACTGAAGGCCAGTTCTGCTAGTGTGTTTCTCTTCTTAACAATATCCTTATCTGCAGAGCAGTCATCGACTATGAACAGGGTTGGCTGTCCTTCAAATTTCTTGTAATAATACTGCAGGTAGTCGTTCAGTTTTTTCTCAGGGTCAACTAAGCAAATGTTGTCGTCATTCCAAATGAATGAACGGTTGTGATGAGCTTTGTTGTGTTTGGCAGTAGGGCAGAATATCACAATGTTTTCAAAATGATGAATGTATCTTGTTTGTAATAGATTAAGTACAAATTCAGTTTTTCCACAGCCCGTGGCACCAACAAATAAGCCACAGTGTGGGTCGAGCGTCATTAAGTTCATTTTTAAAACACAATATATAAACTGTGTGTACAAAACACTATGCATGCCTTTCTGGTCATAAAAGGGGTGCATTCTAATAAACTCACTCACCCACACAGAGCATGTGTTATATAATGACTACGCAAAAGCTTGGGCATAAAAGGCCTATTGTACAGGGTCGTCCCCACTGAGGCAATAAACGCATGCAACAGCGATGTCCGTGATCCGGTTTCAAACTAACCACTCACACCCAATTTTCTCCTCGCGTGAGTTGGTGATCTAAAAACACTCGTAAAACAGGGTGGGCGTATAGTGACTTTGAATCACTGAGGTCTCTCACTGGGAGTAGAGTTATGGGTTTTGTCTTTTATTTTTAATGCTCGCAGCAGTCATGATGTGCTGATGAGTGAAGTGAAAACTTTTTCTTCACACAGACGTTGAAACAAAATTCTTTTTTCTCCACATAACTCCTCACTTGGGGAGTTTTATTTTATTTAGGAACGACTTGGTGCTCCATATTTGAAAAAAAAACTATTTTTAAGGTTTGTACGACATTAAAAATCTGTCCTAGTGGCTTAGTGACATAAATTTGAAGCGTTGACACAGAACGGAATAATTTGACCTAATATGTGTGTGTGTGCTTGTGTGTGTGTGTGCGAGATGGGTGGGGGTTGGGGTGGGTGCCTGGGTGGTGTGAGGGGCTTTGTAGGGTGGTGGGTATGTGTGTGTGTGTGTGCGAGGTTGGTGGGGGGTGGGGTGTGGGGGTAGGGGGGTGGGTGGCGTGTACAGGATGTAGTCGCTATTTCTCAGGAACGCCAACAGTGACAGCATTGATATTTTAACTAGCCATTGTTTCCAAGGGGCCGGGTGGCCTGACTGGGCAGATAAAGCTGTTGAAGGTATTTGGTCAAGTGCGTTTGTTTATTTACGGAAAGGATCAAATAAATCAATTGATTCTTAAATGGGTGGGCTTGTAATCTCCTATATTCATCTCTCTACATGTACTTTTCGCTTGCCAACAGCTGTAGTTGAAACATTCTCATTGTTTATTGAACACTGATCGGTAATAACCGGTCGCCACCAATAGTTCCATTTACCGGAGAACCAATCTTTTACATTCGGTCTACCTGATGGGCGTGGCTTACTCCTTCTTTCTACAATCGCTTCACTTTCAAAGTCACTTCTTCCGACTTGCAAACACAGGACGACGTGGAATTTCAACAAGCAAGAATCACAGGTCTTCATGAGCACCTGATGTAGTCAAGTCAAGTCAGGTCAAGTCAAAAAAATGTATTTATCCCAAGAAGGGGAGCGTATAAATATATCAAGTGAAGTAAACAATGGATAAGACGGACATACGCACACACATACATCCAGGCAAACAGAATGAAGAACTATACTAATACTGACAGCTATAATGATACTGACAAATATACTAATACCGACATCTATGTTAATATTGACATACATTACATGTATTTTTGTTTTAAAAAGCTATTATCACATAAATCTTACAAGAAGCACTGTGTATGGGCCTCTTTGCCTTTTGCGGATTGTTAAAATCTCTTGTTTTGAAGTGAAACAAACTCCAGACTCCAAAAACCGACTTTGATATAACATTTTAAAGAATGTTGGGCCTGGGGGAAGGGGGTGTGGGGGGCAAGAAACCCACGACTATCCTCCAAATACTCCTACTAGTAGTAGTTCTACTATTACTATTACTATTCAACAACAGCTACTATTATAATAATGATTTGATGATAAATACTACTACTAAATGTTGTCGTTATTGTTATTGTTATATTGTTGTTACTGTTGTTGTTGTTGTTGTTGTTGTTACTGTTATTATAATTACTTCGTGACACTTTCCTCATTATCAATTTTCAGCAGTAGATCAGCAAAATGTCACCAGAACGCACTGTGGATAGCTTATGTCCTGCACCATGAGAAGTCTGTGTTTGTGTCTTGCCACAACAAGGAAAACCCTTCATCTCAACTCATTCTGCCCGCGACACACAACGGCAAGATATTGCTCGACCATGATATTTCAAGGGTGTTGGCAGGACACCACATTTGAACTATCATGGTCGATCTGTCTCCTGAATTGTAATGCAGTCCTCAAAGGATAACTCCAAAATGTGGGTATTTCGTACCTCGGGCACAATGAGTTAAAGAAGCAATATCCAAACCAAAAGTTGCGTGGCTGCTAAACGTGTTGTTAGGTGACGCCTCCAAAATTTGGGGTTGAATGGAGTAAGTCTTTTACATCAGCTGTTCCGATCCGAATTGCGAACTAAGACGACTGATCTCGGGTCACACTTGAATGTGAGCTCAGCGCGTTTCCAGGACCGTATTGCGTTTCTCAAGTTCGCAAACTTACTCTTTTACAAGGACGACCAGCGTGGATTCCGACCTGTAATTAATGTAAGCGGTGTGACTTGTATGCTCGATACGAAGTGAGGACGGAGCTAGGTACTAGATGTAGTGGAACAGGTAGAAAACCCCAACGGAGAAAGAAACACGCTTAGAAATTACAGTTACAACACAATCTAAGCGTGTGTTTTTTGTTGTTGTTTTTTTTTCTCTGTTGAGCTCTTCTCTGCATTTTACGTGCTTGGCGGTCACCTGCTTGGTCTGGATTTCGTAAAGGTGATGAGAAAGATGTCTCCACACACATTCAGTGTAATAATCCACGTCATCTCCTCCGACTGGCAAACACAGACCCAGTGCGCAAAAGGCCATCTGGACGACGTCGGCCCGATGGCCCTTTGCGCATAGGGGAACTCCAAGTGATAATTAGAAAATTGCAAGAAGCACAAGACCTCGTGAGTCCCTGTTTATATGTAGCAGGGTTATGAAGATCTGTGCCTCTTGAGGGTGGTTAACTTCTCGTCTGTTGAAGTGAAACACTGAGTGGTCTGCCTTGTATTTTAACCCGCTCAGCCCTAACACACAGCAACAAAAAAAGTGTGGATGGTCCATGGCAGTTCAAGGTTGATGCTGCAGGGACCAAGCTATTCTGGCGCCAGCCTTGAACTGTTGGTGTCGACCTGTCTCCTAACACTTGTACCAAAGGACAAATGCAAAGTGTGGGATTGTGTGTCTTTTGGGTGAATGGTTTGAGTACTAAACCCATCTTCTGAGCATGAAATCAACATGCAATATTTGGTGCTCCCACTTTTCTGCTAATTGTCATCTGGTGTCAATGACTGAATCAAGTTAGTTAGTTTTGAGGGTTTAACCCTTTTAGCCCAGGATCCCTACAGCAGAAAATGGCTTGACCATGATAATTCAAGGGTAGTGCCACATTAGCTTGGCGCCTTCAGCCGCCAAGCTAATCTGGCTCAACCCTTAAATTATCATGGTCAAGCCTTCTCCTGCAACTGGTACATAGTCGTTAGGAAACACCCCCAGAATTTGACAAATGGGACCTTAGGGCTAAAAGGGTTAATGCCCTGTAGGTGACTAAGGCCACCTCGCGGCAGATATGACTGTATCAAGCCGTGTCACTGACTGTCTCGCCTTCAGATTTATATTTTCACTTCACTGGCTTCCAACAAGACATGTTTCAATCCACACCGGTTGTCTCTGAGAGATATAAAGATGGAGAATACAACAGATTTTTTGACGACGTCAATTTTTCATTGTTTTTGATCACAAATCGCTCATCTAATGACACACCCCGTTTTTTTAGGTTTCTTCTTATTTTTTTCAGTAAAATAAAGGTTTCCAAAATCAATGACATTTAAAATTAATATTTTTTATTATAAAATGAATCAAGACGAATTACTTCTTCTAAATGATATCAACGCTGTAGAAAACAAAGATTTAGACTCTAAGAAACAGCGTCTTTTGTCTGTGATTGTCTCAGGCAAGTCAAAGGCTTATCTCGGAAAACAATACATGACAGAGGATATTGAATCTCTCACCGCTGACGAACTATTAAAACTTCATTCAAAATATGAAAACCACATTGCCTCACTAATGACTCGTGATTTGAGTCGATCTCTTGTATGCCTATACACAAAAGCAGTGAGTCACTTTCTACCTGTGGATAGTGACAGTCTTTCACACGACCTTGAAAGCAATCCTATTGTTTCAAGTTCAATTGGTAAATTAGCATGTGTAATGTTTTACAAGTTTGGAAATTACCTTGCACCTGTCGTAACATTGCTTGTTACCGGGAGCCATATTGATTTCTCAAAAATAAATTTTACTGCAGAAGAAAATGGACGAGAACAAGATGACTACACAACAGAACCCCGACCCTGTTTTGACACAGATTCAAACTGTGACTAAGGCTAAAAGTCCAGGGAGGGTTGAGGCTGGAAAGAGAGTAGCTGCATTGAACAAACAAAGAAAGTTAGAACTACTGCAAAAGGTACATGTAACTGACCCACAGTCAATAACATCATTGGTGACACTACCGTCAGGACAGCCAGGTCCGTCACACCCTCATCAAAGTGAGAGACAAACAACTAAGTCTGACCCTGACCCTGACCCCGAACCTCAATCAACAAAATATATAATTGCCGGATTTGTTGCCGGATTTGGTTACGTAGGTTATCAATTATACAAAAAATACAAACCACAGACTCGTACAGTGACCAAAAAATCAGACACTCCAAAAACAAAACCAGAAGTCACCACATTACCAGTAACATCCAAAGCCGTTGACCCATTTTATATGCAGTAAATAAAAATATTATTTTAATTTTTCTTGCCTTAGAAAATGAATGACTCAAAGAACATGATGAACCTTGTGTATCACTCTGCCGTAATCAGTGGATTAGCAGTAGCTTATTCTATGCTGGGGAAAAGTCTACTCAAAATGAAATCAGCAGACTTGAGTAGACTTGATTTCGAAGACAGTGCTAAGCTAATTGTAGTTGTCACAGCGTCTATTGCGACAAAAGATTTTCTTGTTAAGCAAGGAATTATTCCCGAAAATGTTTCTATGTAAATAAAAATATGGCGACGATAGCTATTATGATTGGTGGGGCAGTTGTTAATGCATTGGCTTTCAGTGGCTCTAATTATCTCTTTTCAAAAATGGGTAGAGAGGAATCTGCAGAGGAAATGAAACGTCACAATGAGGCAACAGAAAAACTTGCTCAAGCCCAGCAGGAATATGAAAAGAATAGAATTGAGAAACTTGATTTCATCAATGAAAAACTCAGGCTTGAAGGCCACGCACAACATACGTTTTCAAATACAGACGAAGCAATCAGGGAATACTATCTTGTCACAGGTGAAGACATGTCTATCCCGAAACCGAAACTAAGTGACTATTACAAACCAAGCACACAACAAAGAAACGGGGAGATAATCTTTGTTCTAGTGGGAATGACATTTGTTTATTTTACAGGAGTTTTCATTGCTAGAAAAAATGGCAGCCGAAAATAAACTATCGAAAATATATTACTCACCATCAGGGTATTATAAAGGAGCAACCGCTATTCAGAAATTACATGCCGCTGTGGGCGGAGATATAACACTCAATCAGGTCAAGCAATGGTTACAGAGACAGGCAATTTGGCAGATATATTTACCTGCTCCAAGAAAAATAACGAGACCTCATTTTGAGAACACTACCCCAAATGACACACATCAAATGGACCTCCTGTTTTTACCACATGACACAATAAGAAAGAAACGATACAAGTACGCATTAACTGTCGTAGACATTGCTTCAAGATACAAAGACGCTGAACCCATATCTGACAAAACAGCCAGTACAGTTGCTACTGCTTTATCTAGTATCTATAAAAGAGGCCCTTTAAGATACCCCAGACTAGTGCAGGTTGATGATGGATCAGAATTCAAAGGTGCAGTTAATCAGTTATTTGCTAAGCATGGTGTACTGGTCAGACGAGGCATTCCAGGTGTGCACAGATCGCAGGCAATTGTTGAAAACTTTAACAAACAGTTATCAGAAAGACTTTTCAGTTACCAGTATTCTAAGGAACTCATGCATGACACACGTAACACTGAATGGGTACAAAGGTTACCACATGTGATAAAAGCAATGAACAATGAAGGACACCCAAAACCTGCTGATGCTATTAAATTGAAATCAATTACAGACCCAAAAACAGGACCAACCCCGGCACCAGACACAAGTTTATTTACTAAACAGGTGAGATATTTATATCAGCCAGGGGAGGCTGAGAACGACGACAGACGCAGGGCAACAGACCCCATCTGGTCAACGTCTGTACACAATATAAAAAAAATAATTCCCGGCGCAGACGCAACAATATATTACCTGTATGACCCTGCACCCCAGAGGGCATTTGTCAGAGAAGAATTACAGATTATTCCCCCAGACACCGTTACTCATTTCAGTAACTAAGTCGTCAATTAATTCATCAACCAGTTCATCACAAATATCTTCAGATAACTTGAGCCTGTAATGACCTGGTGCATAAGCTTTTTCCTTACTGTGAAAAACACGTTTCGTGTCCCCAACTGCAAGTGATTTCTTATGTGTTTGAATTATTTCAAGATTATGTTTGTTTGATCTCAGTGACTTGTTTGGATAGTCAGGCATCAATGCGCCATCTAACACTTGCTTGTAATGTTCATGACGAATGTCTTTATTTTTTATTGCTGTTTTTTTAATTCCTTTGGCTTTTGACTGACTACCTTTCTGGTGCAGTATAGAATACATTTTTGATCTCAGTCCAACATACTCAACTATTGGCACACCATTTAGTTCATCCTTAAACTTACCAGGCACTTTCTTGTTTTGTGTGCTAAACAGTGGATGATCTTTAGGGTAGTCAGACGTGTCATACATGTGTAGTTCTGTTTTCATGTCTTCATAAAAGTCTTCAGTAGACACATCAATGATCATAGAGTCAGTGTCAGTGTATAACAATCGACAGTCAGGATACTTTAATTTGAAGTAATCATAATAAAATTCAAGCATCACCAGTTTTGACAATTCCAGAATTGCCATACCAATAAATACTGGCTTGTCCAGTTTAACAATCTTTTTTTTGAGTGACACTGCATACAATGATGAATGAAACTCTTTGTACCCTGTGTACTGAGGCTTACCTGTAAGTTTAATTGCACCCGATTCAGTTGTGACCAGTCTCACATCTTTTCTGTGATGAGGATTTTCCATTGTCTTGCCAAAACAGGCATTGTTCATAAGCTTAAAGAAGTCTTTGTCAAATGCAGTGTTGCCGTCTCTGGCACGAAGGGTTGTGTTCTTCATTATGTAATCTTTCATGAAAGCACTCTGATCAAATTGAATTCCTCTGTGAACTTTCTTTAGTACTAACCCGTGTCTGATGTAAAACTGCAACAAGCGGTAGTGACAAACGTAATTGAATTTGTCATTTAGATTCGGTACAAGTTTAGTGTCTTCTTTTTTCCCCGTCATACTCATTTTCTCAACAGCCAACGGATAATCATTATGGTAATCGTGTAGATGATGCGGGTACTCCAGGTCTACTTCAAAGATCCAACCCTTCGCATCGTTTCGGTCATGATTCATAATATTGTTTGTTATGTCTGTTATGTCATACTGTGACAAATCATACAGACAAAAGTTTTTCAAGGGCAATAATTCACACATCGCGAACCCATACAAATTGTTAGCGTCAAGGTACGTAATGAATGACCTTGACCCAGGGTTTGAGGGGTCAAGGTCCGGACTGTCCAAATATTTGTTGTTGGCTCTGGCGTAATTGTTCGATGCAATACTAATCCCTCCCCTCAATCCACGTTCCACCATTTCACCCATCGTACGATCAGACAACAGGTCTATAAATATCTTACTGGATTTCAAAAATGCATCCCATGTCATGCCAGGACTAGTGATTTAACAAGCAGGGTCAAGTCTGTAGTGTAACAAACCCTTCTCACGGTAACTTTCAAATACATCTGCTAGCAAGCAAACGTCAGCTTTCAAATACTGGTCGTGATAGTCACCAATTGTCTGACACCCCAACTTCCCCCACGCATCAAGAGCATGCTGATATTCAGAGTCAGAAATACCTTTTCCAGTTAGTGTAGAATAAAATTTCTCTTTTGGTGGCAGTCTTGTTTCTTCAAACACAACCCAGTGATCAATGTACTCATACGGATACACACCTTTCTTAATCAAGTCTGGCTCAAAATATTTACTCGTTATTGGATACTCAGTCAGTCCTTCTGCCAGACTAGCCAATCCTAAAGACAAATGTTGCATGGAGTCATAAAATGCTAATTTATCTAACCTAAAAGTTAAGTATTTCTCAGTTGTCTGGGCAATACAACTTATGTTTTTGTACGACTCATCCACAGCCTGCATGATGATGTGTGAATCATATCCTTTGAGATTGTGAAAAAAGATTGGTAACTTGTATGTCTTAGGATCTATTTTTAATTTCAAGTTACAATCACCATGTGCAGCACCTCTGTAATGCCCAGTTATGTGATCGTGGTCACGAACTTTATCACCCCCTAAAGGTTGTTCACAAATCCAACACATCTCAGCTGTATCAAATTTCAGTTTGTCTTCTTCTGTCATCACTAAAGGCATCTGACATGTTGTGAGATACTGTACTACCTGACTATACAGATGTCTCATTTCTGTTAAAAACAAACATGCTGCATTTTCTCCCCTGTAGATAACAGGCTCTGAATGCTGTCCGTCTGACCTAACAAGAATGTATCCAAAAGAACACACCACTTGGTCACTCAGTTTTATAGTCTTTGGTAATGACTCTGGAACAGGACCCTCATATGGTACAACCAATGATTCAAAATCTGCATACACTACAAATGGCAACTTTTGCTGATTCCCATAGTTCTTAAAATAAACCTTGCTGCCAGGATCTGGATACTTAAGTACAGTTTGTATGTCATCAGCTGACCTACAATGTAGAATGTGTTTATGTGCCACTGCAATAGAGGAGAATCTTTGTAAACATCTCTTACACACTTCCTGTTTACCATTATGTTTTGATACATGATTATGAATTAGTCGTGACATACTCCTGATAATTGTGTAGTGGAAGTTATCACCAGAGCTTATTAATAACATATCAACATGTCTATCTTCTGACTGACCGTAGGTTGGGGCAATTGGTGATACTCTTATTGGTTGTAACTTGTTCTCAGATTCATTATCCCACACAAACACATTCACGGATATACCAGGATTTAGTTTTTCAAACAAATCTATGTCCTCTATTTTGACAGGGAACTCAATGCCACTAAAAACGAGTTCGTTTACAAATTTGGTGTAGTTAGATGCACGTTCAGGCTTTGATTTTACAAAGTGTAGTTTAGCAAGCACACACCACATGAAACAATAGTTGTCATTGTTCTGTATATTAACAACAGCCTTTTTGTTTGCAACCTCTGTTGGCAGTGGTATCCATGCTTTACCTAATATAGGATGATATCTAGACTGCTTTAATTGCAGTTCATGTACATGTCCTTCGTGCCAGCCAGACCCCTTCATTTTTGCACTGTCAATTGCCTGTAGAAAGTCTGGTAATAGTCTGTCTCTAAACACGTTTTCTACCACCGGTTCTCTTCTTGTGTTAACTGTGTGTTGTCTTGTTGATATATACGATACAATCACCTCACCGTCTACTCTAGTGAATTCTATTTTCGCAACAACCTGAATTTTCACACTGCCTGTAAGAAGATTTTGTTGTATGACAGAAAAAGAGTTTTCTATTGATTCATAAACATTATTAGTATTGGATATAGGTAAGTTTGTTGTGTGAAACACGTTTCTTAAACCAGATGAGCCAGAGCTTTGTGAATTGTCCGTCATTTTTATTTGACCGACAAAATAATAAATGAAAAAATATTACCGCTGGCTCACCTTGTGTAATACCACTTTATTAACTGTAACACTGTCAATATAAACATTTAGTTTGTGTAGTTGTTTAAATATGCTATAACAAACTTCCCCTAACCAGCCATAGTTGGTATCATCAACTTTAAAAGTAGGTGTCTTTAAATCAACTGTCATGTGCTCCACATTTGGATGCTCATCGACATAATCCAAAGTCACACTATATGTAACATATATTTCTGATGGTGCTGAAAGGCTTATGTAAGTCTGTTTGGGTGATATTAAGTCAGTAAAGTGCATAACATCTTTGAAAAGGTGTGTGAGATCAAGCACCTGTATGATTTGTCCGTCTGTCATTTTTATTGGACAAACAAAAGAATAAATTAATTTACATCAATTTACTAACCCATACCCTGTGGGCTGATCTGTCTTTAAAATGAGCTTTAGATGCTTAGTTGATTTCAGTTTATTTTTTACATCATCTCGTTCATGCTTATTTGGGATGACATCATTCTCTCTGAGACAGTCTTCAAAGCTGTCACGATCCTTACAGTAAAACAAACAGATAAACTTTAACTGTTCTCGAAAATCTTTCAGTACAGCATTATATTTCTGAGTAAGAATCCATACACTTACATTTGCATGTCTGCCACTGAAGGCAAGTTCTGCTAGAGTGTTTCTCTTTTTGACAATGTCTTTTTCTGCAGAACAGTCATCAACTATGAACAACGTTGGCTGTCCTTCAAATTGCTTGTAAAAATATTGTAGGTAGTCATTCAGTTTTTTCTCAGGGTCGACTAAGTATATGTTGCTGTCAGTCCAAATGAATAAACGGTTGTGATAAGCTTTGTTGTTTTTTATTGTAGGACAAAATATGACAATGTTTTCAAAGTGGTGTATGTATCTTGTTTGCAAGAGGTTAAGTACAAATTCAGTTTTACCACACCCTGTGGCACCACAAAACAATCCACAGTGTGGGTCAAGGGTCATTAAGCTCAGGTTCATTTTAATACACAATATAATTTTAATATATGTGTCCACTCAGTCTGCTTTCTGCAATATTGAGTTGTGCGTCATATATCAGGTACAAATATATGTTTATGGCTGCAGCAGTTTCAACCTTCTTTTGTATCTGAATTGTTATTCCATCACTACCGTTCTCGACAGTTCGTCCTGACCCATGAAGGTAGTCGTCATCTGTACTACGAAGATCTAGCCACAGTGCATACTTGTTTGTAAGGTATTGACCAATCCTAACATCATACAGATGTAGATCTTTGCACGCAATGTTTGCAGGTTTATCTCTAATCCTTCCACCCGCAAAATACTTTGTGGTTTCGTCATGGTGCTGGTATGGTAACATTCCAGATGCGTACACTTGATTAGGGCGGCCTTCGATTGTGCAGGACAAATGTGTAATCTTAGGATTGTAGAATTTTTCTGAATCTCTTTTGTATGGACTCACTGGTTCAACAAACAACATAAGAATACCTTTCAGTGACCTGGCAGGCGTGTTCAAGTTTATGTTCCACATTGGGTCACTTTTGTCTTTGGGTATTAAACTATGCCTAATCACACGGTCATAATAAATTGGAAGTCTTGACTGATACTGATTTTGAATGAGTCTGGCTAGTTCAGTGTGTGTAACAATTTCATATTCCAAGGAAATGTTAGAGATCTTATATGTTGCATCTGTGGCAGATGATTTAATAACTTTGGAGTAGTCATTGAAAGTTAGTTCAAAACTTAGACGGTCATTCAGTGCTCCTTGATAATAAGGCAAATGAGCTGTGAGGATTTCAAACTCAAGTGGAATGTAAAATCTGGTTCCATATGTTTCTGCTATAATAACATCATTGGCTGCTGACGTTGATTTATCTCCGGCATTGATTCGAAGTTTACCAACATTATCTGGCTGTATGCCTTGATAAATACGGTCCTCTCGTTCTTTTCTTGTGAGCCAAAGGTCTTTGTAACAGTAGAACACATCTGAGTCGTCAAGACTAAACACTTCCTGTCCTTCAAGTTTTACTTTAATAGTTCTAACAATTGCTCTGCCAAGATTGTCAACTAGTGTTCTGTTTACATCTGCGTCTGATGATAGTTCAATATTAAATGCTAGGCGTGCAGTGCCAGGAACAATAACGTCACTGGGACCTAGGTTTGGAAACTTAACTGTAAGTGTTTGGTTCTGGTCTATGGTACTTGGATTGTTCGTGATGACGATTGATTGTCTTATGCCCTTAACACCCAGAGGCTCACGTAGTTTTCTGTATGGGTCTAACTTTGATCCGTAAGACTGTGTCATTTTTATTATGCACAATAAAAAATAATAAATTAATAAAACAATGGCAGCGGGAGGATTTAATCATGAAGATTTTGAAATGGATGACATGTATGATTTTGGTAATACAACAGATATGACAGATATGGCAGATATGACTGGTACAAGAAATATTTACAGTTTACGTCACGAACTTTTAGAAACCAAAGTGAACTCATTTTATGATCATGTTGGTGGCCGCCCAGACAACGTAGACCCTAATCAGTTTGAACTTGATGGCAAGGGTCATTTATATTTAAATACTGTTGACAAAGGAAAAGTACTATTGACTAACAAAAAAGACCCTAGTAGGTTTAGGGCTTTAAGTACAATAAAAAATGAAGGTGGTGTTGGTGCCTTGCGTCAACTTGGTATTGGTGGGTCTCCTGTCACGCCAAGACTGGCTAGTGTGCTTCACGACACGCAAACAAAGTTGCCAACAGGGCAAGAGATTGAAATGGCACCTGTAACAAGCCTACCAGAAATAGCAAACACAGTGATACAAGAAACTTCATTTACTGAAGGGCAAATAAATGACGCTATGAAAACAATAGATGATCCACCTTTGTCAATGAGAGAGATTATAGGGTTGGATAAATCACTGCAGACAATAAGAGGTGAGATGGTAAACAATGTTGCCAAACTAGGTGAGCTTGATAAACACATAGAACGTGAAAAAGAGAAACTGGCTACCGCAGACAATGGAAATCTTGACACAGAAATGAAAGAAAGAATTCAACACAGATTAAATGATTTGCAGATAGAAAGATCAGGTCGGTTAGAAACCATTAGTATTGGGAGACAAAAACTGAAATCACAGGTCAACAGAATTAGAGAAACTATTCAGAAAATACTTCACGAAGACACTACTCTGGCTGAGAGACTTAAAACACTTTTCAGAGAACAGGGTATCACAATTGCTAGTTTAATTACAGCTCTTGGATTTATTATCAGTACTGCTGTGTTGGCTGTCTCCGGTGCCGGGGTTGGTGGGGGTACAGCCCTGACACCGGCACCACCAACCCCGGGCCCCCCGACTCCCACAGATCCAAAAGATTTACAGTCATGGGTAAAGAAACAGTTGTCTCACATATCAGACTTGCTTAAGAAATTGGCTCTGAAAGCAGTGGACGCTTTGCCTGGCATAATTGGCACTGTTGTCAGCTGGTTGATTAGTACAGCGGCAAAGGCAGTAGGGTTTATGGCAGAGCATGTGTGGGTCTTTTTGGTTACAGTAGGAGGGTTGATGGTGGGTTATTTAATGAAACAGATAAAGAAGTAAAACCCCTAATCCTGTTAGACCTATTACCAATGCAGTTCTTTCTGATTCATGAGTGTCAGGGGTTGACTGTACTGGTTGTATGAGTGCCGGTGTTGGGGCCAGGGCCAGGGCCGGGGTTGGGGCCAGGGCCGGGGGTGTTACCGTCTGTAATGATTTTAATGACTGAACATGTGTGGTTGTGGCCCCTAAGTTTACAGATTGATTGAAACCTAGTTTTTGACCAACACCTGCAACAATGATTTCATTATTATAATTTGTTATTGTTCCCATTTGGAGTTGAAGGTCAGATGGTAACATGTATAACCCGATGCCAACTACAAAGTCAACTTTCGATCTAGCATATCTGAGTACGTCTTGATAGCGCTGTATGCTTGATGGGAGATCTACTGTTGAATTGATTGAATCTTCTAGATTTGCTAGAAACTGTTTTTGTGCTTCAAATTTGCCACTTCCATTCAAAATGTTTGATTTTGTTAGTGATTGTGCTCCTAGTAAACACCAGACATATGTTCTGATAGACTCATTGACGCGCTCGACTCCTGCTTGAGTAAACCCGTCAGATTTATCTAAAATAAATGTGGTCCACGCATTAGACTGCTTTTGCTCTATTGATCCTAACCAGACTTCAGATTTAGATGAGAATGAAGTGTAACCAGGGTAATAATCTTGAGGGTATTGTCTGTGACTCATAGCGTAATACAATGTACCCATGCCTTTGTGATCATCAAGTTTTTGTGTGAAGTCATACTTAGTGCCAGGGTTAATGTTAAATTCATTACAGATGCGTTCAAATGCTTTCATATCCATGGGGTTATTAAACCTGTTGAAACTGGATTCAGTTGGTAGTGGTGTATGAAGTTCTGACAGTATACGTCTAAGCTGGTAATAAACATGGAAATGATACACAGACCTAATTAGTTTGTTTGAGTGATTCAAATGGTCTGTGAATGAAACACCACAGCCTGTAGTTGAACATAGTATTGCAAAGTTGAGTTGGTTTTGAAACATCTGTAGTGGGCTTGAAGACCACTTTCTTGCAGTAGAGTCATCTGTTATTGGAGGGTTTAGGTAATGGTCAAACGGATTCAGTACTTTGACTTGAAATAGATCTTGTACGCTTGCGTCAGACACAGCTATGTCTAGTTGATTTAGTTGAATTATTTTCTGTTCATAAGTAGGTGCAACATTATATTTGGCATCCACATTAAATTGAAATGCGTTTGTAGTGGCAATGGTTGGTGATTTAAATTCCATCCTTTTTTATATGAGATAATAAAAATGTTTATTACCTTAACAAATCTTGACACAAGCAAACCAGTGTGGTTAACTAATGGGATTGATAATCATGATGGTAGCAAGTCTGTAGCTATCCATGAAATGTTCTACACAGTAAAATGGTTTAATGTAGAAGATGATATATATAATAAAGTAATTTTTGGTGGTAAGACTGAAGCTTTACCACCCGGGTATTATGACTTTTGTACTATAGCTGAATGGTTTCAAAGTAATTTTAAAATTAAAGCAACTTTAAATCCAGCTAACCTACTTGTTACATTAGAATCTCCGACACAAGATTGGCTAAAGATCTCAGATAGATTTGCATATTTACTTGGATTTTATACTGACGAAGATTGGTATAGATCAGATGATTTAGGTGAATTTAAGTTTGGTATTATAACAATGAAGACCAAAAAACTAAAAATAACTGGAAAACGTCCTGTCAATTTGTCAGTACACAGAGTGCTAAATGTTTATTTGAAAGAACTAAACACATCTGAGAATGTTCACAATGGAAAGCCTTCAACTTTGTTGAGATGCTTACCAACTGGAACTGCTCCGTATTGTGAAAGTGTAGTTGTTAGATTTCCTAATTTGCAGTTTAAGAAATTAGGTTCTAGTTTCTTTGAGTCACTGAGTATATCTGTAACTAATCAGGATGACAAACCAGTTCTTATGCATGATTTTAGTGTTGTGTTGGAAATTAAATAATTTTATTTTTGTTTATAAAAATGAGTGGTCTTGGTCCAAAGCCTAGAATCATACCAGTTGCGTGTCCAGTAACAGAGTTGAAAGATTTGGCAGACGTACAGGATTTTGAGAAGGAAGGGGATGTTGGAGAAATATATGGTTTTGAACTTGATTCAAATGGCATGTACAAGAGGAAAGTAATTGTTGACATGAAAGACGGTGAAAAACAGATTCCTAAACTTGGTCAGCTACGTGATGTTACTGTACCTACTCCACCTGTAAATAATTCGCCCTACAACTTAATACATGTGGGTAGTAAGTGGGTGGTTTCACCTGTACCTGTTCCACCACCCACAATTGACTGGGACATAAAGTTGGAATTTATTAGTCCTTATGTATACACTGATGACGAAGGCGCCTTAGTGTTTAGGAAGGTTGTTAATTCTGGGCCGCTTATTGTAAGTCTTGTTCCAAGTTTTGCCCCAGACAACAATAGCAGAGAAAAACTGAAAGTTGAAAATTATGAGAGACGGAGATATCTTCTTACAACTAGAAAGGGTAGATCAGATACTTCTGTTGTGTTTATGCCAGCAAGCTTAGTCATGGCTAGAGAAGCGACAATAGTATTTGAAATTATCATGAAATCAGTAACTACTGCTAAAGAGGCTCAAATTGCACAGGGAATTAAACTTACATGGGACGAAACAGTAACAGAATCATCAAAGGTCTTTATTGCCATTACAAAAAATAATGATGTTATTAATGTTTCGAGCAGTGTTCCAGCTGTCAAGGTGGTGGTCAACAAAACAACTTTTGTTCGTCTAACTTACATAAACCTTGAACACATTGATCTTGTTGCATTTTATTATGCCAGCAAATTGTATACTTTTGAAGAGTTGCAAAATGTAATTGCTGATTAAATAAAAAAAAAATATTTGTCAATAAAAAAAATGGTAAACTTCTATCCGCAACTACCGACGCTTGAGCCGACTGAAACAAATGTGATGACTAAAACAACACTTGCACCTGATCCACATATGCCAATTGCTTCAGATAAAACATTACAGGCAGATGCATTCAGATTAAATAATATTACAGAAGCTTTGAAATATTTGGAAGGAGAAGAAGCGAAATATTCACGGTGCAAAAGACGGTATAAGACCGTTTTCAATTCTGTACAAAACACTTCTATGGCTATTGGTGCAGTTTCAGCTTCATGTTCTGTAGGGGGTATTGTTCTGTTCGCCACAGGAATTGGGAGTTTGGCTGGAATAGCAGTTGAGGCTGTTAGCGTTGCTACATGCCTGGCTTGTTTTGGTTTGGAGGCCTTGAACAAAAGGTTTCACACAAAATTACAGAAACATGAAGCATTGAGTACGCTGGCTGGTGCAAAGCTGAGCAGTATGAAACTTATTATCAGTAAGGCATTGAACGATAATTTTATTGATGACGAAGAATTTAAGCGGGTCCAGGATGATTTAAATAATTACAAAAAACAGAAGTCTGAAATACAAAATAAAATGCGTAGTCAATCTCCTGTGAATGTTGAAGAACTGAAGGCTAGTTTTTTAGAGATGGGAAAACAGATCGGTGTTCAGGAAACCACAGAAAAACTACACAATCTTTTAAACAAATAAAAATCAGATTTGGTAATCGTTTATTAATGTCATACACTTCACAGAAAAATGACATGCCACCTAACTATTTAACCCCATCAGCACCACCAGCACCACCTGACTATTACTAAAAAAAAGTTTTTTCATTGTCCTTGTATCTTGACAAATCTGTCCGAGTAAGTTGTGACTTAAGTCAAGAACTTACAATTTGTTATTTTTAAGTTTTTATAAGTTCTTGATTTAAGTCACTTATAACTCATTTATAAGATCTTAAAAGGTTACCTGTAAAGTTATTTGTCAGTTATAAGTGACTTTGGAAAATTTGTTATCAAGTATCTGTAGGTAACTTAAATAATTTGTTATCAAGTGCATATAGCAATCTTTTTTTTTTTGTTTGTTTGTTTGTGTGTGTGTGTGTGTGTGTGTGTGTGTGTATATGAATATGTGGTCATTGACTAAAAAAAAAAAAAAAAAAATGGTATAAATGGTATTGGAATGTATTTTTTTCTATCTCTAATAACTAATTAATATGCACACGTATAGGCAAACAAAAACACAGGCACACACACACAGACAGATAGACAAGCACACATACATACTCAAAAACATGCACTCACACACACACATACACGCCTACATACGCAAAAACATGCACTCACATATAAACACATGCACACACGCACGCATACACACACACATGCACTCACACACACATACACGTACGCACTCACACACGCATGCACAAAAAATACACACACTATGGGTTGCAACCATACAAACTGGGGACGTCCCCCGTTTACTGAAAGTCCCCAGTTGTGGGTGTATAACCCATGTGTGTCCCCGGTTTACGGGATTTGAGTACTCACACACACACACACACACACACATTACAGGCAGGCGCATTCCGACACGCATAATCGCACACACACACGCACACGCACGCACGCACGCACACGCACGCACGCACTCACACATACCTACACACACGCACGCACACGCACGCACGCACTCACGCACGCACGCACGCACGCACGCACACGCACGCACGCACTCACACATACCTACACACACACACACACACGCACGCACACGCACGCACGCACTCACGCACGCACACGCACGCACGCACGCACGCATGCACTCACACATACCTACAAACACACACGCATACCTATAAACACACACATGCACGCACGCATGCACACACACATACCTACAAACACACACACGCATAGACAAACAGACAAACAAACACAAAATCTTTATTCTGCATGAATATTGTAGACTCGTCCTCAAAACACCGCGGGCCGTATGACACGCGATACACAACCTGTGTACTCAAATCGACACTGTGCACTTCGTCCCGTCACTAAGGCTCTACGTCATGTGTTTACGTTAGATACCTGTCCCCCAGTGGGGGACGAATCGCTAAGGACATACGTCATGTGTTTACGTTAGATACCTGTCCCCCAGTGGGGGACGAATCGCTAAGGACATACGTCATGTGTTTACGTTAGATACCACGATATGAAGGCTTGACTAGGGCGCTGAGTGATTTATAAATCAATTATTAAGATACAATGCAAAAAAACACATTTCTTTGACAGCGTGCTACAAGTGGGCTGACCAGGGTGCCGTTTTGTAAATCAATTATTCAGATACAAAGCCAAAATCATCTTTCTTTGCCAGTGTGCTACAGGTATACCCCACCGTCTGTCTTGTTACTAAAACCTATGTAAAATCCGTTTTCAATTCACTTGCAAAAAGCAAGCTACTTGCATGAGCGCGGCGAAAACACCTCACACTTGGTCCATAACATTTGGAATAATACAAACATAAAAAGCATGGTTACGGGCCGTTAAGGCCACGCCAGAGCCTTTGTGCAACGTGACAACACAAACAACACTATAAGATTATGGTCCTCCAGAGCCTTTTTGTTCAATTTCAGTTCTGAACAAGGTTACGGACCGTTTAAAACAAAAGGTTACGAGCATTTAAAGCCGCGCCAGAGCCTTTGTTTTAAACAGCAATATTATGGTTCTTTTGGTCGTGCCAAAAACTTTTGTTCAAATTTCAGTACTGAACAAGTTTATGAACCGTTCAAAACAGTAGGTTACGGGCCTTTTAAGCCACGCCAGAGCCTTTGCACAAACAAAACAAACAAACAATAAACAAGGTTACAGACCAGCGTTAGGGGTTTTTCCAAAAATCGGCTATTTCCTGTATTTTCAGCATTTGTTCAATTTGCTCCCGCAAACTAAACACCTTTCGGAAAGACAGTGCAAGAAAATGAAATTTGGGGTACCCTCGTAGCAGCCTGGCTAGAACACACAACCGATGAGCATACGACTTGGAAATTTTTACGTTTACTTTTAGCCAATCTGGCCAGTTCAATTTAGTTTGTTTTCGTATTTTCTGTATTTTAAGGATTTCAGCACCTTGGATTAGCCACTCTCCATAGCAGATTGAAGCTGAAATGTTTAGGCGTTTGGTTCCCTGAAGTATTTTGTAGCCGTCTTCCAAATTCTTTTTTAACATGTCTAAAGTAAATATACTCAAATCGCATTGTTCTACTCTACTGCACGCAGGCGGCTTGCCATCAGAAAGATTTTGTCTAAAGAACAAATCTAGTTCTTTTGGTTCTTTATTTGTCTTTTGTTTTTTCGAACCACTGTTGAGTATATCACTCAAATTTCCAAGTGGTTTCCCCGGTTTTTCAAGCCAAAATTCCGGAGCTTTGTTCAAAACGGAATGAATGAAAGCGGTCATTTTTTCATGGTATTCACCATGAGATCGCAAGATTGTCACCTCTTCCTGAGTCCAATTCATTTTTGAAATGAGCGAATGATAGTTAGCGTAGCCTGGGCAAATAAAACTAGACCGGTCTGGTTAACTATTGAACAGTAAGACTGAGCGCAACTTATCCAGACTAACCGCGAGGCCTGTCTTGTTTCTAAATGTGACAAATTAAACAGACAAACTATCGATCTTACCGTCGTATATATTCACAAGATTTATCGACCACTGAATATCACCTCTGAGAATCAAGTCAGTCCTCAAAACACGTCCCGTCTCCTACAAAGCCCGCTTAACAGAAAGAACAGACCGGCTTGGTGTTTAGAAAATAACACGTGACCGTTGCTACGCATCGTCTAAGGGAAGTAACTATGTATGTCGTTTTTGCTTATAACCAAAAGTTACCTCCCTGTGTTGTCTGTGCTGTTTTTTGCTTGTGTGTGCGTGAAATTGACAAAGCAGGTGTATAAACAAAGGCTATTTAGTAGGCAGATTTGATTGCTCTTATTTGATTGAGAAAATAGATTTAGTTAGTGTGTTTACCACTAATTTTTTACTGGCATAAGTGCGCGCGTGTGTGACGGCGCCTCCGATCCTCTATCGGAAATACTCGTAATTGGCTAAGTAATCCGAATAAACTACGCGTTGCAAAATGAACACACTTACATAATCGATGGATTAATTAGCTCGGAGGTTAATTTTGCTTTAGTCATGAATGTCATTGATTTTGGAAACCTTTATTTTACTGAAAAAAATAAGGAGAAACCTAAAAAAACGGGGTGTGTCATTAGATGAGCGATTTGTGATCAAAAACAATGAAAAATTGACGTCGTCAAAAAATCTGTTGTATTCTCCATCTTTATATCTCTCTCTGTCGACTACCTATGCTGAATGCGTAGCGATGCGAACGGGAGGCAACCAGTGTGTGTTCGGAAAATCACTTGGAAGCGGAAACTAAAAGAAACGGAAGTGGTGTCCCAGTCTGACATAGACATGCAGATGGAGATAACAGATTGTGTGTGTATTTATATCTGTGTACATGCATGGTCTTCATTCTGAGGTTTCTATTTTTATTACACTCAAACCTGTGTAAAGCGACCACCCAGGGGACTGTCTCAAAAGATAACCTTTGAGGCGCGCGCGCGCACACACACACACACACACACACACACACACACACACACCATCACACACACACATGCACGCATGCATGCATGCATGCACACACACACAAACACGCACACATACACACACACACGCTCACACAAGAAATCACGCGCGCGCGCACGCATATACGCACACACAAACACACACTAACACGCACACACTCACACGCACACACACACACATACACACACTCTAACACACACACACACACAGACACACAACACACACACATACACACACACACACACACACACACACACACACACACACACACACACACACAGAAAGTGCAGTATCTCCAAGACTTGTTTATTTTACTGACACATGTAAATTAATACTGTATAAACACAGCTACATTCACAGATTTATGTTACCACAAAACACAGCTTTCTTTTTCACACGACAAAAATGAATATATTGTCAACGTTCTAATGGCTCATTCACTGAGACCTCGCGGCATCCAAGTGGATAGATTCATGAGTACACGAAATGTTTTCTGTAGGCGTCTGCCATTTTCGACCTTCATCCTTCACTGCCAGCTGACGGAGATTCTGTTTCTGAAAATCCTGAGTTACGTTAAGATATGATATAGCTGCGGTAATTTTTTTAACTTCCAAAGCCAACGAGTGTCACTGAGCCGTAGGCGCACGTCGCAAGGGAGGCGACTCATGGACCATGATAGCTGATGGTGTTGTGCCTGATTAGCTTGGTGTCTCTGTGTGTCAAGTTCAGCGGGGACAATGCTTGAACTATCTCGGCGGATGATCTCTGATAGATGGCCAAGGAAGTTAAAGAGTTACCGGAAGAAAACGTTGGTACATTGTCAAGTGGATATCACAGATTATTGTATAGCACACACAACACTATCACAGATCAACAGTTACTGAATCCAGCACCACACGCGCTATGATAAAGTCAGCGACTGAACATGGCACAAGTATAAATCGAAATTTGGAAAATACATAATATATGTGATCTTTCCAATGACATTCTAAAAATAGTATTCATAAAGCTATAACATAAACATAACAATAATGCCGATCCTACAAATAGAATTTATAAAGCCACTACTGATAAACATAACAAATAAAGGACACGTAACAGAAATGATTTAACACATTCTACCCCTATATTTGGTTGTGGTGTGTTTGGGCCGAATAGTTTAACCCATTCAACCTAGAGGCCGCATTTCCAAAACTTTTGGGGGTGTCACCTAACGACTGTATACTACTTACAGGAGATGGAAGAACGATAACAATGCAAGAGTAGTGCCAGATTAACTTGGCGCCTGATGGCGCCAAGTTAATCTGGCACTAAACTTGAATTGTTATGATTGATCCATCTTCTGCTGTAGTGCCTCGGGACTGAATGTGTTTTGAAAAAGCCGCATGAACCGCGCAATAGGCGACTATGTCGTTTTTCTTGGACCCCCCCCCCCCCCCCCTTTTCCAGTATTCCACCTTGCATTCCTCTCCTTCTCTCTGACGGCCATTGCCATCGTCACCGTGACCTTGAAAACTGCATCCAGTGTCCCCATCTCAAATACACCCTCTCCCTCCACCCACAACCCGACCATCCACACGTCCTCGCTGCTGAAGGTGCTAATCACGAGGTCGTCATCTCCGCAGTCGTCATCTCCTCCTTCTGTGACGTCAAACACTTCGTCGTCTACTGTCGCACCAGTTCCCGTCTGCCCCGCTGTTAAACTTTCGTCACCGCCGGCATGGATGACGTCAGCAGGGCAGTGGGCGTCATCATGCTCATCGTCATCACAAACCGCGTCCACCGCCTCGCTGCAGACGTTGTCGCCGGACTTGTTGGCCCTGATTGGTGGGATGATTCAGGAGGTGAGCGATGCTAACGGCGAAGTCATCACGGAACTGCAGGAGGCGGCCGACGAGGCCCTTGATCTGCGGAACAAGCTGGTCAGTACCCAGTCCGCGCAGTCCGCACCCGCGTGTGTCATGTCCCTGTACAGAGGTCGTAATACATGTAGTCGATTTCTGGAATCAGGACTAGGTTAGAATTGACGTGTAGCCGGTGCCTGATTGACGGGTCAGCGCTAGCCAATCAGAATGCGCAAATGAGACACACCCGCGTGATGCGAGAAGTCGGCTATTTTTTGTCCGACATAATGAGGCTGGTGAGAGAGAAAAGAAATGGTGAAAAAGTGTGCCTGGGGCTTTTGCAACAGCGATTTCACATATCCTGAGCGTCTAGCAGGTTGTGTAAGGTTCATACCATTCTCAAAGCCCCGTCGTAGACACTGAAAAATGCATTCGATGGATTAAATTGTGTGGTAGACCGCCGCAGCTCGGAGCAGCTAAACGTCAGTAAAATGGATGGAAATCGACATCTCTTCGTTTGGACAAAGGTCCAGTTCATATTCATTTCTCCTGAATTTGCTCATTATAAAAAATGAAACGGGTAATGTCAGTTTGCACATGCGAGACTATAGCAAATATCTGGAGTGAAGGCCTAAGGTGGTACTATCAGTCGTATAGCAAGTCCGGCGTTTCTCAGTCGCTGATACGGTGAAAGCACTGTTGAATGCTTCTTAACCCTCATCAGTTGGAATACACCAGTATGTGAAATAAGTTTGACTAAGATAGTGCAAGGGTAGTGCTAGAATAGATTGGCGCCTCTAGGCACCACCCTAGTTGAACTAGTCATTATCTGTAAGTACTATAATGTAGATTGCATATGGCAGTGTACAAATTTGAAGCTTTTAGCCTCGGTATGATAATTATGAGTTAATTCATTTCACAGCATTTTGTCGATGGCAAGCGTCTGAAGCGTTTCCAGACCCGCTGCCAGCATGCCCTGCGTTGCCCAGCAGTGGGACAAGTCACACACACAAACGACCACCTCCAAAAGCGACTGTCGACAGAGCGGCATCAGAAACGGTCACGCAAAACACTGGTTGCTCCAAGGTATGCACCGATTTGCATTTCACAATCTGTTTATGTCTAAGCTTACTCAGTTCTTTTACACACTCTTTCATACACACTAGCACACTCTCTCGTACACAAAAAATATACATTGATGATTGTACACATGCACACAATACAGGAACACAAACAGCAGTTTCTATGATGCAAATAATATGTTATTTTAGGCAAAAGATGTGGCTGCACACAAGTGTGTAAGATGCTACGAAACAAGCTCCTATGGTGGTAACACCCTTTGAGTTTAGAGCAACAAACACAATGTGATTTACTACATATCATAATTAACTTCATGTTTGTTGCTGTAAACGTTGACAAAGGGTGTACAAACAATATGAATTTTATGTATTAAAAAATGAATTTTCAAAAATCATTTAACTAATACATTGTTAATAATATTATCACTGTACAAGTGCAGCTACAGATGCTGAGTGTGACCAGGAAGAATACAGTGTCAATCATGTCTCTGTGCAACAAGTTTGTCCTCCCCATTTTAGCTTTGCCTTTCTCCTTTTAAATGCTGTTCAATTCAGGGACTGTTTTTAACAAAGGTGTTGCTGTTGTTGTCAACAGTACAAGTGCAGCTACAGATGCAGAGTCTCTAACTGGCACACAGAAAAGCAGTGATGACATTTAAAGTTCCTCAGCACCACAAGGTAATCTGGTCTGCTCAATCTGATTTAATAAATAAATGAACGTTCAGGTTTTTGTTTTTGTATGCAGTTCTCCAGCCTGCAGTTTGAGGCAGTAATGCGTTTCTTCCGCTGTCTGCCATAAAGAGCAGATTGCCTGTTCTTGGTTTGCTTTTTCGAGTGCCCTAGCATCATCTAGTGTCAGATTGAGGTGTGACCATTCGTGTTGTTGCTGGATCACATTTGGTGGAATGGCAATGATTGGCATCTTGGGGAAATCAACATCTCCACAAACAAGTGATGTAGTCAAAGGCAACAGCTCCTGTTCCATAAGTGGCACCTGTATTATAGAATAAAATAAAATCGAACATTCTGTATTTATATCACAGTTGACGACTGCTTTCTAACTGTGTCATTACACTGCCGTACTGATTTCATTTGTTTCAGATTTGATCATTCTAGTTCTAGCCCTTGTTGCGGAGAATAAGCATGTCAGGGAGCAGCTTGAGGCAACACACGCTCATGTGCAGAAACTTGAACAGCTGTGTGCCAGCCAAGCCATAGATGCCTGCAAGATTTTGAGCAGAATTTAGATAATCATTTTAACCCATGACCCCTGACGCCCCCTTTGGCCCATGTTTACATAGCATTAAACTATGAGACATAAATATAACTAAATGTGGATATGCAGTTGTCTGAGCAGTTATCTCAATAAAAAAATTAAACTGTGGGGTGTTTGAAACCATTAGTTCTTATTCATTTAAAGATTAAGAATAGAGTACTGCCTCCTTAGTTAACTGATTATCATCCATGCTGAAGAATGACTCAGGAGCTCCTACAACTGCAAGGACTCACATAATGTGCTCTTTTTGGAATTTCTAGAATGACATGTTTTCCAACTTTTAAATGTGCTGTTATAAATAAAGCTTCCATATGTCATCAGCAGTCATTTTTGCACATGCAGACAGAGAGAGAGAGAGAGAGAGAGAGAGAGAGAGAGAGAGAGAGAGAGAGAGAGAGAGAGATTTACTTTCCACACTCACTGTTCACCGTGCTAATGCACAGGGACAACACACACACACGAACTCTACACAAATATGCATACATGTATATTGTTTATTGCCTTGCAGGCCTGGCCGCTTGGCTGCGGAAAGGCTAAGGGAGGAAACCCCTGACATCAAAGCCCCCGTGTCTCCGGGGAAGGCTTTTGAGCCAGAGACTATGACAAGGACAGTCTGATATAAAACCTACGACCCGAGGACCTCGATGCCACCGTCCCAGCTTGCTAGGCCATGGCAAACGAACCAAGGGTTTAAAGCCAGTACTGCGCACACTGCACTCCACCAAAAAGCTCCACCGCGCAGGCTTTAGGAAACGCCCACGGACTATGACACTGAACTTTCCAAGTCCTGTAGCGATGGGCAAGGGGCAAAACGGCAGGTGAAAGATGTCACTGGAAGCCGCAGTCTCAAACCTGCATGCAGGCGGTTCAAGATATTGGTCGCCTGATGTTGACCTGGGGATGACAACGTCACTCGGCACACCCTGAACGACCAAGCAGCCTTCTCTAGGGACAGCACTGCTTGCTCCACACGGAGAGGGGCCTAGAAAAGGTGGCCTAACCAAAGCTCATCCCCTCGTAACCCCAGTTGGCTAGCCGCGGTCAACGGACATCTTCTCATGCGGTCAGAAAACAAAGAAAAAACAATGGATCCACTCTCATGACGATCACGACCGGACTCAACGTAGCATGCTGGAACATCCGAACCATGCTCGACACAGCAGACAGCGGACGCCCTGAATGTCGCTCCGCCCTCATTGCCCATGAATTGCGGAGGTTAAACATCGACATCGCCGCTCTCAGCGAAGTACGCCTTCCGGAGGAAGGCAGCCTCCAAGAACTTGGCGCTGGCTACACCCTCTACTGGTCAGGCAGGCCTGCATCAGAAAGACGGCTCTCAGGCGTGGGCTTCATGGTGAAGACCCCCATTGCGACTAAGTTGGAAAACCTACCAACGGGTCACTCCGACCGCATCATGTCCATGCGCCTCCCACTGAGACACCAGCAATACGTCACTCTTCTCAGTGTGTACTCCCCAACCCTCCTGGCAGAGCCTGCAGAAAAAGATAAGTTCTACTCTGACCTGCGCAGCCTCCTGCAGAGCACCCCTGCAGACGACAAAGTCATCATCCTTGGCGACTTCAGCGCCAGAGTGGGCCAAGACTCTGAAGTCTGGAAATGAGTCCTCGACAAGCATGGCGTTGGGAACTGCAATGACAATGGTCGCCTACTGTTGGAGCTCTGTGCAGAGCAGCAACTTGTCATCACCAACACTACTTTCCAGCAAAAGGACAGTCGAAAGACCACCTGGATGCATCCTCGCTCCAAGCACTGGCACCTTATCGACTATGTCCTAGTGCGTCAGAGGGACCGCAGTGACGTCCTCCTCACCAGAGTGATGCCCAGCGCAGAGTGCCACACTGACCACCGACTTGTTCGCTGCAAACTCAGGCTCCGCCTCAAGCTGAAACCCAAGAAAGGGGGCCCCCACAAGAAAAAGCTTGATGTTGCCAGCCTTCAGCGTGACGACAAGAAAGCTGCCCTTCAGGCCGATTTACAGCGCATGCTCAAAGACACAGTTGATCCAGCAGACTTCTCCCCTGAAACACTCTGGGAACAACTGAAAACTGCTATTGTAAAATCCTCTGTGGAAGTCTTGGGCTTTGCTAGAAAGAGGAACAAAGACTGGTTTGACGAAAACGACGTAGAGATCCAGGAACTTCTAGCAAAAAAAAGCAGCCGCCCACCAGGCCCACCTAGCCCAGCCTTCCTGCCCTGTGAAGAAGTCTGCCTTCCGCCTCATCTGCAGCAGTCTCCAGCTCAAGCTTAGAGAGCTCCAGAACGAGTGGTGGTCCAGACTCGCACAGAGGACCCAGCTCTGCGCTGACAACGGTGACTACAGGGGCTTCTACGAAGCACTGAAAGCAGTGTATGGCCCTAGGCACCTGGTACAAAGTCCCCTGCGAAGCGCTGATGGACAGGCACTCCTCACAGATAATACCTCCATCTTGAACCGCTGGTCGGAATACTTTCAGGACCTCTTCGGCGCTGAACGCACTGTTCAAGAAACAGTCATCCTCCAAATCCCACACCTTCCACTAAAGGTTGAATTGGACGAACCGCCCACCGCCGAAGAGACCCTCACAGCCATCCACCAGCTCAAGAGTGGCAAAGCAGCAGGCATTGACGGAATCCCGCCAGAGATCTGGAAACACGGAGGCCCAGCACTGCACAACAAGCTCCACGACCTCTTTCTCTGCTGCTGGGAAAAAGGAACACTACCAAAGGATCTCCGTGATGCAGTCATCATCACCCTGTACAAGAACAAAGGAGAGAAGTCTGCCTGCTCTAATTATCGTGGAATTACCCTGCTGTCCATTGCCGGGAAAATTCTCGCAAGGTTGCTCCTGAATCGGCTGGTACCTGCCATCGCTGAAGACCACCTCCCAGAGGGCCAGTGTGGCTTCAGAGCCAACAGGAGTACCACCGACATGGTCTTTGTGCTGAGACAGCTTCAGGAGAAGTGCCGCGAGCAGAACAAAGGGCTGTACGTAACGTTTGTCGACCTAACAAAAGCGTTTGACACTGTGAGCAGGCAAGGTATGTGGCAGATCCTGGAGCGACTAGGTTGTCCCCCAAAGTTCCTCAACATGATCGTCCAGCTCCACGAGGACCAGCAAGGCCAGGTCAGACTAAACAGTGACCTCTCAGAACCATTCCCCATTCGCAACGGCGTGAAGCAAGGCTGCGTGCTGGCACCGACCCTCTTCACCATCTTCTTCAGCATGATGTTGAAGCAGGTCACAGTGGACCTCGACGATGACGACGCAGTGTACATCAGGTATCGTCTCGATGGCAGCCTGTTCAACCTCAGACGACTGCAGGCCCACACGAAAACCCTAGACCAACTGAATCGTGAGCTGCTCTTCGCTGATGACGCTGCCCTCGTTGCACACACAGAGAGAGCCTTGCAGCGCATTACGTCCTGCTTCGCAGATGCTGCCCAGCTCTTTGGACTTAATAATAATAATAATAATGGGTACTTATATAGCGCTTAATCTTACTCAAAAGCTCTAAGCGCTTTACAATCTGTACACAAAAATAAAATACAATGACATATGCACATAACAAACAAAGCACAATGCCCGAACACACCACTTTTAAATAAACTAAACAACAATACATACATAATAATTTATATTCTAATTAACATTCAGTCTAAACAAGGAGGATTGCAGAACTACAACTAAGGCATCAAACACTGGCAGTCATTCAAAGTAAAGCTTGAAGAGGTGAGTTTTCAACGACCTCCTAAAGTCAGAGACAGACTCACTGTTTCTGACCTCAAGAGGAAGTGTATTCCATAACACTGGGGCTTGATAAACAAAAGTGCGCTGACCAAATGTTTTAGTTTTGACAGAAGGTACACACAGCTTCCGTTTATCAGAAGAGGAGCGGAGCTCACGAGAGGGTGTATACACATGCAGCAAAGAGGACAAGTATTCTGGGCTGGTGCCTGAAAGGCAGTTAAAACAGATTGACATAACTTTGTATTGAATACGTGAGGACACAGGTAGCCAGTGAAGGGACTTCAAGATGGGTGTGACATGCTCAGTCTTACGGACTCTCACAACAAGCCGGGCTGCATTGTTCTGAATTTTTTGGAGGCGATCAATGAGATACTGAGGGCAGCCACAAAGCAAAGAGTTACAATAATCTAGCTTGGACAGCACAAATGCACAAACTAGTGTTTTAGTGGCTTCCACGGTCAGCAGGTGACGAACTGAACTAATACGACGAAGTTCCAGATAAGTGGATCTACACACTGCACTGACATGCTGTGACATAGATAACTCGCTGTCAAGTGTAACACCCAGGTTTCTCACACTCGCAGAGAAGCCAATGAGTGTTCCATCCACAGACAATGATGATGGTAAAGGCAGGGACGAAGATAATCTTGGATTAGCTACCAACATTGCTTCAGTTTTGCCATCATTTAACATCAGTTTGTTGGTGGTCATCCATGATTTGACATGGTCAATGCACTGGCTTATACTTTGGACGGCATTCACAGCTCGCTCGACAGTATCACTTTTGTACATCTGCGTATCATCTGCAAATGCATGATGGGAAATGGAGCGACTACAAATCAGGTCGGACAGGGGCTGAAAATACAGTAAGAACAATACAGGTCCTAGGACCGAGCCCTGGGGTACACCAAACCGAAGAGGTGATGGCTCAGAACGACAGCCGTCGACAGAAACAATCTGGGATCGTTCAGTCAGGTATGAACTAAACCATGCCAAGACTGAGCCTTCAATGCCAAATACAGATTGAAGACGGCACAGCAAAATTTCATGGTCAATAGTGTCGAACGCACTGGACAGGTCCAGCAAAGCAAGCACTGTGATCTTACGCTCGTCCAAAGCACAAAGCAGGTCATTGAATATCTTCAG